>VMDO01000001.1:916857-992624 GCA_007922755.1 Pedetes capensis
CCCCCCCCCCCCCCCCCCCCCCCCCCCCCCCCCCCCCCCCCCCCCCCCCCCCCCCCCCCCCCCCCCCCCCCCCCCCCCCCCCCCCCCCCCCCCCCCCCGGTGCCCTTTCCAGTTTCCCGTTCTCACCAGCATCCGTGTGGCCGTCCCCCGGGTGTCTCTAGAACCTGGCCTTGTTGCTCAGGTGGCCCAAGTAGGCCTGGCAGCTAGAGTGGTTGTGACTTGTGATGGTCACTGTGCTGGCGCTCAATGCTCAGCCAGTGGGGACAGACTCCTGGCCACCACACTTGGAGAGGCAGCAGCCTTCTCCTGCCCCCAGTCCAGCTGAGGAGATGGCCAGAGCCTGTCTGCAGGCAGAGGCCCTGGGTGCAGTGCCCCCAGGGGTCAAGCCCAGGGCCTGTGTCTGGCGTGCACCTGCTCTGCCCCTGAGCCACACCCTCCTGTGCCCAGCCTGAGGACAGTGGTTTGTCTCTGGGGTCTGGGGTTGAGTCACTCAGCCCCAGACTGCCTCTATTTGCCTTTGAGCACGGGGCTCACTCGGGCAGCTGGTGCTGTCAGGCCCGAGACCGCTGGAGGCCGGGGTCCTTGGAGGCACTGGTTAAATATAATTGTTCCATTTGTTTCTTCACACAGGAGCGAGATAATTGTCTGGCAGACTTGAGAGCTCTGAGTGCCAGCCACACTGACGTGGCCCACAGAGGGCTGGGACAGAGCTAGGTGACCATCCCTGAGGCCCCAGAGCCCTGAGGAGGGAGCTGCCCTCCTTGCCGCTAGCCGGGCTTCATTTCTAGATGGTGACGTCCACTGACATCAGAGGCTGCTGCTTACAGGGCAGGGCAGCCGGCGGGAGCCATTAGCCTGCATCTAGTGCAGGAGCCAGCGGGCGCCCACACGCTGGGCTGCATGTGCACTGGCTGCTCCAGGTGGACACGCGTGGACTTTTGCCTGTCACCCTTCTGCCACAACACCAAAATCTATTTAAAATTCAGGATCGTTGTTGGGTGCCGTTGAGTTGTGTCTGACTCATAGCGACCCTCCTAGGGTTTTCAATACTGATTGTTTTGGGATTGCCTTGGAGTGGATTGCCACATCCTTTTCTCATAAAATTCAGGATTATAATGCTGTAAATTAAGAATCAGAAGCTGAAACTACACCTTTTCAGAATAAGCATGCAATGGTCTGTGCCAGTAGCGCCTGGAATAAGGAAGGAAGAGAAGAAATGGGCGGAGGGAGGTGCTTCCTGCAGGGGCCCCCCTGCTGTTGTGCCAGTGGCCTGGGGTTCCAGCCCTGGCCTTTGCAGTGAGTTTTCTCTCTGTGGAGACCCTGTGTGCTGAGCACATAGACAAGAATTTTCCAGATCCGTCCCCAGGTGATGTGTAAGACTAACTTACAGGCTAGACTACACAGCACGTGACAAGGTGTGCAGGGCCCATGCCAGTTAGCGTGAACGCCAGGATGGTCCTTCAGGCTGGCAGCGCTCTCCAGCCCAGCCTGTCCTTAGTCTAGAAGCCTGACTGGCCTTGTAAGATGTCAAGGTTTTCATTTTCTTTTTTTTGTGTGTGTGGTGCTGGGGTTTGAACCAGGGCCTCAGTGCGTGCTGAGCAAAGGCTTTACCAGCTGAGCGAAACCTCCAGCCCTCAGGTTTTGATTTTGACAGTTTGGACGGTAGCACAGCAAAGGCACTTAGTTTTTGTTTGCTTCCAGTCACCTTGAAGTCTTTTCTCCTGTGCGACAAGGGGTCAGTGTGTGCTCACAGTGGAGCCCATCCCCAGGGCCCCCGCACGGCCCCTGGCCCAGCGGACAGAGGCAGAGGCTGGAGACAGCACCATCTGGGCCTTGATTACAGCAGAGCAGGGCTTCGCGGTGTCCTAACATCACCCGCCACGTGCGCCGGTCTGGGCCGTCCGAGCTGGCGCTGTAAGTCTCGCAGGTGCTCGTGGGCCAGGGACTTGTTTTCTCAATGCCATGTGGAGGTGTTTAGAACAATCGTGGGCCTGAGAAGCCACCCGAAGGGTAGTGCCGAGGGCCCACAGAGCTCCTGTGGCTCTGCACCCTGACCCCAAGGCCAAGAGATGGCACTGCCCCACCTCTGGGCCATGTGCAGCTTCTCTCATGCAGTTCCCCAGAAGGACCAGAGGGCAGAGAGAAGAGCAAACCCTGGGCCTGCTTCACAGTTCCTGCCCAGCGAGTCCCCTGCTAGGTACAACAGGCAGAGTGGCTGTCACCGCACAACGGGGGTGAGGAGGCGTGTAGTGCCCAACCCTGGTGACGTCCTCAGGTGGACCCTGCAGGGAGCTCCTGGGTGTGGGCGCTGCAGTGTTGACAATGGGGCCTGTGTTTGGTCAGAAAGCTGCTGGGAAGGTTATGTAATTAGAACTTCAGTGTTTACAGCGACGTCGTTGAGTCTATGTTAACTAAACAGTTGCTGGGGTTGCGCTTAAGATGCACAGAACGGGCTTTTCACGGGCCTCACTTCGTGGGGCCTTCTTGGAAGGCACGTTAAGCCCGTGGCCCTGGGGCCCGCTGTGGTCCTCGTCACACTTGCATCGGGGGGGCATGGGCCTCATCGCAGTGCACTTGCTGGGTGGAGCAAGCGCGGAGCAGCTGTTCTCTGCTGTGGGGGAGCCTCCCATTTCTCGGGGGTCTTGTAAGATTGTGGGGAGACCCTCAGGCTTAAATGCCCATCCCTGACGATTGCTTTGTCCAGGAGATGGAAGGGTCGCTGGGGTGCCCTGCAGTGCCCCTGGAACCTGCCCGCCTGGCCTGGTGGGCTGGGTGAGCCCTCTGCCCGGCGGGCAGCATGGCCCCTTTGCACCCCCGGGAGCAGGTCCGCCTCACGCACCTGTGACGCTGTAATGTGTTTTCTCATCAGTTTAAGTTGCCCGGAATTTAATTACAAAAATAAAAATGTTTTATTTCCTGTTGTGAAGTCCCTGCACTTTTGCAGATAAGCTGTTTCTGTAAAAACACCAACAGCTTTGTCTGATCTTCATGCCAGTAACTCAGCTTTGCAGAGGGTCACCTGCCAACTGCAGGGCTCTCAGCCAGCTGCTTCTGCTAGGGCTGTGGTGTCTACGTGTCCCGCAAGTGGAGACAGGGACAGTGCCCATCCTGGAGCCCGAGCAGAGTGGTGGGGCAGTACCTGGAGCCAGGGTCTGTGGTGGGGGGATCAGGATGGTCACAGTCCTGTCCTGAGGCCACACATCTCGGTGACTGCCAGGCCTGGTGTCCACAGGGCAGTCAGATTCCAGAGTCCACAGTCAGGTGCCAATGTCCTGTGGTGTCCTCCAGCATGCCTGCTAGCCAGGCTGGAACTGCTGGACCCCAGCGCCAGGCTTGGGGGACACAGGGCAGCCAGAGGCCAGGTCATTCCCACCTCACCTCGGTGGAGCTGGCAGCCTCCTCTACACTGCCCCCAAATGAAGTGCACTGAGTCTGGTGATGGCTGTGCAAGAGGGGCAGCCCCAGGCGGGCAGGCGTAGCCCTGTGACCTGGGCTCTTAGTCACGGCAGACACCCCTGGCCAGGGCCAGAGCATGGACACAAGGGCCAAGGGCCAGCAGTGTGAGACCCAGGAAGACAGTAGCCACAGCAGTGGCCCGGGCCAACTGAGGGCCTGACGGCAACCAGGGTTTTCAAGATTGGGCCCGGCCGCTCCCTGGTGCTGCTGTGTCAGCAGGACTCAGTTCCCGGTATCCCTCGCACCCCTTCTGGGTTGACGGTGTAGGAGCAGGCGGACGGGGGCAGGTGGGGGGCGAAGAGCACCTGCAGGGTCCGGGCGGGGCTGCCGGGCTCCTCCTGGGGCTGCCGGTCGACCATGAGCCTCACGAGGAGCTGGTTGGCCCAGGCGATGCCGAGGGCTGGGGAGACGCGCTGGGCCCAGGGGCTGAGACAAGGACACCTGTTGCGCCTGCGATGGTGGGACGCCCCTCCCCCATGCCCCTCCCCCACTGTGCTGCACTCACCCCGGCGACCCTAGCGGCTCCTCCACGGCCTCCGTCACCTGCAAGAGCAGGGCATGGGTCAGCAGCAGCAGGTGTGCAGGGTGGGCAGAGGCACCGGCCCTCACAGCTGTGCGCCGCCCCCCCCCCCCCCCCCCCCCCCCCCCCCCCCCCCCCCCCCCCCCCCCCCCCGGCCGCCCTCGCCCACCTGGTTGACACACAGCACGGGGCTCTGGAAGGTGCTGCTCAGCCAGCGCAGTGCAGCCCCCAGGGACTGCAGGCGCCGGGCCCGGGGGGCCGAGGCCTGGGCATCGAATTCACAGCGGAACGGGGCAGCCACCGAGTCCACCACCACCAGGCGGGCCATGCCCCTCGAGAGCAGGGCGGGGATCTTCTGACTCACGCACTCCAGCAAGGTGTCCTGTGGAGCCGGGGGCCGGGAGTCACACCAGCACTGGCCAGCGCCCCAGTGACCAGGCTCACTCTGCCCTGCTGGCTGCTTCCTGCCCCCCTGGGGCTGGGACCCTACACCTGTCCCTTGAGTGAGCTGGATCGCTCGGGTCCTCAAGGACCCCAGGAACATGGGCTTCAGTCCCTGCACAGCCCGGCCCCTCTGCTCTGGCCCCACAGAGGCCGTTTCCCTAGACTCCTGCCGGCCTCCGCTGTCCTTCTGTCCTGTGGCTCTCACTCCAAGTCCTTGGTGACCACGTGCTGCTACTGCTTCTCTAGAACTCCCTGGGGCCCCCCTCCCTGTCCCCACCTAGGAAGCCAGGTGGGGCCTCAGCCCCCTTGGGCTCCTGCCACCAGACCCACATGTGCTGGTGGGATGGGGGAGGGTCACAGTGTGTTCTGCACACACCGGGCGTGGTGCTGGCTGCTGGGACCAGCCCCTCCTGCTGCCCGCCGCTCAAGACGGGTGGAGATGTGCCCACCCCACCAGGCAGTGTCCACAGGCCATTGGGCCCTGCTGGTACTGGCGCCACGTGGGCTGTGACTGGGCAGGTGTCCTCTGACAGCAGAGCCTGTGCCCACGGTGGGACGGATGGGGGAGGAGAGGCAGCTGCTAGGCAGAGAGGCCTGAGGCTGCCACAAGCCCAGGCGCAGCCGTGGTCGTGAGCCGCCAGCCTCACACTGCCTTTCCCATCGGCGGCTCGGGGGAGCTGCTGAGGGCTGGGTGTCCAGCCGGAGGGAGGTTTAAGTCTGTCCTTCTCTCCAGGACGCCCCCAGCGGAGCCTCTCTGTGCAGAAAACGACAGCAGCAGCCTAGAGGACGCTGGCACTAATGTGAGTGTCCACCCCCGCCCCCCCCCCAAGACCAGGGCCGCGCCTCGACTCTCCTGCAGAAGGGAGGTCCCGCCACACCCTGGCCTCCCTACACTCGAGACCGCCAGCATAGGCGCCCCACGGCCATCGCCCAGGCTGGCTGGGGTGGGGGGATGGCCTCCCTAGAGCAGTGGCCTGACCTGACCTGCGCCTTCTCTTGCAGTGACCCGGGCCTGGCCTGCTCTAGGACGGCAGGACAGCACTGCTGGGTGCAGCCCGTGCTGGCCTTGTGACAGCCGGGGTGAGGCTGGGAGGGCCGGCAGCTGGGAGCCTGCAGTGCTAACTTAGCTCCTCCTGACCACACGCTGCAGAGCAGGACACTAACCACCGCACCACTGGGTGGGGAGCGCGTCCCGCAGCCGCCCTGCGCAGGCCCCTGAGGCATGTCCTGTGTTGGCTCCTACGAGTGTGACCATGTACTTTACTGTAAATTTTCTAAAATTAAAAGTTTATACAGATGGCTCATTCTTTGCCCTAATGACCGCCTGCCCAAAGCTCTCAGAAGCCAGTCCTGCCAGCCAGTGAGGCCCCCGCCGGGCTGTCCTTTCTGCACATGGATTCCGACCACAGCTTTATTCCCCCTGAATGTCTCTCCTGAGTCATCCCTCCTTGTCACTTATCCCTGCGTGGGGAAGGGACCTCTGCCCCAGCCCTGGCCAGCAAGCACAGGGAGCCAGTACCCAGGTGGGAGCTCTTCCAGGCTCAGTTTCCTAGGGTGTATGGGAGCCCCAGGCTCCCCTCAAAGGCACACATCCATCAGAGGTGCCACAGGCCCCTGGCACCAGGGCAGCAGCCCTGCTGCGGGCCCTAGTGACCCGGGATGGCGGAGGGCTTGCATGGGACAGGGACAGTGAGTCAGAGGCCCTCGGCACAGGGGACACCCTTGTCCCCATTCCCCTCCGAGGTGGAGGGCAGACACCACACGGATGCCTGTTCAGTCTGAATTTTAGGTAATGATGCTCATGCCTGATTAAGGGTCCCGGGAACTGCTCGACCCTGCGGCCTGCTTGCCAGGCCCATAGGCAGCTTCTGACCAAGCCCCTCCACTTGGCCAATCTGTAGTCAGGCGCCCACCTGGGCATGCCCTTGAGAACTCCCGGCCAGCAAGCGACTTTCCAGGTCCATCCCGCAAGGCCCTCCCCACCCAGGTGAGTCTGGCTGCCCTGGCAGGTCTGCACCATGCACTGGCACACCCCGGCCCTGCCCCTGCCCCGATGGGTCTGCCTGCCGTGTGCTCAGGCGCAGAGCAACAGACACTCACCACGTCCGCCACGTGCTCGATGAAGACGTGGTCGCTGAACCTGATCTTCTGGACCAGCTCCCCCGGCACATCGGTCCGCAGCGCCTGCTGCTGTGCCATGAGCTGCTGCAAGCGCTTGCTGGGGAAGGCGTCCTCTGTGCAGATGTACACGGCCCCTGGGGAGCCGCGCCCGTGAGCCGGAGGCTCTGCCCCTCACAGGTGCCTCCCCAGGGCCCCGAGGGGGTTGGCGGGCGGGAGCTGCTGCTCTTCCCACCTGCTTGGCCAGGGGGCCCCTGGGAAAGGGGCTGGGCCTCCAGTCCTGACACCTAGGCGCACAGGTCCCCCGTCCTGGGCCCGAACAGCCACAGGTAGGCTGCCTGGACTGCCCACTCCTGCTCCCTGGCCCTGTGCTGGGCAGGAGTGAGGAGACTTGGCAGTGTCCTCCCTTGGACCAGGGAGACGCAAAGGCTCTGCCGGGCAGAACTCCCTCTGCCCCACTTTCCAGGCTCCTCCTGCAGCTCTGGTCACGTGGTGATGCCTGTGTCCATGGCTACTGGATGAGCCAGTAAACAAGGGATAAGTGACCGGGTTACCCAGACCCTGAGCAGCCCCCGGGCAACACCCAGCTTGGCCTGGACCCTACACCTGACAGCACGGAGAGGCTGCAGCTGAAAAAACCCAGGTCACCTGCAGTCAGTGCTGTCTAGGTGTGTGGGCAACAGATTCCGACAAGGACACCAGGATGATTCATGGGCAAAGAATCGCCTGGTCAACAGATGGCGCCGGGGCAGCTGCGCGTCCACATGCACAGGACTAACAGAGTACGAGGTGACTCAAAGCGGATGGAACGTGGGCGCTAGAGCTCCAGAATGCTGCGAGGGAAAAGTGGGTGGGTCAGCTGGCCTTTCATTAGGCCGTGGTTTTTAAGTGACCCAGACCTCAGCAACCAAAGAAAAATGAGAAATGTTTGTGCTGCGAAGGGCAGCATCGACAGAATGAAGAGATGATCCAGAAAAAGGAAACCTCTAGGAGGGGGCTTGTATCCAGAGTATGAAGAAATCTTTCTTTTTCTTTTGGCAGTACTTAGGGGTTGAACCCAGGGCCTTGCACATACTGTTTGCAAGTGCCCTACCATTAGGCTGCATCCTCAGCCCATTTAATTTTTTTTTTTTTTTTTAATCTTGAGACAGGGTCTTGCTAAGTATGCAGGCTGCTTCCAGCTTTGAGCTCACGATTCTCCTGCCTCCGCTCCCCAAGTTTCTGGGGTCACCAGCATAAGCCACCGCACTTGGCTAGAATATAAACAATTCTTAAAGCTCAATAATAAAACAGCACGGGACCTAACAGACTTGTCTCCAAAGAAGGCACAGCGATGGCTGAGAAGCACATGAAAGATGGTCATGATGCAGGGCCGAGGGGCATGCAAATCAAAACCCCACCCCAGCTGTCACGGCTGCTGGAGACAGGTGTTGGTGAGGGTCTGGGGAACCGGAGCCTTAACCCTGGCTGTAGCCGAGCCGCCCCAATCGCTGCTCCCTCCACACGCCAGGCGCCACGGCTCCTCGGCCATTCTCAGCACTCCTGACCATCACCCCCAAGCTTCACTCAGACGGAAAACGCCGCACACTCTTCCCTGAGAAAGTTTCTGCTTCCGCAGGCCTGTGTGCCCTGGCTCAAGCCCACCGCGCCTCCCCAGCCACTGTGCAGGGTCGCCCCCGCCTTCCTTCAGCCTAGGCCCTGCCGGGCTTCCCTGTCCTTCTGGAAGGAGGGAGATGAGAAGGAATCACAGGAAACACAGCAGGAAGCGGTCCAGGGACAGGGCGGGGGCCCAGCGGGGATGTGCGCTCCGGATGCGTCTCCCCAGCCCGCACGCGGGGCGGCCACTTACCGGCCTCCAGGCCTCCGTGCCGCCGCGGGAACTGCACGGTCAGGCAGAGCTGCAGTGCCAGCTGTGTCTTCCCTGCCGAGCTGCGGCCGGCCAGCTCAGTGATGCCCTCCAGGGGCAGGCCGCCCCGCAGAAGCCTGTCCAGGACCGGGCAGCCCAGGCTCAGGCGCCGGTGCTGCGCTGGGAAGTCCTCTCTCTGCTGGAGCAGGTGCAGTGCTGTGGGCGGGACGGGGTCAGGCCACGCCCAGCCAGCCCCACCCACCCGCCACGTGCCAGCACAGTGCCTGATGCGCTATAGCGGGAGGGCAGGGTGCTGAGGACGCAGGGAGGCGGCCTGGCCAGGCAGCTGAGTGCAGCAGACCGAATCCCCGAGAGCCTGTCACTTTCTGGAATGGCCCCACGGCCTCTAAGGGCCGCTGCAGGCAGCCCGACTCCAGCGCCACAGCTGGCTGCTTGCGGGCTCCCACTCCCCGCCAGCCTCCCCAAGGAGCTGCTCTGCATTAGTGCCTTAGCTCAGAAGTCAAGGCAGGCAGGCCAGCAGTCACGTGGAAGGCGTGGCCTGCGGGGAGCCGGCCTCCCGAGGCCCCCCCCCCCCCCCAAGAGAGGCTACCTCAGCAGCCTCACCACGCCCCACAAAGCCTCTGCCGGGCAGGGGCTCTGCAGGCGCCCGTGCACACGCATGCAGGCACGCCCCTCCGCTGGTCAGGGCTGTGACAGACGCTGCTCTGCGTGGGCCCTGGCCCTGGACAAACCACTTGATGCCTCTCCCTTGGACACCCACCCCCGGAGGTGGGGCTCAAGGTGCAGGCTCACCCCAGCATTTGCCCCCTGGGTGCCCTGCTGCAGCCTCCAGCTCTGCACCAACTATGACAGGCCAGGGAACCAGGCCACAGAGCCACGTGACAGGAGGGAGGCCCTGGGGACCCCCACGGGCTGCTCAGATACAGAGGGGGTCACCTTGCCCTCCACGTGGGCCAGGCATGCAGGGCATCCTGGGGCCAGCAGCCCAGACCCCTGCTGAGAACAGGGGCCAGTCGGTGACACCTGCAGGTCCTGAACAGGACGGTGGCCCTGGTGGGCCCTCTAGGGCCCCCTGGCTGTAGCTGCAGTGCACACTGTGCCCCTGCACTTGCAGCCTCGGGCCCTCTCGGGCCCAACAAAGTGACCCAAGGAGCAGCGTGTGGTGCCGCAGGCCTGCAGCCAACGCTCGGGAGGCCAGGGCGGGAGGGTCGTGAGTTTGAGGCCAGCCTGGGCTACAAAGCAACATCCTGTCCTCTGACTAGAGGCTGTGACCAGGGCCCAAAAGCTAGTCCAAGAGGACTAGAGAGGCCACAGCCGTTGGCCTGGCGGGGCTGCTGTGGTCACTGCTTCGTGGAGTGTGTGGAGTACGGCCTGCACCGCGTCTGGTAACAGGTCCTCATCGGCCCTTGGCAGAAACCCCCGGCACTGGCCGGCACGGATGTCCTCCTGCCCACCTGTCAGGACGCGGCTCCCCTGCAGGCGTAGGGAGGCTGCTCTCAGCAGGTGCTGGACGTCAGGGGTGGCCAGGTGGGTCAGTCTCTGCAGGTCCGGTCCAGAGAAGTGCAGCACTTCCTTTACCGACTTCAGTTTGGCTGAAATCACACAGATGAGTCGCAGGAAAAGTCAAACCAGAGCAGCGCGAGGGGAGACTGCAACTGAAAGAGAGCTGGGGGACTGTGGATGGGACACGACAGCTGGAACGTGAAGGAGGGGAGGGGCCCCCAGCTGCCCCTGCCGGCCCCCCAGGACCTGGGCCTTGGCACCCTGTGTCAGCAGCAGCGGGGGCCAGAGATGGAGAGCAAGTCCAAGGCACCAAGAGGAGGTGCCCGGCACCTCATCCAGCTCACTGGGAGCCTCTCAAGAAACAAGCAATCAGCCGGGCGCGGAGGCACACGCCTGACGCTGCAGCTACTCAGAAGGCCGAGGCAGGAGGCTCACTTGGGCCCAGGAGTTGGAGGCCAGCTGGGGCAGCACAGAGAGACCTGGTCTTGAAAATAAAAACAAAAAGCCAAAACAAAGAGCCCCCTCACCCCCTGACATATTTGGGGCTGAGGATATAGCTCGGTGGTAGAGCATCTGCCCAGCATGCCCAAGGTTCAAGGGTTGATCCCCAGCGCAGCAAAAGAAGGAAGGAAGGAAAGAAGGGAGGGCAGGAGAGGCAGCGTTAGAACCAACACTCCTGAGCTGCCGGAGGGCTGTGCACCCTTCAGGAGGGAGGGGCCGGGACTTCTACAGAGGAGATGGAGGAGGCCCCTCAAAGGCCTGCTATGTGGGGAGAAGGGTAAAGGAATTAATTCTGGTCTCAGATTTACCTTCCACGTTCAAACTAGCAGAGAGAAAAATAATGTTGCAAATCTATCAAACCGATCCAGAAAGTGGCAAAAAGGAAAAAATATCATCAGGAAGAAGTAGGTTCAACATGACAAGGGGAGCTTAACCCGCAGGGTCTTCGACAACCTGTTTAGTCCACATGCACCAGGCTCCAGTCATGCAGGCGTGTCAGACTGGCCAAGTGGAAGAACAAAAAGAACTCCTAAGAGTTCTTTGAAAAACATCACAAAGAACATCTGGAAAGGCCAGAGGTAAAGGGAGTCTGTGAGGCCCTGAGGGAGTAGGTGGCAAGTTAGAAATGAGCGGTGGGACACCAAGAAGGGAACCCAGGACTCTGCAGAGACAAAATGTGCCACTTGTGACCTTGTGACAACAAAAATGTTTGCCTGGGGTGCTGGTGCAGCCTGGAACCTTGGGACTGTTCTCGTTGAGCCAGGGAGGCTGCTCCGGATGTTTCCGGATGTTTCTGCAGGCCCTTGGAAACACGATGTTCTTTGTCTCAGATAAGAATCAGGCTCTGCTCGCTTCTGATCAAAGCCTACCTCAGGCTCAGCTTGCCATCTTTTAACATAACACTAGTGTTTTAGTTTTGGACCTTCTGTGGCCTTTTCAAGTAATTGTGGAAAATGGATACACGGGAAGTTAAAAGTAAAACTCCACATCAGGTGCTGTTGGAGGCAGGAAGTTGGGTGGCAGGCGCCTAAGGGAAACAGTAAGAGCACAGCATCCTCTCCCCGCTGAGAGGCCTCTCTCCCTGAGCACCCATCTTTTTCTCATTCTTTTTTTACGATAAACTTTGTTTTTGCTACTGTCTGTGTGGCTTAAATCGTTTTCTGTGGTAACATAAGCACCCAGTCATAGGCAGGTTGGCTTAGGCATCAGCAGGCAAGATGGGGGGGAAGGGGATTCAAAGTGTCTCCTGCTGCTCCTCAGAAGGAGTCCGAGACACTGGAAGGACATTTTCAAGTGGATTCCACGCCCTACCCAAGCCCTCAGCTATTTACTGAACAAAGACCCCAGGCCCAGGGCACACTAGGCGCCCGTGGAGGCTGATGTCACACTGGCGTGCTGGTTTGAATACACTACAGGGAACACGTGCCGGTGCCCACGCCCACTCCCCACCCCTCTCCTTCCATAAGTTTGCTCCCTTCCTGTCTCTCTGCTCTTCTCATCCCAGCAGCCCTGTGCACTCGGGGGCCACCATTCCGTCTATCCAAGGCACTTTTCCTTCTAAAAGCCTGTTGAACTCTCCTGTTCTCTGGCTTTACCTTCCCTGGGGGAACAGAAGCCTTCTGATGCTGAGTCACCCAGGTTTTCCCAAGTTCCTTCATAAATTTACCTAAGCTGCTTCAGGTGCCTCAGTTTTCCCTGAATTATTTAAAGGTGTACTCTCTTTAATAAACTGATTCTATGCTCTTACCATAAGTTCTGTGTTGGGTATAAATTCTTTTATACGCTAGATATAGGGACCAGGGTTTGCTGCCAGATTGCAGTACCTGCCTCTCTCCGCTCCCTGTGACTCTCCGGCAACACAAAGACCTGGCTACGTGTTGACAATACTTTTCAACTGAAAAGCAGTGCTTGAGAGGATGTTCAGGGCAGCCAAAGCTCCTCTAGGGGCAGTGTGGCCTTGGTGGGTGGCGCGGGCAAAATTCATCTTCTGAAGAGACAGAACAGCTCCCTGGCAGAGCCGGTTCCCCTTCTGTCCCCAGACTGCAGGCACAAGGTTTGCAGCTGCAGCAACCATTCTGTGACCAGGAGGTCATGAACAGGAAGATAAGAAACAGAGCCAAGAACTGATGAGCAAGTCAGCCAAACCCTGCCCCACTTGCACAACCTGCTGTGTATTCGGGGTCCCCCACTGTGTAACCCACAAGCATCCAAACGTTCAAGGATCCCTAACATCTCCCAGGGGACAGGAAGATGCCAGGGGAGCCTGAGAACCACAGCCAAACAGGCCGAGGAGCAGCCAGGGTGGGAGGTGCCTCATGGCCCGTTGAGTGGGTGGGAAAAAGCAGTGGGAAGGACACAGAAAACTGGGCACCGGAGAGTGCCACGGCCAACCTAGGAAAACCCAAGGAACAACTGGGCATGGTGTGCACTCCTGTGATCCCGACACTCGGGAGGCCGAGGCAGGAGGGTCTGGGGTTCAAGTCCAGCCTGAACTACTTAACACATAGATCCTGTCTCGAAAACAAATACCAAAGGAGCACCCACACAGGAAAGAACCGGAACGGCTGCTGCTCAGTGACCCAAACTGTTCTGACCGTGGAGGGAGGGAGCAGGGCACCCGCAGGGCTCAAGGAGCTCAGCCCTCAGCCCCAACAGGAAACCCCTACCCGATGGCAATATGGGCAAATCAAACCCAGCAACTTGCACACATTATTTAGGAATCCAGATGTTACTACAAAAGAGCATTAAACGGCTCGTGGCAGGGAGACCCATTCCCATGTGGACGGCGGACACACACTGCTTAAGCGGAAAGAAAATAGACTTCAAAGGTCCTTTCTCCTGAAGAGCCCTCAGCGAGTCCACCACTGGGGCAGCCATCTGGAGGGGGTCTTGGGGGTGGGCGTGGATGGCCGGCACCTGAAACTTGTTCTACCTAAAGCAGACCGTGGACATCCGTCCTTCTTACACAACACGCCTGTCTTGTAGAAGTGAAAATAAACGTACCTTTCTTGACTGCAGCAATGATTCTGGGATTCAGGTCCAGCTGGTCCAGATCCATTTCCTCAACAGCATGGCGGTCAGGATGCATCACCGCCCAGGGATGGAGCGATGGCCACAAGTTCCAAGGTGCTTGCCGCCAACTCAGGCTGCCTGTGGGGTGAGCGTGCCACGAAGCAGGGGCACTGGGGCATGCCGTCCCAGAGGGCACAGGGGAGGCACCACCGAGCCAGGAATGCTGCCTACTGTCCACCTCTAAGAACGACTCAGGACGGCGCGAGAGCTTGGGGAGCCCCTCCGCCCCCATTCTGAAGGCTCCCCCCAGGGAGCGGGGGAGGCCGCGGGTGCTCCAGGAGAGCCTCACAGGCAGCGCTCGCCCCTCGGGTGGGCTGGGGGTGGTGCTGGCTCAGCCACGTGCCGGGGCACCCTCCAGTCTCACTGCCCTCAGAAGGCCCCGTGGGGGTTCTGGAAAGAGTGGGACAGCGACTGGGGTCTCGAGGGACACTGTGGGACTGTGTACCTCAGCGGCGGACAGCGTGAGGCTGGGCTGCCAGCGGGGCACCCCACCTTGCCTGGTGAGCACGGGGCGCCCCTCCTCCCTGGGCTGGCTGTGCAGGGACTGCACCCAGGTCACACGAGCTCTGTCCAACAAGCCACCTCATAGCTCCCTGTGGCCTTCCGGGTGGCAAGGCCCGAGGTGCAGGGTGCGTCAGCAGACGTGGGCTGCACCCCGGGAAGGGCTGGCAGCTGTGGGCTCTGAGGCTTCCCTGGCAGTGCTTGCTCAGGTGTGAGGGTGTCAGGAACCGGGCCATGTGTGCCCTGTGTCCTTCCAGACCGGACAGGGAGACCCAGGGCTGCAGCAGCACTGCCTGGCCCTGCGTACCTGCGCCTCGCTGGCCGAGCACTCTGGGAGGTGAGGAAGCTGGGGTTCGGGGCACATTTCCTGCTGGGGTTTCAAGATCGCTGGGCCCACAGCCCAGAGGTTCCCCAAGCCAAGAGGTGGCCCTGCCCTCTGGTGGCCCAGGCCTGGCTCTGGAGGGCCGGACTGTCGGTGAGGAGCATGGAGGCCCTGCAGAGCGGTCCGGGGTCTCTGGTGGCTCGGCAACCGCACAGGAGTCATATGAGGGCCAGGTCACGGGCCCAGGCTGGGTCTGGGGAGACAGGGGTTGAAACCAGCCCAAAGCCTGCTGACAGCGGGGGCAGCCAGTGGGGGAGGTGAGGTTCCCGAGGACAGAAGGCAATGAGAGAAAATGGCCTCCGAGAGGTGCGCCCGTTGTCTGAGATGGCCAGGCCTCAGCACCACTTTCAGAACACGGGCAGCTTGGAGCCCTGGGGACGGCTGTGATTCCCAGGCTGGCAGGGGTGCCATGCTGCACGCTGGGCGGGGCCCAGCTCGCAGGGCAGCAGGAGCATCTAGGGTTTTAACTCCAGAGTGCGGTCTGTCTGCTTCCTCTATGCACAGAGCTCCTGGACACTGGCCTGGGGCTGTCAGGAGGCCGCTGCATGGGGCTGGGCCTGGACAGGGGCAGGAGCACAGGCCAGCCAGCGGGGCCTGCACCCCTCCAGGATGGTGCCAGGGCACCTGAAAGTGGGTGGGCTGCTGACTGCCGACCCAAACCTCTGCTTGGGTAATCCTGATTCTACAGTGCTGGAGATGAACCCAGGGCCTCCAGCAGGCTAGGCAAAAGCCCCCCGCTGAGCGGCACCCCAGCCCCACTTGGCTGATCTCTAGTCAGGCTGCTGCGCTCTCTCCAGCCCACCCTGGCACACTCTTGAGAAGTCCAGGCCGGTAAGCTCCCTGCCAGGTCGTCCCGCAAGAACCTCCCCGCATCCGCTCATTCTCCATTTCTGCTGGGGACCTCATCCTGATTCACAGGTGAGTCCTGTTGCCGAGGGGCCTCCCCCGCCCCGCTACTCACACCCTCTACCCGCAGTGTGCTCCCAATGTGAGCCCGGGTCCCCACTGCAGACCCCACAGCCCTAGTTCTGTGCCTGCCCCGATGGCCCGGATAGGTCTGCCGGGCATGTTTTAACATGCACCCCTGAATCACAATGTGTGTGTGTGTGTTTTTTTTTTTTGCAGTACTGGGGGTTGAACCCAGGGCCTCGCGCCTGCATGCTTTGCAAGTGCTGGACTACTGAGCTGCAACCCCAGCCTTTTTTTACTTTTTGAGACAGGGCCTCACTAAGTCATGCAGACTGCCTCTGGTCTCCAACTTGCGATCCACCTGCCTCCACCTCCTGAGCCGCTGGGATGTCAGGCGCACGTCACCACGCCCGGCTATCACAATGTTCTTTAACCCTGAGCATCTGCTGCACCCCACAGTGGCCGGGAGCTCCACAGACGGCCCTACCTGCCGCGGTCCCAGGCCAGGCTAGATGAGGCCTCCGTTTTGGGAGTGCGCTACGCACAGCGAGGCGCCAGTGACCCGAAGAGACCAGGGGCGGGGAACGCGCGGGCCCCGTCGCCCACTTACTTTTACTCCTCTCACCGAGTCCAGGAAGGCGGTGCACCGAGTCTCTGTCACCCCCAAAGCGACGAGGCGGCGTGGCCCGCGGGCCGCCCTGAGCCTTTCCCAGGCCCTCCGTAGGGTCGACGGCCGTTCCCACGAAGTGGCCACGTCGCTGGGGGGGCGGGGCCGGTGGTTCGGGCGCAGGCGGCGCGCCCCAGGCCTGCCTACACCCGGGCCCGCCCTCCAACGATCCGGCGCGGCCTCGGCCGGTCCGCACGGGCCGCCGTCACCAGGGGCCGCTGGACGCCGGCCCGAGGGGGAGCGGAGTCGTGGTGACCTCGGTCCGCCGGGGCCACTGCCCCCGAGGCCCCCCCTCCAGAGCCCTGCGGCGCAGCTCGGCCCACACAGGGGCCGCGCAGCAGTCCCGCGCCAACCGCACGCCTCTCCACGCAGCCCACGGCCCTTGGCTCCCGCACTTCCCGCCGCGGCTCGCGTCGTCCCGCCCCCCTCGGCCTCTCTTCCAATGAGCGCCCGGGGTTCTGAGTCGGCCACACCAATAGGAAGCGAAGGGGCGCCTACGTGGCTCACGGACTGACCAATCCAAAGTCTCAGCAGCCCCGGGAGGGGCAGGGCGCGCCTGGCCGGCCCTCGTCGCCGATTGGTGGCCGGCCTCAAGGTGGCAGGGGTGGGGCCCTCGTGAGGATTGGAGGGGGCCGCGAGAGGGCGGACCCCGAGCTGCAATTGGCCAGCGCACTCAGCCGAGGTTGGCTATTGGGCGCCAGCGCTGTCAGCCGGGCGGGGTGGGGCGGCCTGGCTGGGTGCGGGGCCGAGTGCGGGGCCGAGTGCGGGTGGCGGCGCCAGGGGCCAGAGCGGCGACATGTCCTCGGGGGTGGCCGCGCGCCGCGACGCTAAGAAGCTGGTGCGCTCCCCTAGCGGCCTGCGCATGGTGCCCGAGCACAGGGCCTTCGGAAGCCCATTCGGTCTGGAGGAGCCGCAGTGGGTCCCGGACAAGGAGGTGCGTCCCTGTCGCCCGCGCCCCGGCACGGTCCCCTCGGACTCGCCGGCGCCCCGATCCCGTCCGCTTCCCAGCGTCGTGGCCCCTCGGACTCGCCGGCCCCCGAGGGTGTCCTGCCGCTCCCTTTCTCGGGGAACTTGGCCTCCGGGCCGCAGTTCCCGCCCTGGGGTCCCCGCTGGCCCTGACTTCCTGTCACTCTCAAAGTCCATCTCCTCCTGCTCGGTCCCTGTGGGGCGTCTGCGATTCCGCAGCGGTCATAGGCTGCGCCGGTGACCCCGGTCGCTAGGGAGCACGAGGGCGGCCTAGAGGCTCACCTGTAGTGTGCATCTCTTCGGGGGGGGGGGGGGTCTTGGGCTGGAGGTAGACCGCCCAGGTGAGAGTGAGGGAGGCCCGCCCGCGCCTGCCCAGGTGGGAGGAGAGGAGCACGGTGAGCTGCCCAGTCCAGGATGAGTTGCGGCCCTCTGGAGACCCTTGGTGATGTGCCAGGTAATTTGCACTCTGAGTTCTGGACTCTGCAAAGCCAGGCCGCTTCTAAGATAATGGAAACACTTCACGCGTTCCATGCAGTCTTGTTTCAGAGTAAATCAGATATGTTTAAAAGACATCAAAGTACTGGTGACTTTTGGAAGTTCTTTGTTACAACTCTGCCCTGAATTCTGGTCAGCTGTGTTCCCTCCCTCCCCTTGGAGACCTCTGCCACCGGGAGGTGGGGCCCTGAAGCATAGCAACAGAGTGAAATCAGGTGTTTTTAATGCAGCCAGCATTGCCCCCTTCAGGAGCTACCTATGCCCCCAGAAGCTGCCAGCCTGGTTGCCCTTTTCCTGCATCTACACCATCTTCGGGCTTTGAAGTTAGATCAGAGCTCCTAAGATGACAGTGATTTTCAGTACTCACTTCCCAGAGGCCCAGGAAATGTGCCCAGGCCACTTGTGGACATGTGGGGCCCTTACCCTCCCCGTGAGCCCTTGGTTGCCTGGGGTTTGTGCTCTCTCCTTTCGGCACTTTGCCCCGGCACTTGCTTTCTGTGAGTTCACAAAATGTTCCTTTCTATCATGTCACCACCTTTGTAGTGCCGTAAAAGTAATTGTGTATAACACTGAGTGCACTTAGTACTACTGAACTGTGCACTTGGAAATGGGTAAGGGGGAGGCCTAGTGTGGTGGCATGTGCCTGTAATCCCAGCACTTGGGAGGCTGAGGCAGGAGGTTAAAGTTCAAGGCCAGCCTGGGCTACCTAGCAAGACTCTTTCTTGAAAAGATATGAGTAAGGTGGTAAATTTGTATTAGGTGTTTTACTACAATAGAATCAGGCAGGAGATAAATTTTTACAAGTTATTATTTTTGCAGTGCTGGGGTTTGAACCCCAGGCCTCAAGCATGCTAGGTAAGTGCCCCACTGCTAAGGCACACCCCTAGCCCTTATGTTTTTTATTTTGAGACAAAGTCTCAGTTGCACAGGTTGCCTCTGGCCTTGAATTCACAATCCTCCTACCTCAGCCTCCTGAGTTTCTGGGATCATGATGCCTGGCCTTGAATAAAGATAATTTTTTCTTTTAAAAGGTAATATGACTCTCGAATAAAGATAATTTTTTCTTTTAAAAGGTAATATGACTCTCATAGAGCTTGTTGTTGTTAGGTGCCGTCGAGTCGGTATCTGACTCATAGCGACCCTCATAGGGTTTTCAATGGCTGACGGTTTCAGGATTGCCTTGGGAGTGGATTGCCAGGTCCTTCTCCCATTTTTGGGGTGCTGGGAATCGAACTCGGGACCTCAGAGACTGCAGCGCATCGCTCTACCAACTGAGCCAAATCCCAGCCCTCTCATAGAGCTAGAAGTGAGTTAATTCACTCAGGGAACCCAGGAGACGTTATAACTGGCTCTAGGTTCAAGGAGAGAGCCTGGGAACGCAGACTGACACAAGCTGACTGTGATACAAGAGGAAGCGGTGCTGACCGTGCTGGGGATGGAAACCATGTTGTTGGGGGACAAGACAGTGTGAGGGTCAGTGAAAAGTGTGCCTCTCAGTATTGCTGGACCAGTGGGTCTACACCAGAGTTTCTCACCATTTTCCCCGTTGCTCCACACCCTGAGCCTTTTCAGACATTTTTTTCCTAATTGCCTTCTGATGAGTTCTTTAAACACGTGTTTTTAATCGACAAGTAAAACTGTCTATTTATGGTGGTGGTGTTGTTAGGTGCTGTGAAGTCAGTTCCAACTCATAGTGACCCTGATTGGGTTTTCAGTGGCTGTTTTGGGATTGCTGTGGGAGTGGATTGCCATGTCCTCCTATTTTTGTAGTGCTGGGGATCAAAGTCAGGGCCTCAGAACAAGAGCCACACTCTACCACCTGAGCTAAACCCCAGCCCATTTATGGTGTATCCCTTATTTAATAATCTCAGTAGCAAGTGCAGAGACTGTGTGGGCTGTGTGGATGGTGTGACGCTACATGGGCTGGACAAGGTGGGTTTCCACTAAAGCAGTTTTACCTGGCTACAAAGTTTCCACAGATGCGACTGTGAGCCCTTTCGGCATTACCTGGAGTAATTGTTTCACCTTGTCCTCTAAGTCAGTCACCTTCCTTTGTTGCTGGCTGGCCTCATGCAGAGGGGCCTGGGGCTCTGCTCAGGCTGTCTCAGGGACCTTGGGAACCTTGAGTGCCCGGCAAGGTTGGTTGGGCTGGAACAGGTGTCACAGTAGTGCCCCTCCCGCAACAGCAGCCTTCTTCCCACTTTGAGAGGACAGTGGGGTGTCCCCCAGGACCAGCCCCCACCTCACTGTACCTGAATTATGACAACTGATCTGAGCAGTTGAAGAAAACCCTACAGTGTGGGTGAGCTAAAACTCTAAAGAATTTTAGAAAGTGAGCCAGGCACGGTGGCGCACACCTGTAATCCCAGTGGCTTGAGAGGCAGAGGCAGGAGGATCGCAAGTTCGAGACCAGAGGCAGTCTGTGTAACTTAGTGAGACCCTGTCTCAAAAAGTGAAAAAATGGGCTGGGGGTGCAGCTCAGTGGTCCAGTACTTGCACAGCATGCAGGCGTGAGGCCCTGGGTTCAACCCCAAGTTCCACACACACACAAAAAAAAGAATTTTAGAAAGTGTATTTTGAGGGCTAGGGATGTAGCTCACTGGTAGAGCAATTGCTTCACATGCACAAGGCCCTGGGTTTGATCCTCAGCACTGCAAAAATATCTATATCTATATCTATGGCAGTATGGTCTGGAATCCAGAAATCGCCAGAGTGTTTTCTGGGGAAATATAGATGAAGAAGGGGAGTTAGGACTGCACTGTGCCGGCGATGTGGTTATGGATGTTAAGGTTACTGCACAGGGAGGCTACCCAAGCGTGGAGATAATAATTTGTGGCAAATCAGGGGATCTGTGGTGGTTTGGAATGGGTGGAGGATGATTAGGTGGCTGTGGCAGGAAAGTCACACACTATCCTCGTCTTCCCGTCGCTCCCTCCCTGGTAGCTGTGCACCTGTTAGCACCCTTGGCACATCTGCAAACCTGTTCCCCATTTCATTCTGGCCCTGCCTTCAGCTAGATCTGGGTCCAGCCCATCCCGTATCTGCCTGACTACAAAGTTTCCTGCCAGGTTATCAGGTGAACGATAAAGGTTGCTCCTTAAACGATGCTGCGCGGCTCAGGGGAGTGTGTACGTGTGTTACTCCTGAGAGGGGCTGCAGCTCTCAGGTTTCCCAGGGGAGCCTGTGGGGTGGGGGCGGCAGAGAGGGTGTCGCCTCTCCTGTGCCGTGGGAGAGGAAGCCCTGCTGAGTTGGGGCTTGTGGAAGAGTGGGCTTGGGATGGCTGTTGGCACGTGGCCCCAAATCCTTTATCTTCTCCTTTCTCTCCTCACTTCCCATATGTGGCTCTGCCCACAAGCTGTGACCGGCTGCCGACGCTGGCATTTTGATGTTGACGAGGAATCAGAGGCCGTCCTGTGTGTGGGAGAGCCAGCAGCTGTGCTCAGGGGCCAGGTTCCATCCAACAGGACTGCTGTGTGAGGGGAGGGTGGCAGAGGGAGACAGCTGGCCATGAGCTCTGCAGGCATGTCACGGTCAGGAGTGACCAGGGGCTGGGAACGACAGCGCGTGCCAATGCCGGTGGTGGAGCCTGATGGTAGATAGGAGGTGGCCCAGAGCTGCTTTGCAGCCCAGGCAGGTGTCTGGCCTGCCAGTCTCCTTGCTGTACTTGGTCACTGAGGACCCGGATACAGTCAGTGTGTCATGGGGAAACAGTGGAGATCTGAGGTGCCTGCCAAACCCGGCCTGGTGCTGAATCTCGGGGCGCTTGTGATCTCAGCTGGGGTGGCTCTGGCAGGACACTGAGGGGCCAGGATTTCACAGCTGTTTTCCGGGACAGAGTAGAGCTGACCTTGGAAAACGCCCCAGGCTGCTGGAACTTCCCCAGGCGTCCTTTGTGAGGACGGGGCACAGAGCTGCTGCTTGCCTGTGGCTGGCTGGCTTGAGAGCTGGTTATGGCGGTAGGGGAAAGGACTTTGAAACAGCAGCTCTGGGTGTCTGCTCCTTGCAGGTGACATGGTAGCTTCCCACCATTCACTGTCTGAGCTATTTGGCAACTAGAAAACCAACAGATATGCAGATGGTCCTGGTTGAAGAGAAGCAGATGCAGGGCTTTGTCCCGGAGGCTGCATCACAGCCACTGCAAGTTCCTTTTTTTTTTTTTTTTGCAGTGCTGAGGGGCTGAACAGGGACTGCACATACTTTGTGCATGGGCTGCACCCCCGGCCTGTTTGCTTTTTGTTTTTTATCCTCAGACAGGGTTGCACTAGTCATGCAGGCTGCCTCTGGCCTCGAACCTGTGATCCTCCTGAGTGGCTGGGATTACAAGCATGCGCCACCACACCTGGCTATTTCTGCATTCCCCGTGGCCTATGTGTGAGTCTGTTCTGTGGATTCTCCTTTGAACTAGGTTTTTAACATCTTATTGGTTCCCTCCTTAATTCATTAGTCTTTGATATGAGTTCATGAGTTTTGTATTTATGGGAGTTATGCTGTTGCCCTTAAAATAATTGATTTTTGAAAACCCTAAGGCATAGTTGGGGCTGGGATTTGGCTCAGTTGGTAGAGCGCTGTGCTGCAGTCTCTGAGGTCCCAAGTTCAATTCTCAGCACTGCAAAAATGGGAGAAGGACCTGGCAATCCACTCCCAAGGCAATCCCGAAACAGTCAGCCATTGAAAACCCTATGAGGGTCGCTATGAGTCGGATACCGACTTGACAGCACCTAACAACAACAGCAATAAGAAGACATAGTTGGGGTTGGGATTTAGCTCAGTTAGTAGAGCGCTGCTCTGCAGTTCTGAGGTCCTGAGTTCGATTCCCAGCACCGCAAAATGGGAGAAGGACATGGCAACACACTCCCAAGGCAATCCCTAAACAGTTAGCCATTGAAAACCCTATGAGGGTCGCTATGAGTTGGACTTGACTCGAGGTACCTGGTACCTAACAACAACAACAAGACATAGTTAACTGGGAGCCTGCCGTGTCAGGCAGTGGGTGGGCCGTAATTTGACAGTGATGAAGAACAGTGGGGCAGGTCATCTTGTCTCTCCAGCCTCAAGGGAGGTAGGCATGTGTCCTACAACCTTGCTCTTTTTATAGTAACTTTCTTTAGACATTGCTTTAAGCCCCAAACGATTTTCAGGTTATATCCCCCTTTTGGTTTCCTGCCTCCTGTCGGATGTCCTTGGATACGGGAGGGGCTAGTTTAGAAGAGTTACCCTGTGAACCTTTGGGGGCTGCCCCTCACTGCATGAGGGTGGGCAGCTGGTCTCTCAAGGCCTGTGAATTCCTACCTTCTCACCACTCTGCCCCAGGCCTGGGCTTGTCTGTGACCCCTCGTGATTGTCCTTGTGTGGCCGGCAGCCACCTCCTTACCCCAAGGGAGTTAGTTGTTTCAGTGCCATCTCCGTGGGTGGCAGAGGCAGCCCTGGTAAGTGGACCAGCAGGGAGGTGACGGGCGCCCTGGCGCCAGGGGAGCTGGGCCTGGTGGAGTTTTGTCTGGAGCCCCTGGCGTTGCCTGCTCACTTCCTCCTCCCTCTGCCGCCGGGGCCTGACTCAGAGCTGCCCCTTACAGTCCCTCCTGCGCGCTGGTCTCTGCAGGCCCTGGGAGGTGGAAGCAGTGCTGGGTTCTGCAGAGGCTCCTGGAGAGCACGATGGCCCTGCTGCCCGGCCCATGGGTAGTGTCTGTCCTCAGAGGGTTTGTCTGTCCAGCCCTGGCCAGAGGATCAGGCAGCAGATGGGTCCCTTTGGGGCCACCGCCCAGGCTGACTCTCTGCCAGTCTCTTTCGATCACGCCCAGGCCCTCACGGAGCTGCTGGCCGTCTGTCTTGCTGGGGCTGCTCTTGCAGGCCTCAGTTCCCCTGGGGGTGAGCGCGTGGGTGCAGTCTGCCCAGGGGTGACGCGGGACCCTTGGAGGCCTGATGTGCGGTGAGGTGTGAGAGGCTGAGTCTGCTGAGCTCCGTGAGGTGGGTGAGTGGTGCCAGTCTCCAGGCTTTCTTGCACCCACGCCTGGTGCTTTCGCTGTCCGTCTGGCTGGGCTTGTCACTGATGCGGGCTTACACTGAGGAGGGCCTGGTGACGTGGCCCCAGTTTCACCTACTGCTTTACTTCCTTACTCTCTTTCCATGTTAAGTCTCTCACTTGATAATTTGGAAAATTTCTTTTCACTAATAAAATGAACAGGAAATTACCTTGTTTAACCATCAGTCCATTTTCTTTTCTTTTCTGTTCTTTTGTTTTTTTGTGGTACTGGGGGTTGAACCCAGGACCTCGCACCTGCATGCTTTGCAAGTACTGGACCACTGAGCTGCACCCCCAGCCCCCCCCTTTTTTTTTTTTTACTTTTTGAGACAGGGTTTCGCTTAGTTACACAGACTGCCCCTGGTTTCAAACTTGCAATGCTCCTGCCTCTGCCTCCCGAGCCGCTGGGATTACAGGCGTGCACCACCGTACCTGGCCATCAGTCCATTTTCTGAATAAGCTCATTGGTTAAAGGAATAAAACCCTTCTGATCACTTAAAGTTCTTTTTTCAGTAGTGGGGGTTGAACCCAGGGCCTCAAGCATGGTAGACAAGCATTCCACCAAGCCACACCCTCAGCCCATTCTATTTTTTACTTTGAGACAGGGTTTTGCTAAGTTGCACAGGCTGCCTCTGGCCTCAGCCTCCTGCGTCACCATGATTACAGGTGTGTGCCACCGTGCTCAGCAGATCACTTAGATTTTTGAGGGGACAATTTACACTCTAGCGTGTCTCATGTTTAGAAGCTGGTCTTCCCACCAGCCTGAATGCAAGCCCCGCGGAGCTGTGCAGAGCCCTCTCTGCTGGCTGGGCCTGCCGTGCCCTGAGCCAGAACCCGCCCTTCCTGGCCATGTGCTGCGCCAGGGCATGTAAGGCCAGGGTGGCCGCAGAGAGACAGCAGCTGTTCTCGCAGAACTGGTGGTGCTGCGGCTTCCTGCTTACTAACCCTCCCTAGGCACCACCGCTGCGGAGCTTCCTCTAGCGGACCCTAGTGGACTCTGGCTGGCGGACGTCTGGGGGCGGGGATGTGCCGCTGCCAAGCACTCGGAGTGCCTCAGCCCTGACCAGCACTGCGGGCGGGGCCAGCCGGGGCAGAGGCGGCCTCTGTGGTATTGGCAGAGGCTGGGATGTGCCCGGCTTGGCCTCCAAGCCCAGAAAGCAGCACAAGAGCAAGCAGCAGACAGGAAAGTGTTAGCTGTGGGGTCCCAAAAAGCCTCAAAGCCCTGTGCAGTGGGGGTAGCGGCCCTGTGCTCAGGCACTGTGAGGGTGTCCTCGTCACACAGCGATTCCCTAAAGGCTCCTG
Organism: Pedetes capensis; assembly: GCA_007922755.1. NCBI lineage: Eukaryota > Metazoa > Chordata > Mammalia > Rodentia > Pedetidae > Pedetes > Pedetes capensis. The sequence goes on from VMDO01000001.1 coordinate 941,577, forward strand.
CCCTTCATAGGGAAGCCACATGTGGGCCATGGTTCCCAGGGCACCTGCAGAGCCCCAGCCCCACACCTCCTTTCCCGTCTTGAATCAGCTGAGACAAGGGGGCCCTTGACATCGGAGGGCAGCTTCCTCAAAGCAGCCTGCTCATTTGCATGACCCTTGGGGCGCGTGTACGCGCAGGCTAAGTGCTGGGGTCCACGGGCCAGAGGGGAGCGCCTGCCTCTGAGGAGCACACACTGTAGGTGACGATGGCTCCACATCCCAAGTGGCTCCTCTGTGCCCACGCTTTTGGGTTCTGCACGTGAGGAGGCCAAGGCTCAGGAGGGGTCTTGCTTCTCCGAGGTGCGGGGAGGGGCAGGGGGCCGTTCACACATTTGCAAGTTGTCACATTAGGGAGGACAGCGAGGAGCCTCTGGGATGCGCAGGGGTGGCTGGGGCACAGGATGAGTGTGTTTCTGGCTGACCAGAGTGAAGGTGGTCAGTGACAACTGAGACAGATACTCAGGATGAGGTGCTGCTCCGTGCGGTCCCCACCACCCCAGACCCGCTGGCGTCTGCTGCAGCAGGTGCCTAGTGGCTGTGAGAGCCTGTGGCCTGCTGGACCGGCTGCAGCTGCACCTCTCAGTCCCGAGAGTCAGGCCCGCGACTTGTGCTGAGGAGCGGTGCTCCGGCTCGACGCTGAGCACACCAGGCCTTGTCAGGCTGCGCAGCCCTGACCTTGGTGTGGTCTGGGAGGCTCCGGTAGATAAGACGTCCTGAGCTCTTTCGTTTGGCTTCGCCACGTGGCCGTTTCCAACCCCATCTCCTTTCTGTGCTCTCAGGCAAGTGCTGTACCACTGAGCTACATCCAGAGCCCCTCCTCTCTGAGCTCTTAAAGCCACTTTTGGTCACATGTGGCCTTCTTCCTCCCCCCGAAGGCAAAAGCAGCTCTCCACAGAGTGGAGTGTCCCCTTCCATCCTGAACGTGGCTGAGTCTAGATAAACACTCAGCTGAGCCTGAGTCACCAAAAGCAAACAGCGCCTATCTCCCGAGCACTTGTTTCCAGGCCGTCACCTCCTGCCGTGTGGCGCCCTGCCACGGGGCTGTCACTGTGCTCTGAGTGGGACGTACCTGCTGCCCAGCACACCCAGGGGCTTCACTGCTAGAGAAGGTCATTCTGCTGAGACTGCAGGTGGCCCTGGCACTGGGAGCGCCAGAGCCCAGGGCCGAGGGAAAAGTCTGACCCAGCTCATCACGCCCAGGGACCTGCTTTTTTTTTTTTTTTTTTTTTTTGCGGTACTGGGGGTTGAACCCAGGGCCTGGCGCATGCATGCTCTGCAAGTGCTGGACTGCTGAGCTGCACCCCCAGCCCATTTTTTCACTTTTTTGAGACAGGGTCTCGCCAAATTACGAAGACTGCCTCTAGTCTCCAACTTGCGATCCTCCTGCCTCTGCTTCCCGAGCCTCTGGGATTACAGACGTGCGCCACGGCACCCAGCGGGACCTGCATTTTGATAGTGAATGTCTCCCTCTGCATTAAAAGGATGGGCAGTGGCTGGCTCTCTTCCAGAGCCAGGGTGTTGGTGGCATTTCTCTGGGTGTGGGTGGAGGGAGGCATACCTACTGCCTGCTGCCACCCAGGGGCATGTGAGGACAGCTCCGTGGGGACTCCATCAGGGGTGTCCTCCCATGCTGTCCCCCAGACCAAGTGGCCAGGAGTTCTGTGCCTCTGGAGCTGTGGGGTGAACAGCTCACGGAATGCCCCCTGCGGTCACCTCCTGAGAGCTGGAGGCATCCAGGCTGTTGCCCTAAGAGAACGACGGGTCACGCTGCCTCAGGGGTTTCCAGAGCGGACTGTGTGGCGGATGACCACGAGTGCGAGGTGCCCTGGACAGCGCTCTCATGGGGGGGTGGAGGGGATACGAGAAGTTGAGCTGTGGCCAGTCCCCAGGCCTCTGTGGCCCCAAGAGGATCAGAGGTCCACCTCCCAAGGGGATGTCTGGGTCACTGAGACTGCCCACAGTGCACACGACCTCAGGCCTGTGGCCTCTTCTGGGTCGGCTCCAGAGAGGGCTGGGAGTCCAGGCTTGCTGTGGCTCCCGCACTGGGGACTAGGCAGGCCCCCTGGGCCCTGCCCCTCAGCCAGCAGGCCAGAGGCACTGAGGGGACCACTTCCCTTTGGCCTGCAGCTGTGTCCTCTCAGCTGTCCTCCCCCGGCGTGGCTGCATCTCTGCTCTCCTGGCTGTCGGCTCAGGTCCTCGCTGTCCTTGGCACCACAAGCCTTCCTGAGCCAGCTCCCGTGTCCTGGGCTTGGGTGCCCTGTGTGGATGGCGAGAAAGTTCAGAAATGACTGCTCCGACCAAGCCAAGCTTGAGTGCAGTGAGCTGGGCTGGGCGTTGCTGCACCTCGCTCTGCTCTGTCACTGGCAGCAGCGGCCCTCACAGGACAGTCACAGGTTAGTGAGGAGAATGTGTGACGGGTCACAGAGACCCTAGTGGTGCCCGGCAGGCGGCCTCAAGATCGAGTCCCCAGAGTGTCTGGATATGCCTCCCGGCCCCTGAATTTTGGTGGCACTGGTCACCTAGGGAGCACGTTTGCTTTCTTCTCTGGGCATCATTAGGAACAAATCCTCTGAACAGGACTAAGGCTCTGCCTTGAGGAAATGTCACGTGTGGTCAGATCCAGCACAGATGATGGCCTGTCCTGCTGCTGTTGGGAGACGGCACAGCAGAGGCAGGAAGGCAGGCACTGCAGGGTGGGTTCAGCCCCATTCAGCACGTGGTCTTGGCTCTGTTGCTGACCACTTGGGTAAAGTGAGCTCTCATAGCCACCACCCAATTCCCAGGTCTTGTGCAGTCAGAAGTCCTGGTCTGCACGTGCCCAGCCATTCTCGTTTTCCTCTGCACATACAAGTTCCACGGGTGCCAGAGTCTCTCATTGCCACTGCCCAAGCGTATGAGCCTTGTGGGTCTTGGAGCTGCCCCCTCACTCCCATTTGAGAAGCATCTTCGGGGCATTTCCAGGCCTGGCATCTGGCCATACCAGACGTCCCTTGTCCCATGTTCTGTTCCAGCCTCCAAAAGTGCTCCCTCACAGGCCCCTGTCAGGGTATGCACTCAAGACTCAAACAACCAGAGTCAACTTTATATCCCAACCATTTGGGCTTTTGTCTACTGGAGCCCCGCTTTGATAGCAGATTTCCTGTACTTTCTTCATTTGCAAAGAAAGGTGACAATATGTCCTTTCCTGGTATAGGTTAATTCCTGCTATGGAATGTCACCATCATTTCATGGCACTGAACTTTGGCTCCTATTTTTTTTTTTTTTGCAGTACTGGGGGTTGAACCCAGGGCCTCACACCTGCATGCTCTGCAAGTGCTGGACCACTGAGCTGCGCCCTCAGCCCATTTTTTTAGTTTATTTGAGACAGGGTCTCACTAAGTTATGCAGACTGCCCCTGGTCTCGAACTTGTGATCCTCCTGTCTCCGCCTCCCAAGATGCTGGGATTACAGGCGTGCGCCACTGCACCCGGCAACTTTGGCTCCTTTAACAGCACCAGGGCCAGATACGTGTTGTTAGAACAAGCTGCCACTGGATCTGGTGTTGGAATAACCCTGTCATGGCTTGGATATAAAGTGTCCCCCCAGGTCATGTGGGGCTGGGATTTAGCTTAGTTGGTAAAGCGCCATTCTGCAGTTTCTGCGGTCCTGGGTTCAATTCCCAGCACCGCAAAAACAGGAGGATATGGCAATCCACTCCCAAGGCAATCCCGAAATAGCCATTGAAAACCCTATGAGGGTCGCTATGAGTCGGACTGGACTCCAGGGCACACAACAGGCCATGTGCTTCAATGTTTGTTCCCCAGCTGGTGGCGCTGTTTGTGGAGGTCTTGGAACTCGGGACGCGGGTCTTAGCTTTGTGGAAGTGACGTCATGGGGCACACCTCTGGAGGTTTGATGGGTTTTGTTTGTTGTTTTTTGAGACCGGGTCTCCCTGCGTAGGCCAGGTTGGCCTGGTACTCGCTGTGTAGACCAGACTGGCCTTGAACTTGTGGCAGTCCTCCTGCCTGCCTCCCGAGTGCCGGGATTATAGCTGTGCACCCTCACGCCTAGCTTCTTTGGAGGTTTCTAACCCAGACCTGTGGCCCAGCTCTCTGCTTCCTGCTCACAAAGATGTGAGGTCACCTGCAACAGAGCCCTACCTCCTGCCACTGCCAGTGCCACACCGCCATTGCGGACTGATCTTCTAACTATGAGCTTCCGACAGATCTCTTTCCCCATGAGTGAGTTTTGACTGGTTTTTCTGCTACAGTGATGAAGGCTAATACAGATCCAAAGCTCCATGACATGAACTCAGCTGCAGGAAAGTCAAACCACGCGCCCTCAGGTCCCCACAGGACCCTGGCCACTGGGCATCCAGGCCAGGCCCCAGCAAGGTCTCGTGCAAGCCTTCGGGATACGCTGCCTCAGCTGGGGCCCTGCCAAGACAGGCCAGCTCTCAGTTGGGCGCAGAACAGGCATGCTGTCCTGCCTTGCTGCACCAGCAGCTGTCCCCTCGCAAGCCACCTCTGTGCACGGGCAGGAGGTTTGCTTTCTCAGCAGCCTCCCCCTACGCCTCTCATTCTGTCCTCGGCACTTAGCTGAGTGACAGAGCTGGATTTTAACAGTCTGTCCCATTCTCTCCTAGTGTCCCAGATGTATGCAGTGTGACACCAAGTTTGACTTCATTACCAGAAAGGTGAGCTGAGGCCATCAGGTTGGGGGGACTGTGGAAGAACCGGCCAGGCTGGGCCCAACGGGACTCTAAACCCCTTTCTGGAGAGAGCCCAGTTCCTCTGGGAAGGGGTGGATGGTATAGGATTGTTCTGAATTCAAGCGATGCCCTGTTCCAGTGGGTCCTGAGGGTCACTGGTGCGGCTCCCTCACTTGTGGGACCCCTACAGGGGCTGCTCCCTACCCCAGTTCTACCCTCAGGGAATGCCCTGCGCTTAGGGAGGCCCAGAGGCAGGGCGTACTGGACAGCAGGATTGGACAATACAAAGAATTGAAAAGTGGCCCTTTTGATCCATTATTATTATTATTATTATTATTGTTATTATTTGTGGTACTGGGGGTTGAACCCAGGGCCTCACGCCTGCATGCTCTGCAAGTGCTGGGCCACTGAGCTGCACCCCCAGCCCATTTTTTTACTTTTTGAGACAAGGTCTCACTAAGTTATGCAGACTGCCTCTGGTCTCGAACTTGCGATCCTCCCACCTCCACCCCCCGAGCTGCTGGGATGACAGGCGTGCGCCACTGCGCCCGGCTTATTATTATTTTTTAAAAAGGCCTCATTTCCCAAGTGAGGCAGAGCCCTGCTGAGTGAACAGGATCCTGACTGGGTTCACGTGGGGCGACACGTGTGCCCTCAGGCACATTCGGGGAATGGTGTGGGCAGGCTCGGGGTGCCCGCACCGGCCCTGCTCACTGTGCGGCCCCGCCGTTGCCAGCACCACTGTCGCCGCTGCGGGAAGTGCTTCTGCGACAGGTGCTGCAGCCAGAAGGTGCCCCTGCGGCGCATGTGCTTCGTGGACCCCGTGCGGCAGTGTGCCGAGTGCGCCCTGGTGTCCCGCCGGGAGGCCGAGTTCTACGACAAGCAGCTCAAGGTGCTCCTGAGCGGTAAGCACGGGGCGGACGCCCTCCTTCGCCTCTCGTCCCTGCCGCAGCCAGGAAGAGGCGGCAGCTCCTCCTTGACATCTGTCCCGCCCTCCCTCCCCGCTTCTGTATTCATTTAGCAGGTGCGGATCCATCTCTTCTCTTCGGAGATGGAAGTGTCATCTAAAACGCTGGCTCCGACTTCCCGGCGCACTCACCAGGTGGGGCGGGGAGGCCCTCTTTCGACAGCACTTTTCCCAGGTGGAAGGCTGTCACCCGCAGTCAAGTCTCTGTGACCACGGCTTTCCAGAAGAGGCTCAGAGGTGGCCGCCGTAGTGCATGCAGCGCTGTCCTGGATGTGTGGGGGGCAAGTGCTCCCCCTGAAGGCCGGGCCTGGCTCCTGGAGCCCTGGCGATCAGCAGAGCAGGCCCTCCTGGCCTCAGGCATATGCATGCTGCGGGCTGTAGGCCAGCTGCCTCCCTACCGCTGAGGTCCTGTCCCGATCAGCTCTTAGGTTATGGGCGTTACTGTTCTTGTGCTGAATCCCCTGCCCTTGGTCTTCGAAGGATGTGAAGGAATCGGCAGCTTCGTAAGCCAGCAAAACCTATGTACACAGCCGTGCCTCGTTCCACTTCTCAGACCTCTAATCCATTACTGCCTTTTGCTCAGCTGAAGGGACTCTCAGCACAAAGCTGTCACTTGTTTCCTGCTTTTTTTTTTTTTTTTTTTTTTTTTTGTGGTACTGGGGGTTGAACCCAGGGCCTCGTGCCTGCATCCTCTGCAAATGCTGGACCACTGAGCTGCACCCCCAGCCCTTTTTTTTTTTTTTTTTTTACTTTTTTTGAGACAGGGTCTCACTAAATTACGCAGATTGCCTCTGGTCTCGAACTTGCGATCCTCCTGCCTCCGCCTCCCAAGCCGCTGGGATTACAGGCGTGCACCACTGTGCCTGGCTCTTCCTGCTCATTTTTATGTTGTCCTCTCCACCTGGTCACCAGGGAGGGCTTTGGTGTCCTCAGCCTGGGGAGCAGGTATAAAAGCAGCGGGTCACATGTGCATGTTTGGTTTTGTCTCCCAAGGAGCCACCTTCCTCGTAACTTTTGGGAACTCAGATAAGCCTGAAAGCATGGCTTGCCGTCTTTCCGCCAACCAGAGGTAAGAGCCAGAATCCTCCTTGGCATGGGACAGCCCCATCACGAGGCGTGGGCCTCGGTCACGCAACTGCTACCCTTCTGTTTGGTGTAGATGCTTGATTCTGGATGGGGACAGCCACCACGAAATCGACATCACGCACATCTCCACCGTGCAGATCCTCACAGAAGGCTTCACTCCTGGAGGTACATGCCCGTGTCCTTCCTGAGCACGAGGGCCTGGCGCCACACACTGGGGACAGGGGGCACGTGCATTGGGGCCCAAGGAGGCCTGCTGTCCTCTTCTGTGGGGCTTGTCCAGTCAGTGGCTTTAGAACCCGCCAGGTGAGGATTTAAACTAAGATGGTGAGAGAGAACGTACCTGAGTGTGTGGTGATGGTTTCCTGTGGGGCAGATCCTTCTTCTTGCTGTTGGGCGATGCTCCAAATGTATCTGGAGTGCCAGCTGCCTGGGAGCCGGCCCTGGGCCTGCTGCCACAGCCGCCTCCAGTAGGCGTCCATGCCGCCCAGGCCATGTGCGGCTCCTTGCTGAGCTTCCTGGTGTAGCTCAGGCTGACCTTTTCAGCCGAACACGGAGATGGTGCACAGAACCCCCGTCTTGCCTTGTTTTCTGACTGCCTCTTGGTTGTTCCTTCTCTCCACTGCCTGCCAACCTTCTTGATGTAGAAAAAGACACTCATGCTTACACCAGCCTCCTGGGGAACCAGCCCACCTCTGAAGGTCAGCTTCCTCTGCCGCCGGCCACTCCCCCAGCATGCTGTGGGCCCTGCTTCTCCTCCGGCTTCTTTGCTTCTGTCCATGGGGGTTCAGGCCAAGGTTCCTTGTGAAATTCAGGATCATATCTTTTGGTTAAGAGAGAGGCTGGGGCTTCGTGCTGTAGCGGACACCTCTAATCCCGCCTCGGGAAGCTGAGGCAGGAGGATCATGAGTTTGTGGCCAGAGTCAGCCTGCGCTACTTAGCAAGATCCTGTCTCAAAATACAAAAATAACCAAAAAGTGGTGGGGGGTGGAGCACTTGCAAAGTATGTGTGAGGTCCTCAGTTTAACCCACAAGTGCTGCAAAACAAAACAAAAGCCCCAGAGAGACTGGGTCCAATACGTGGGTCTCTAAAGCATAAGTGAAAATCTCCTGGCAGGAGAAAATGTTTGTTCAGTTCCTCCCAGGGAGCAGCATTACCAATAGTCCATGGCTTTCTGTCAGTGTATTCTAGCCACTGGCAGGCCGAGGCTGGGGCATAGGTGAGCCACAGGCCCACCGGGCGTGGAGTGTAGGGGCAGGCGGCAGCCTTCTCCCACCACTTCCCCTTGTGGCCTGGCTTACTCTGCCTCCTGCGGCCCGTGGGGCTCCCTGGCTTTTGCCACCTCATCCCAGCCTCCTGAAGCAGGAGGGCCAGGTTTGTGGTCTGCTGCTTCTGCCCTAAACACAGGGATGTGCACAGAGCACCAGGCTGCCACCAGCTTGCAGATGCCCTGGAGGCAAGCGCGGGGTCTAGAAGAGCTGGGAGTCACGCTAGGTAGCCCCTCTTCTTGCCCCAATGTATCCTGCTGCAGCCCCTCCCGACGCTAAGGAGAAGGTGGCCTCTGGCGGGGCTGCCAGTGTGCACAGCCTGTACTTGGCTGCTCTGCCTGGCAGGCCTGCAGCTGTGGGCACTGTGCCCTGGGATGCTTGTGCTTAGTGACCCTTGCTTTGCCCAGTGTTTGCTTAGAACCCTGTCTTCCTGTGTGGGTTGGGCTGGGGACAGTAGGAATTGCCCCCTGAGCTGAAGCAGCCCAGGGGGGCACCCACCAGCCCGGGCCTTCTAGAGGAGTGGCTCAACACTTGTGCTGATTAGGGCCAGAGAGTAAATCTTCGCAGCCCACATAAAGCACAAAAACCGCCACACACAACGGTTAGCCATGGTAACGTCCCAGTAAATCTTTATTTGCAAAAGCAGGTGGTGAACAGAGCCACGGTCTGCCTGCTGCAGGCCCAGGAAGGAGCTCCTGCAGCAGCTCTTGTGAGGCCTTGAGATTCTGAAGCAGACCATGGCTTGTGAATGAGGTCAGGGGTCTCTGGGCCAGCACAGCACTCTACAGTCTGCACTCACCCTCTGACCGCTGGGGTTCAGGGCTGAGTCTGAGTGGAGGAATCTCCTGAGGCAGACGACTGCCCGAAGTGGAATCTTCCTCCCAGTCCCCAGGTGGGAGGCAGGAGGTACAGCCTCGCGAGGCTGCGCAGTGGCTCCGACAGCTGATCTGGTCCTTGAGCAGTTTCTTCTTAGACCGGAAACTGAAGCTGAGCCACTGAGACTGGGGCCCAGAGAGAGGGCCTGGGCCTGTCTCATGGCAGGCCAACCCCCGACATGGGCCTTCCCGTGATCCGTGAGCTGGGAGAGTGAAACTTGACAGGGTGTAGTGGCATCTCTCCAACACCAGTGGTCTGCTCAGCCTTGGTCCTGGTTTCGATACGAGACGGCTGTAGCCTCTGACCTCTACCTTTGAGGGCAGCCAGGGTGTGACCCTCAGCTTGACTAGCCTTCTGATGGCCAGGATACTTCTGGGGTGACTGCAGCACGTCCATAGCCCTGGCTGCGAATGGGGGTTGCTTCAGGGGTTCTTTGAAGGCAAGAATGGGGATTCTGTGGGGTTTGGTAGGCTTGGCAGTTTCCGGATTGCCTAAGAACAGGGGCCCATGCATCCCTCAGTGATGTGGCTCCACTAGTGTGTCCTGGCCCTAGAGGGCACTGGGCCGTCTAGGAGATGTGTCCCTCCCCCACTCCCCGCGGGCGCTCCAGTCACTGCATGCTTCCAGCGAGGCTGCTCCCAGGCCCCGCAGAGGGCGTCAGGGGCTTCTCTAGGCCTCCTGACCCCAGCCCCCTCCTCCTGCAGGTAGCGCCCGGGCCACAGGCATGTTCCTGCAGTACACAGTGCCGGGGGCAGAAGGGGCAACCCAGCTGCGGCTGACGGCCGGGGAGGATGTGAATGCCAGCAGGAGGCAGGCAGCGTCGTGGCTGGCAGCCATGCACAAGGTACCGCAGGTGGTGGTGGGCGGGAGGCTGGCTGTGGGCTCGGCGAAAAGCATGCCCTTCCCAGGGCTGCCCCTGGACTGGGTGCCTGGAGCAACTGCCCTGAAAGGCGCACAGGCTCAGCTGTGACCAGGCGTAGGACCAACTGTGCTCTGTGGTATTAACTGTTGGTCATCTTGCAGGCTGCCAAGCTCCTCTATGAATCTCGGGACCAGTAAATCCACGTGTCAGCTGAGCTCAGAGTACGTCTGGTCACCGAGCCAAGCCGCCTGCTCCTGCCTGAGCACCACAGGGCCTGGCCCTGCTTGTGCTGGGAGACGCAATTCAAGTGTCTGGAGAAGCCAAGTGTTCACTTACCTAGTGCAATACGTACACAGTTATAACGCTTTAAGCAGCTCCGTATTTTAGGGTCTGTGTGTTACCTGGTTGACACTAACTGGAGGTGGGAGAAGCTGAACTGCACTACTGCTAAACCCTCTGTAGTATGACCTGGATCATGCTTTTAGGGTTCCCAGGTTTCTTAGAAGGCTCAAAGTGGGGGGTGATAACTCAGGCCTCTGTGCATTACAGGCTGCTTGTCTTCAATAGCCAGTTTACAGTCTCTGCCTTAGCCTGTTCATACACTGTCCACTGACTTGGTTGCTAATTAGGGGTAACGAACAATCCTTTGATACTTCACTAAGACGAAGGCACCAGCTCTGTGTTTTCTACTTTTCACTTACTATTTGACTTTATTAAAATGACTGTACAGCAATTTGTATATAAAGCATATGATTAAACCTATTTTGAAAGTACTGCAGGCTGCGGCTTCGCTCTGTGCAGGCGCTCGCGTCTGTGCACACTCCAGCTGTGTACGCATTGCCCCAGCTCCGTCCTGCCTCCACAACACACGACGCACAGCCGGGTGTGAGACAGCAGTTTATTGTGCATCTTACACGGCATAGGTGGTGTCGGGATGGCAGAGGCTCCTCCACGGGGCATCACTCGTCCGTGCCGCCCTGTCCAACTGATGCTTACAGGTGCTGACCGCAGCACCGCACCCATGAGTCCACACAGATTTATACACGGACTATGCACAAGACTCATGTGAAAAAGAGAGTCTGAGGGCCTGTATTTTAATGGGAAAAAACATTTCCAACACAGTTCTGGTAGTTTTGAATGGTCGAATCAAAAAATAATCTTGGTGTATAAAAAGCCTGTCTGCACAGCTCAAGGTCCAGCTTTGCTCAGAGTCCTGACCTGGGGCCAAGGCAACTGCATGCCAGCTGTTTGGGCAGCTTGCGACTTCTCGGAACTGAGCCCAGCCCAGCCCACGCAGGCTTTGACCCTTTGCTGCCCAGACTCAAGTGTCTGACTGCACACAGAGTAGAAATGAATTCAAGCTGAGATGGGGGTAAGAACCACAGTGTGCAGCCAGAGGCTGTGGGAACCTGAGGACCCCGTGTGCTGACGCATGGAAGTCCAGCCACGGTTTGGGCCAGCAGGAAGCAGAACCCCAGAAACTGCCCACCTAGAGGCCCTTGGGGGACACACACACTGGACAGCCACGCTAGACAGTCTCCGCACAGGGGCTTCCCGCGTTGTGAAAGGAAGGACAGTGTGTGGGGAAAGGACCGGTTTCTGTGGCTCTGGGAGGAGGGCAGAGCTGTCGTGGGAGCTGTCTGGCAGCAGCTTGCTTTCGCAGGAGGGGTGGGGGACACCTAACACGGGAGGTGGCCTTGGGGCCACGTTAGAGCTTTGTCTTCTCTGGCAGCCATCTGAGGTCCTGCTGATTACAGGGCTTCTTACTGGCAACAGGGGTAGGTGTTTCAAAAGCTGGGTATTTATTTGGATTTACAGTAATTGGCGTAATTTAAGTCCTCTTGGAGGCAAAAGTACCTCTCCCAGCGGTGGCAGGCTGGAGAAAGGGCCTCACCTGGGAAGTGCAGGGTTCACATTGTGGATGCTGTCTGCTAGAGTGAGCACCATGAGACGTCCTAGCTTCTGCTTCTCTGGGGGCAGGAGAGTCCCCTCCAGCAGCTCCAAGGAGCTGGCGAGGCCGCGGTGCTCCAGAGGAGGCTCAGGCAAGCGTGCGTTGCCGGGGCTTGATCCGTGGGTACAACTGGGAAGCACCAGACACGAGTTAGGGAGAGGAGGTGACTAAGCAGGAACCCGTCTCCAGGTGTCAAGCACACCTGCCTCTGCACGCTGCCCAGAGGTACAAGGCGTGCACCCAGCTGTCCCCTTCGCTGAGCCCCTCCCTGACCTCCACTTTCAAAGGTGCCCCACCCCCAAGTAGCTGTCCTTGTTTCTCTCAGCACTTTGTGCCACCTGAACACCTGTCGCTGCCTGCTAGGCCCGTGAGGGCGGAAGCTCCCCCAGCGCAGGCATCTTTGCCTGGCTCTTGCCTGTGTCTGGCAGGCGCAGTGTCTGGGACAGTCTCCCGCATCTGCCAGCCCCGCTATGCAGGAGAATGGAGGCAGCCCTTCTGTCAAAGGATGGGAGTCACAGTGAATGCACCACAGCTGACGACCTACAAGCTCCAGCCCGCATCCCAGTAGAGACGGGGCTTGACCTAGCCTCGAGCCCTTTTTGACCTAGAACATGCGATCCTTCTGCCTCAGCCTCTTGGGGCTGGGATACAGGCCTGCACCACGATGCCTAGCTGTGGAGAATTCTAGATTGGGGAAGATGTAGGGGCGGGCGGCTTCATTGTCTTGTTGAAGTTCACCATGAGCAAAGCACACTAAGCAGCCCCTTCCCAGGGCTCTCTGCCTCCAGGTGCTCCAGCTGCCCCCAGGGCACCTCCAGGGGGGCTTGGCCGGAGCCATGCGCTCCTCCACTCTACAAAGCAGGCCTGCATATGGATCAGGCTGCTGGGGCCTTGAGAACAGTGGTGTATCCCTGTCCTGGTTCCCAGCAGAACTGGACCCCGTGTCGTGAGCCGCGTCCTGTGGCTTTTGCTCAAGTAAAAAAGGCTGGCTGACTTCCCAACATTTATTCACCTCTGGCCTGCAGTTGCACCACTGTGGCGTCCGATCCCGGAAGCTAAGCAGGGTCGGGCCCGGTTAGTACTTGGATGGGAGACAGCCTGGGAACACCAGGTGCTGTAGGCTTGGGAGAAGGACCTGGTAACCCACTCCCCAAAACAACCAGCCATTGGAAACCCTATGAATAGCAGAGAAGAACGGACAACAGTGTTTCGCCTGTTGTAGGTAGGGTCGCTGTGAGTTGGACACCGACAACAACAGATTAACCTGTGAGTGCACCAGACGCTTACCCCCAGCAGGTTTTTGGGCACGTAGCCCTCCCGGTCCCCCAGGCGGGCCCACCACCACTCGGTCTCGTTTTCGTCCTTGCGCCTCAGGATGGTGATGGCGTCCCCTTCGTGGAAGGGCAGCTCGTCGCTGTTCTGGGCCTCATAGTCCCACAGGGCGTACACCAAGCCTTTGTTCATCACGCCCAGCTTCTCCTGCACCCCTGGGGCCAGAGAGCAACAGAGAGGCCTCAGCAGAAGGCAGTCCCCAGAGAGGAGCCCCACCGAGGAGCAACACAGACGAGGGGCTGCCCGAGCCTGGTGGTCCCCCGACCCGACGCCGCCCAGGTCCAGCTGCTGCCCCTCGGTTTGGTGTGCACAACGCTATGCTGCTGCAGGATGGTACAGTGGTCCCTTGCTATCCACAAGGGATGGGTTCCAAAATCTTGAGACGCTCAAGTCCCTTTTACAAATGGCAAGGTGTCTGCACGGAGCCTATCCTCATCCCCCTGCCACTCGAGGTCACCTCTAGATCACGTATGACACCTAATGCAGTGTGAACACTGTGTCAGCAGTTGGTACACTGCACTGTTTAGGGAATAATGACAAAGAAAGAGTACATGTTCAGTTGGGATGCGATTTTTTTCAAATATTTTGATCAGCAATTGGTTGAATCCACAGATGCGAATGTGAAGGGCCACCTGTCCTCCTGACATCCTAGATCCAGAGGTAAAGGCGTGTTATTCTAAAAAGCATTTGAGGTGAAACTCCAAACTTCAATCCAGAACAAACTTTAAGAAGTTGGTGTGTGTGGAGCTGTGACTGCTGCTGGGTGGCAGTGAACCAACTGTAAACAGTGGCTTAGAGGCAGCGACCGAGCAAGAGCGAAGCCACACAGCGACTTCAGGTGCCCCAAGAAAGGGCCTTCTGCAGGACAGCTGGCTTCCAGAGGCCAGTGTGGTCGCTGCTGGGCAGCCTTCCTTCCTCAGTGGGTGCTGCTGTAACTACAGCCACCTCCCAGCATTCGCTGGACCTGCTCGGGTCTCTTGGGCCTGCTCAGCCCTACCACACACCCAAGAGCTTGTTGCCTGGCTCTGGTGTGGGAGCTCAGTGCAGGTGTCGCCTGGCTGTTTACCACTGTACCCCCGGGTCTAATGCAGGGCTGGGAACACAGTAGGTTCTCAAGTTGTGTGTAGAAACAGTGAGTTGTGGTTGTTCAACTCTTGGAATAGAGAAGACATCTCAGCTCTGGGAAAATCTGACCCTGGCTGCAGCAGCTTGAGTAGGACGTACGCTTCACTTGTCCAATGGTTTGGGGCGAAGGGCCAACTCCAGGTCGGCACGGGGATGGAGCAGCCCTGGTCAAGTCCCACCACGCCCCAGCAGCAACTGTACAGATCAGTGCTACCCGACCACCCACCTCTCTCACTCCTCTGCTGGAGGGGACACTACGGACAGCAGCGAGGTCATTCTTGCTCATTAGCAATCTGGCACAATCCTCCCACCAGCGGGGGTTTGCCAGTGTGCTTGCGGAGCGCGATGCGCACCCCAGCACCCAGCACAGGGTCAGCGTAGGCGGTGCTGCACAGCCACGGAAGCGGCTGGGGTCGCCACGCCTTGCACGTACCGTACAGAAACTGGGAGCACTGGATGTAGCCTTCCTCCATCTCCTCGCACTTGTCCGCGGCCGTCTCAATGTCGCTGATGGTGGACGCGAAGATGGCGGCACCACTCTCCACCAGCTGCTTGCAGAGGTGGACGCTGTTGCAAGAGGCGGCGCAGTGCAGGGGTGTCCTGGAACCAGAGCGCGTAAAGGTGTGGGTCTGGCCCACCCAGAGCTGCCAGGCTCCGGTGTGACACAACCCTCCAAGGAATTCTTGTGAAGGTGCCATGCCTGCAGGCCAGGGAAGTCTCAGTTTTTAAAGGCATGATTTCTACTAACAAAACTGTTTTGGATCTTGTATAAAGTTCTGGAAAAGGGAACAGGGAATGGGTTAAGGAATAGCCTGTAGATAGAGGTCATTCCATAGCAATGTCAATGGGCGTACCACACCAAAACGGACGTTTACAAAGGGTAAAATGGTAAATCTTATGTATTCACCACAATTAAAACAGATGTTGAAATGCCGCAGAATGAGGGCTGTCTGGAATTCAAAATAATCCTACAGCAGACCAGTGGGCCCTCCCCAGCAGCAGGCCCCTGATCGTGAAGGTAAGTGAAAACAAAAATGCAGACACTGAAATGTCTAACAAAGGAGACTTCTGAAGTTACTTTTCATATTGTTGCTGCTATTGTTGTTAGGTGCCGTCAAGTAGGGTCCAACCCATAGCAACCCTATGTACAACAGAATGAAACACTACCAGCAACTTCGCCATACACACAAGCTTTTTTATGTTTGAGCCCACTGTTGCAGCCACTGTGTGTCTTCTCATTTTGAGTTATGCCACATCAGCAAATGGAGGTCCCAGGGGCTCTACTCCATTCCCATCATTAAGGTCAACCCTACTTTGAGGAGTCAACTCTTCCCCTGTCATTTCTTGAATGCCTTCCAGTCTGGGAGGCTCGTTTTCCAAGCATCATATATGACAGTGCTTCTCTGCGATTCATGGGGTTTTCAGTGGCTGCTTTGGGAGTGGGCTGCCAGGCCCTTCTTCCTAGTCTGTCTTGGTCTGGATGCTCAGCTGAAACCTGTCTATCATGGGTCGCCCTGGTGGTGTCTAAAATACTGGTGGCACACTAGCATGCATCACAGCAACATGCAAGCTCCACAGCATGACAAGCTGACAGACATGGGGGGGCCTTTTCATATAGAATATATAAATACAGAATTCACATTTCATGTAGAACATATAAAGTTGGTAGGAGTAAGTAACAGAATGCTGATGTTACAATGCTAATAATAAGGCATATGAAGAACACAAACATAGCTACATCTTCAACAAAACAATCGAGAGAAAAGGCTGGAAGGATATGCTGCCAAACCTGACAGGTTATTCAGGGATGAAATGGGGGGTATTTTTGCTCTGTCTCTCTCCCATGCTTCCCAATTTTCTAGAAGCTGCTTGTTTTCTTTTGTAAGGTAGGGAAAGCAAACCTCTGAACCCGAGTCTGGGGGCTCTTACCATCCGTCACTGTCAGCAGCATTGACGTTGACACCAAAGTCTAGCAGGAACTTCACGATGTGGTGGTGGCCGGCACAGACGGCATTATGCAGGGGGGTGATCCCTTCGTCATTGGGCTTGCTGGGGTCCTCCACCTAGGACACGGGGCGTGTTGAGAGCCAGCCCTAAACCCTGGCAGCCTGGGGGCAGGGCAGGGCTTACCTCATAGATGATCCTCTGCACCAGATCAAACTCCCCTTCCAGGGAAGCGTCGAGAAGCAGCGCCAAGGGGTTGAAGCGCACTCTTAGCCCATGTCCCGTCCGCTCGGAGTTGGGCTTCTTCAGGTTGGTCCGTTTGCTCTGTGGGGAAGGAAGTGTGCTTTTCAGTGCCCGGGAGACCTTGCAAAGTGAAGACCGTCCGAAACCTACTCCTGTGGGAAGGAGCAGCAGTAACTAAGCCCCAAGGGGTTGGCTTTCCAAAAGCAGCCCCGGTGACCACCTGCCGCGCACCCGGCCATCTGTGCAGAGACCTACCCAAGGCCTGAGCCTTAGTTCATGCCTGCAGAAGTGAATGGCTGGATGGGGCTGCTAGCCACTCCTTGGAAGAGCCACGGGGAGGCGTGTGGTCAGTGACAGCCCCAAGGGAGCCTGGAGCTTGTCCCTGACGTGTCCCAGGGCTCTTCCAACTGTGGAACTGAGTGCTCTCCAAGAGGGCCTCACTGGGAATTCCCTGCCATGCTAACGCTGACCTCCCCAGGAGCCTCTGTCCAGAAGGTTCTTCCTTCTCTGCCTGTCCTCTGGGTTTCAGTGGCAGCTTACCAGGGCACCAAGCACCTTCCTTTGTGCCCTGGGTCTATGTTGTCACCAGACTGCCCTCCCCCAGGCCTAGTTTGGGTGGCAGGGACATGCTGCCTCCTGCTCCTGCAAGGCAGGCGCTGAGGGAAGTCTGGCTTTGGTCTAGCAAGGACACCCACCATAGAGGCTGCTGGAGGGTGGATGACAGGGGGAAGAGCTGCTGGAGGGACCTGCTCCTCCCCTGGAGTCAGGGCATCAGCCACGGGGCTTGGGATCTGTTCTGTGGAGGGGACTGTGGACACGTTGTTGTTGTTGTCTTCCGCAGGCTCAGCAGTTTGGTGGGTGGTTTGGGGGCAGATGAGTTCTTCTGGTTCGGGGGAAGGTAACTCGTTATCGTTGGCATCTGAGGAGGGGGCAGGCTCATCAGGGAGGGTGGGCGTAGGCTGGGCAGGCGTGGACTCGTCCAGGTTACCGTTGGCATTGGTATTTCCATTGTCCACATCAGCCATGGTGCCCACAAAGTCCTGCGAGGGGCTGGGCTGGTAGAAAGGGGTGCCCTCCATGCCACCAGCCAGGGTGTTGAAGCGCTGGTACAACAGCTTTTGGATGTTGGGCCCACTAGGGCCCTCGGGCTCCGTGATGGAGCTGCGCTTCTTCAGGGGCCGGGGCGCGTTGGCCAACTTCCTGCGGAGGGCCTCCAAGTCCGCATCGCTCTGGTAGCGCAGTGGCGAGTGCACGATGGGTGTGAGCTTGGTGGGGCTGAGTGGCCGTGGCAGGCTCTCCACTGCACTGCCTTCTCCGGGTGCGGTGGGGCCTTCCTGCTCTGGCTCCTTCTCAGCACATTCTGAGGAGGGCTGCGGCTGTGCTGTGCCTGTACCTGTGCCCAGTGCCCCATGAAGAAATGGCAAGGGCGATGGAGACGTTGACCCTGATGGTAGGACAGGCTTGCCATACACTGGAGGAGACAGAAAGGACACAGCAAGTTCAGCCTGGCTGCTGGGGCTGCGGTCTAGTCCTTGGGCATCAAAGCCACGAGAGACAGGCGTCTGATGCTGCTACTGAGTCTAAATTTTTAAATCTCCAAGAAACTCTCCTCCAAGATCCTCCACTGGCTCCTTCTGAAAGGTATTTCTCTGGTGTGTTAGCTTTTGAATTTAGGTTTTCAGAATTGGGCTTTTTTTTTTTTTTTTTTGCGGCACTGGGGGTTGAACCCAGGGCCTCACACTTGCATGCTTTACAAGTGCTGGACCACTGAGCTGCACCCCCAGCCCTTTTTTTTTTTTTAACTTTTTTGAGACAGGGTCTCACTAAGTTACACAGACTGCCTCTGGTCTCGAACTTGCCATCCTCCTGCCTCTACCTCCCAAGCCGCTGGGATTATAGGCATACCCAGCTAGAACTGGGCTTCTTCAAAAGAACAGGTCGCTGGCCTGACTTTCACTACCCCAAACAAGCCTGCCTTATATTCCAGCCAAGGAAAAAGACAAAGCCACTAACCCTGCACGTGAGCCTTGGACTGACTCACCTAGAGGACGTGATGATGCCTGCACCCTCAGAGCACGTCAGCTTGACCTGGTGGCTCAGGAGCTGGCCCCATGGCAAGAATCCTGCCCACAGGACAACACTCCACACTGCCGGGGATGTCCCTAGCAGGGGATGGCTGGGCATACCTGGGAACTCCTGAACTTTAAGTCTGGACACTGCAGCTGACGGCCAAGAACGTCTGAGGAGGGTGTAGCCCAGACCTGGCATGCAGGATCCTCCCGACAGGGTAAGAGAAACCTTTGGCCTCTGTACAGAATGTGATATGAAGCTGCATCCTCTCATCTGCCTTCCTAGAAAAGCCTGTGCTCCATCAATCACACCAGGCTCTCCTCCTTCCAGGCTGTAGGACTCTGCTGAGTGGCAGGAGCCCGCCCATGTGGCCCACACCCAGGGATCTGGCTTAGCCATGGCCAGGCGGCCTGGAGGATCAAGGCCCACCCACCTCTGCTCACTGGATAGCTCCTGGCATAGGTTACCATGAAAAAGGAGGAAAAAGGAAACTCCTGGATCTTACCCTTGTAGGGGCTGTGGGGAGACAGACGCTTGAAAAGTCAGAGGGCTGTGATCGATCTGCAAAACCGCTCCATGCATTCCATCTTTACTCCCAGCCCACACTGACACCCACACTGACAGACCACCCTTCATATGCGAGTTATGTTTTATCCTCAGTAGCACGTGGCTCAAATTCTTAAAGTACAGTTTCCTAGTTGCAGGAGGAAGAGAGCAGAAACCCGGCGTACCTGCTTTCACTGACTTGTTTAAGGCGCCATGTACCGCCGGCTGGTAATTCTTAGGTGGTGTGGCTTGCTGGAGGTACATGGAGTATATGGAGCTCGAATTTACTGTCTGGGGTCCCTTCCTGGGAGACTGTGGCCTTGACCCTTTGTCAGCCAGAAAGGGCCTGATGGCCACGGTCAGTGGGAGTTCAGGTTTTCCGTCTCCAGCTGGAAATGCAGGCGGCCCCGCTGGCGGGTACGTGGGACTTGGCGGCACAGAAATCCTCTGCTGAATCTGCTGTGAGGAGCCGGGCTGGGGGGCGCTGCCTGCTGGGGGCAGCGGTGTGGGTTTCTGGCGGCTTGGTGGGCCTGCACTGGGTCTCGGCAAGCTTCCCTCTTTCCTCCTCTCCAGGGAGCTTGTGGACCCCGGGCCCAGAGGTGTAGGGCTTGGGTATGTCCCATAGCTTGGAGGCAGTGGCTTGCCTACCCCCAGGATGGGAGGTGGCCCTTTACCAATCTCCATGCCCTAAGTTTAGGTGTTAAGAAGAAAAACAAGTTACTCTTTGAAAAGTTAAGCATATTTCCACCCACAGTCCCAAGAGCATGCTTAGTGGGATTTGTAATCCTTCAAATCGGCTTGTGACCGAGACACGGGGCACACTGTTGGACGCATCATTTGCAACGTCAAGGCAAAAATCCTGACCAAAACCTGCCTGCACTTGATGCACAGGTCGGGCTCCTGAGGTCCAGTAACTATCTAGGACTCTGGTATAAGGGGGACACTAACAACACTGATTCGCCTTGTGATACCTCACACTCGAGCTTAAGATGAAGCCAAAAGAGGGCAGTCCTTAGACTCACGGGTGCTCTGTAGCAAGGACAGATGGCCTACCAGCTTCTCCGTTGCTCCCAGCGCTGACAAGGGCAGAGGCTGGCTTGAGATGGCACCCTGCTTGAGGGTGCCTTCCCCTCCTGGGTCCTTCCATTCTGCACTGGCCATCTGCATTGGCTTTATCGAAGAGCCAGAATTCTGCTTTAATGTTGGCCAGCTTCCATCATTGGCTTGAAAAGAACATAGAATTTAAGTAAAAATTTCTTGAAATTAATTGAGCCAACCTACAAATAATACCCTGCCAGGAAAAAAAAAGCACTGGGACTACTTAATAACCAAGCAGTCAACCACCACCTGCAAGCTGTGCTGTGAACCAGCTCCAATGCCCACAAGTCCAAGAGGTAGCCTCTGTGGGCACCTCCCGGCCAACCAGAGCAAGAATCGCTGCGCAACACACAGCCGCATCCTACTGGAGTACAGGTCAAGCCTATTACAGCCACACCAGAGAATACAGCAAGCACTGGCACTCACTAATCCAATGCCACTTATAAACTCAATTACATACAGTAATAAAAGACTTATTATTTGACTTCGTAACAGGTTTGACCTGTACTACTTTCATAATTAACATAAAATCTCTTTAATGTGAGAAATTCCTTCCCTCTAAGATAGTTTGTGACCACAGGAGGCCAGTACAAGTTCCCAGTGATTGGCAGCAGGAGGAGCAGCTGTCATTTCTGTTGCAGTGATTAGAAAGGCAGTCATCAGCCCAAAATTTCCAGGAAAGCCATTGAAAAGATATGTTTTATACTGAGCACTTTCCAAACTGAAAAAGGGTGCAGAGGTCACACAGGGCCACGCCGTGACCTGAACATGTGATGGAATCAGGGGGTAGCCTGTGTGCCGTGACTGGAGTCCCTGCTTGTCTTTGCTGGGCACGGGCACTGAGCTCCTGAGATGCAGCCCACTCTCAGCCGGGGAGCAGCTGGGATGGGTGGGACTCACAGTGGGGGAGGATAACACAGCAGCAGCAGGGAAATCGTTTGTCTTCACAGCAGTGTCTGAGCCAAAGCACAGGACTCATAAAACTGGAAGAGTAAGCTGCTCACACACGCCCCAGCGCAACCTCTGGGGCAGTGGCGCGCGCAGGGAGGATGTGCTGCCTTGAGCTGTCCTGGCCGGGCTGGTGCACGGCAGCCACGCTAAGCCTGCTCCGGAGCCAGCTTGACCCAGGGTTGCAGCAGCAGCAGCACCGCACCCAGGCAGTGCCGGTCGGTTACTATACTGCTGACTGTTACTCCACGCAGCAGGGCTCCAGGACAGTGCTCGCCTAGCCACGTGTCCAAGGCCCAGCCACATCGTCACCTGTTCTCCCCCTCTTGGTTGAATTTAGAGCTGCAGCAGCTCACCAGGGGCACAGAGATGAAAACTCAGGCCTGACCCCAAACCCTGCATGTGTCTGCGGGAGAAGGGGCAGGCGTATTTGCAGGGGATCATTTTCAGTCCAGGTGTGATGAGCAGCCCTTTGTCAGTTTGGAAAAACCAATGATTGTTGATTGAGTCCATTGCAGGAGATCACAACTGCCTCCCGAAGGCTATCAGCCAACATACAATTTACAAGTGGGCTCGCAGAGTGCCGAGAGGGGCCGCAGTCAGGCCCAACGTCCAGGTCTGACACCGTCCACATGCCAGTCACTCTGGGTCTGCCGTGGTCATCTGTGTGACACAGAACCAGGACAGCCAACGGCGAGGGATTAGGGTTCCTACCAGGGGGCTCTGCATCCTAACTCCACACCTGAGGTTCTGCCCCTAGCTCAGTGGTAGGACCTAGCGAGGGCTCTGTGTGGGTGTCTTCTGGCAACCCTGCAAGAGCACACAGACACAGCACACACCCGCAGAGGGGCGGAGACCAGACGGCGTTCTCAGCTTGGAAGCTTCAACAACCAAGTTAGCAGAGAAGGAGCTGGGTGTGCTGATTACCTGCCGCTGAAACAGAGGAACAAGCCACTCCTACCACAGATTTGTTGTTAGGTGCCAGAGTCAGGTCTGACTCATAGCAATCCTGTGTATAACAGACACTCTCCAACACTGTGCCGGGTCCGGCACTATATCAGTGTCTCTCTGCTATTCATAGGGTTTTCAATGGCTGACTGTTTGGGGAGTGGATTGCAATGTCCTTCTCCCATTTTTGTGGTGCTGGGGATTGAAACCAGGGCCTCCAAGAGCGCAGGGCAGCACTCTACAAACTGAGCCAAACCCCAGCCCGTCCTCCCAAAGATAGGGGGTTCAAACTATAAGTACCCGCTTATCAAAGTATGCTGTGATGAGGCGTTCGTGCTGACCCCAGGCTCCATGTGCCTACTGAGACATGACCGCGAAAACATCTGAGCTCGGGCTCTGGTGCATGAGGGCTTATCTTGCCAGAGTCGGAAGGAGCCCGAGCTCTCTGGGATAACAGGGATAACAGGTATGTTGTATATAGGAGGTGCCAAGCAAAACAAAGTGACACGAACAAAAGGCCAGCACAAATGGGTCACCAATCCTGAAAAAAGTACTCAAAATATAGGCCCGATGGCAAAAGAGCAGCAAATGTTCTCATAAATGAAGGAATGTCTCGGTGTGCCAGGATATGGATTCCCGACACTGTTTTACAGGGAACCGAGGACCCCAGTCATGAAGGAAGGCCTGCTATAAGGAAGCCCTGCTTTTTTAATGTGCCCACGTAGAGCACCACGGGGTGAGCCGCACCCGGGACGGCACTGCACACCAAGGCATCGTCACTGTGGCAACAGCTGGCTCTCCAGGGGCCTCACGAGAGCCTGAGTCTGGGCTGCTGCCACCTCCACAGACCCCCCCCCCACTTCTCCTTGAGGCGGCCAGGACTACTCACTGGATTTGGGTCGTCCATGGGCAGCGCTCGAGGCAATGGTGAGGGACTGAGGCTTCACAGGGTCCCCCGGGACAGGATAGCTCCCGGCACTGGGAACCTGGATGTAAGGCCCCACGGCAGCGACCCTGCCGGAGGTGCTCAGGGGAGACTGGGGCGAAGGCGTGCCATTCACACGGTTCAGCTGCAAATCAGGAAGAAACGAGAGGTGAGGTTTTCCTGAGTGAAAAGAAATGCCGTGAGAAGGTGCTGGCTCAGGCTCAACTCGCCACTCGCCAGCTTGCACCTGGGAAGCCCTCACACCCTGAGAGACCGGCATCCAGACGTGGAGGCTTCAGAGGACTCGCCCCACAGTCCAGGGAACCGGTCTCTCCACCGGTGAGCTACAGAATGAGGAGCCCATTGATGACAACTTCCGTGACCCACAAACTCTCTCCTCTCCCCTGGGGGACAGGGCGCTGAGCCTGGTTCCAAATCCTGCTCTGCCACTCATTCGCTGTGCTGCTGTGGCCGGCAGCTTGTGTACCTATGTCTGTCAAGTCACGTCCTTGCAGGACATAAGGCAAGGTGCCCAGGTGAGGCTCTGATTCTGATGATGATGCTGGTTCATGAAGGGCAGCAAGGACATGACACAGACAGAGGACAACAGCTACCCAATGCTGCCGGAGGACAAAAGGGTCTATAACCAAATTCTGACTAGATTCCTTAGGGTTCCTCGGCAGGCTCTGAGTGGGGGCCTGCAGCGTCCCATGACGGTCTGCACGCACAGCTCACGGAGGCTTAGGAGTACCTAGGACGTTCTGGTGGAGGCACATCGCTGTGGAGGCTCTGATTTCTTCAGGGAGATCTCTGAGGGAGCAGGTAGAACAGATCTAGCCATTTGGGAGGATTAATTTTATGTATCAACTTGGCTAAGCTGAGGTACCCAGATAATTGGTCAAACACCAGTGTAAATGTTGCTGTGATAATGTTTTTTAGGTGAGACTAATTTTAAATCAGCATGACCCTGCATAAGGGGAGTGGGTCTCATCCAACCAAGGGAAGAGCTTAAGAGAAAAAGATGAGGTCCTCCTGGAAGATGGGATTTGGTGGCAGATGTCCTTGGACTCAAGCTGCACCACTGACTCCCCAGGGACTCCAGGCTGCAGATTTCTGACTTGCTGACTTGCCAGCTTCCATAATGACATGAGCCAGTTCCCAAGGATGTCTGTCTGTCTGTCTGTCTCTCCCTGTACACATACATACACACTACTGCCTCAGTTTTTCTGAAGAATCCTTAGCACTACACCATTACTGAAGAATGTATGACAAACAAGCATGGAGAATGTGCGGGCATCCCCTTCCGTGGTCTCCGTGTTGTTAATCTTGAGTGAAAAGGGGACACCAGCACCTGACGTTAGTTACCCAACCATGGACCTTTAAACACTCTGGTTAAAAACCAGGGGAGATTGGTAAATAAGAGATTGACTGTCAAGTCCATAGAAGAGGGGGCTTCTGCCATCCTCCAAGCCCACCCACCTGGGCAAAGCCCATGAGGCCCACGCTTGCCTCCTCACAGTGTCACTCAGAGTGGCAGAAGCCAACAAGAGGACACTCTTCCATCATGAACTGGTCTGAGAGCACCAACCTGAGTGGACACAGGGAACACCGGGAGGACATCTTGCTAGTGGGCCACCTGCCCCAGTCTCCTACCCCAAGGGCAGAGTGCAATCAGTTCTGCACGCACGCCCTGATCCCCAGTCCCTGAGCGTCACTGGTGCAAAAAGGTTGATGGCTACACCCAGCCAAAGACACACAGGACATATCAGCACCTCGTTCTTACAGGACGTGAGTGGTGCATGTCCTCCCTGATGTACCAAGTAGCAGTCGGACGCCCTGGATGACTAGAGTGTGGTAAAAGAGTGACAGGCCCTAGGGCCGCAGTGGTTCACGTCTGTAATCCCCGTGACTCAGGAGGCGGAGGCAGGAGGAATGCAGGTTTGAGGGCAGAGGCAGCCTGCATAATTTAGCAAGACTGTCTCAATATAAAAAAAAATTTTTTTAAATGGGTTGGGGGTGCAACTCAGTGGTAGAGCACTTGCAAAGCATGTGTGAGACCCTGGATTCAACCCCCAAGTACTGCAAGGAAAAAAAAAAGTAGTGACCTGGAAAGACATCTACATGGAAGTTTAAAAAAAAAAAAAAAAAAAAAGAAGCCAGGCACGGTGGTGCATGCTTGTAATCCCAGCAGCTGGGGAGGCGGAGGCAGGAGGATCCCAAGTTCGAGACCAGAGGCAGTCTGCATAATTCAGCGATACCGTCTCAAAAAGTAAAAAAAAAAAAAAAAAAAAAAAGGGCTGGGATGCAGCTCAGTGGTCCAGCACTTGCAAAGCATGCAAGCGCAAGACCCTGGATTCAACCTCCAGTACCACACACACACAAAAAAAGGAGTAAGTGCAAATAGTATAACTAATTGTTGTTAGGTGCCGTCAAGTCGGTATCCGACTCATAGCGACCCTCATATATATATATATATCTCCTATAATCCCATTTCCAATTAAAATTCTGTACCTTTCTATGCCTTTATGTCTGAATTAAGCAAAAAAGTAGAACCATAAAGAACTGTCACCTCTGGAGAACAGGATGAAAGGACTGTCATATTTTCCTTTAAATATTTTTGTGCTGTTTCAAATTTTGTTCAGTGAGTATTTTCTACCTTTAAAATTCCAAAACAAAAACTTTAAAAAAAAGTATAACCCCTTATATAGCAGTTTTACCAAGAGTTTTCAAAACCCTTCTAGGTGGGTTATTTCTAAAAATCCTTATAACACCTGGGGCAGGTAGGACAGATCCCTTTATAGCAAAGGCATGAGGTTACAATGGTCAAGAAATCTGCCCAAAACAGCAGCTTAAAATTTCAAAATATGGACCAGGTTGGGTGCTGCAACTGCTGAGCCAATGGCACCTCCTGGTGTAGAAGAGACAGAAACCCACAGGGCACATGGAGGCAGGATGCCCAGCCCAGCCTGGGTATGGCTATGGCCCCACACGCTAGGATGCAACTGAGTCTTTGGGAAAGCGAACTTCCTTCTACTGTTGTTTTTAGAGTTTATGCCCAATTTATGTTTTATCAGCTGTGGCAGATGGGAGAAGCATAATGCTATACAGTGATGACAAGGACTTTAGATGAACCAATGATAGACAGCAGCTTAGTTCGCACAGTTTTTCTTTCACATGCCTGAATTTTCTTGCCATAAAGACGTTCTCGCAATTCATTGATTCGTTTGTCCATCATGGCCACCTCCATGTTGCGCTTATTTAAGAGTTCCTTTTGCTGCTGGAGTTTTGAATTCTGTTCCTGGTTCAGCTGGTTACGAATCTGTAGAACAGTAAATACAACTTTTAAGATAGGCATTAATTAAAAAGTCAAATTCTCATTACCGGGAACGTTAAAAAAGAGAAAAGAGAAAAGAAAAAAGGAGCCTGAAGCTTGGATGTGTTCGCACACACACGCTGCCACCTGCGTGCTGTGTATTTAACAGAGCCAGCACAGGGGATGCCAGAAGAGAGGTATTTGTTCTGTTTTGTTTTTGCAGAGCAGGGGGTCAAACTGAGGGTCTCTTGCATGCGAGGCAGGTGATCTACCACTGAGCCATGTCCTCAGCCCTGGTTCTTGAATCAACAGTTTTAGGCAGCTTAAAAAAATCAGGTGTGGATTAGAATCCTGAGTGGTTGGATTCGTGGTTGACATGGGAATCCAATCTGCATGCGATACTTATACATCTGATCTGGTGTTTTTCCGGGCAGTACTGAGGGACTGAACCCAGGGTCGTGCATATTTTTGCAAATGCTTTGCCACTGAGCTGCATTCTCAACCTCCTTTTTGTTTTTTATCTTGAGTTAGCTTCTCGCTAAATTATGCAGGCTGCTTCAGGCTTTGATTTCGCAATCCTCCTGCCTCTGCCTCTGGAGTTGTTGGGATTATAGGCAAATTGTTGAGATTATAGGCATATACCACCATGCCCAGCCACCATATCTAATTTATTTAGCCCTCAAAAACTGTTGAAAAGGTGGAGATTAGATTCGAGAATACATGGTAGTTTGTGCCCACTATTAAATTGTTGTTGTTGTTGTTAGGTGCTGTTGAGTCGGTATCCAACTCATAGCGACCCTCAGAGGGTTTTCAATGGCTGACTGTTTCAGGATTGCCTTGGGAGTGGATTGCCAGGCCCTTCTCCCATTTTTGCGGTGCTGGGAATTGAACTCGGGACCTCAGAGACTACAGCACAGCGCTCTACCAACTGAGCTAAATCCCAGCCCCACTATTAAATTAGAACCTATTAATTTGTTCCCAGTTTCTGCATATCTGTAACTAAAGAGAAAGGCAGAAAGAGGAGGACATTTTTACATAACCATTCCCCAAGCCTTGGCGAGTTACCTGTAGCTCTTGGTACAATCTTTTTAACTCCACAGCTGCTGGTCCTGTCAACTTGCCATTGTAAGACTGGAACCCGTTCAGTTTTCCTTTCTTTAAATCTTCCAACTGCTGACTAAGCTGATCAACTCTTAAAATTGCAGTCTGCACTTCCTGCTTCTTTTCCTGGAACATGGCACTGAATCTTTCTATCTCAGCAGCTGTAATTACCCACCAAAACAAACAAACAAAAAGTAATTTAATTGATATTCTATCTTCTTCATTTTTATACATTGCCCTCAATTCTGGTATTATTTAGGGCTAGACCTTGGATCAAGTCTACGTATAGAGCCTATAATCCCAGCACTCGGGAGGCTGAGGCAGGAAGATTTCAAGTTCAAGGCCAACCTGGGCTACAGAATGAGTTCCAGGCCAGCTTAGGCTATAGGACAAGACCCTGTAAAATAAGATAAAAAATGAAATGAAATAAAATAAAATAAGTGTATGCATAATCGAAGATACGTTTTTTTCAGTGCTGAGGATGGAATCCTGGCCCTCGCACATGCTAGGCAAGTGTCCTAAGAGCCCCAAAACACATTTTAGTAAGCTTCTGGAACATATCATGTTGACACTATTTACAGAGTAAATAATTATGTTTGGATTAGTTACTGAATATTAGGACAATCAGTCCACAAACTAGTTTGGTCAAGCTACTTAGGAATATCAGGCACCAAAAGAACCAAGGCCTTGTTAACTGAATTGATGAAAAAAATCAAGGTCCACACAGGAATAAATGTAAGCAACGGTATGGTTTATCTAATGCACAGATAAAACTTAAGTCGTTCAATGAAGAGACATGCATAATGAGCAAGTCAGGGAGCAGTTTCACTCCAATCCAAATGGCTGCTGCCACTGGGGTAATTTGAGGATATTTTGACTGTACCACTAAGTCTATACTAAAATATCATGCTGTACCCCATAAATATGCATAATTATGACATGCTAATCAAAATTTTCTTTTAAAGTTTCAGGAGACAGAAATGGTAACTACTCTGGTTTGATCAATATATACTGTATGTTGTTGTTGTTAGGCACCGTCCAGTTGGTACCTGACTCATAGTGACCCTACGTACAACAGATGAAACACTATTGTCAGTGTGTCTCTGGTATTTGTAGGGTTTTCAATGGCAGACTGATTTTTGGAAGTGGGTTGCTGGGTCCATCTCCCTAGCCTACAGTATTTGGTGTTCCCAGGCCGTCTGCCATCCAAGCACTAACCAGGCCTGACCCTACTTAGCTTCCGAAATCTGATGGGACTGGACACTATAGGGCTATGGCTGCAGGCCATACACTATACACATATATCAAATTATCATGCCATACCTTATAAATATGTACAATTAAAATTATGTATACAAAAAACCCAAGAAATTGATATTGGTATAATATTTTTAACTGGAACACAACCTAATTTGGATTTTACTAGTTTTACGTGAACTTTTTTTGGGGGTGGTGGTGGAATAGTTTAAAAAATCACTTCACGTAACCAACCCCAACCCTCATGCAGGTAACAGAGTAAAGCTTTAGTGCGCTTGCTGTGGCAAAATTCCACGTGGATTTGTGCCTGAAACTGTCAGGCATCTGGACTCTCTGCCCTCTCTCTAGGCTTGGGAAGTGTGGACAAGGTTGCCCGTGGGCACATACACAGATTGCCGTTCATAATTTTGCTGTAGTCGACTTGTCCTCGCATGGCACGGATTTTCTTCAGCTTGTTTTCCTGGGCTTCAACTCGCTCTTTCAGTTTCTGAAGCTTTTCATTTTCAGAAATAGACTGCTGTTGGCGGCGTTCCTGTTGCTTTAGAAAATGTAAACGCTGTTCCTGCAAAAAAGGAAGAACCTAACTCTGCACATTGAAACTTATGATTACTTTCATCTACTAACGTCATACCCCCAAAGGCAAAAACCAACCAACCAAAAAACCCAAGAGAACTGTATCGCACTGTGTCACCTATCTTAATGAATATTCAAGAACACGAGAGGAATGGAGCACACATCCGTCCACACAAAACTGAAATTACTAGGCACACATACACGTGCGATGGTCAGAGTCTAGACTGCGCATACTCATCTGCACGTTCAGCTGAAGTTGGCACCTCTGCAGAAAGCCTCACAGCAGGGAGTGTGTGTGGCCCTGGCTGCCCCAGTGCCTTCACCTCATCACCCCTGCTGAGAGGCAGCCAGTCTTGTTTCCTGCTGTCAGAATAGGCTTCCTCCTGCTACAAAATACTTCTAAGAATTCCCTATTCAACTTCCTAAATGAAATGGGCACTGACCAGCAGAGGATTTTACCCCAAAAGAGAAAACATGACCAATGAAGAGCTGCATCTCTGAACGATCAATAAAGTGCTTGCTTTCATTAGAGTTAGTTTCTTCAAAAACAATGGAACATTTTCTAACACGCTAATCCTAAAGTAAAAATATACGCAGTACTCTTCAATTTTTTTCCTCTACTAATGTGAAAACAAACCTCAATGATAACAGTCAACATTAAATACTCATGGTCCCACATGTATGCATAAAGTATATCTAAATAAGGAGGCTTCAGTATAATTATGCAGGCATTACATATTGCACTCTAACATAAGAAAATGTCCTCAGATATTTCAGATTTAGCATTAACTTGTGATTTACATTACTGAAAATATCTTCAAATTTTTAAAAATAGCAATATTCTTGGATCAATATTTGGAAAGGAAACAAGAATCAGAAAATTATACAATTACATGTTTTTGTTGATGTTAGGTGCTGTTGAGTTGGATCTGACTCACAGTGACCCTATGTACAACAGAACGAAACATTCTGTGATGCTGTACCATGCCTGGCGCTATGTCAGTGCTTCTCTGCTACTCATAGGTGTTTTCATGGCTGACTGTTTCAGGAGTGGGCTGCCAGGTCCTTCTCCCATTTTGTCGTGCTGGGGATCGAACCCAACAAGCAAAGCAACACTCCACCAACTGAGCTAAACATAATTATGTAATTACCTAAAAGTCTGCCTGCAGAGGAAAGCAGGACCTGGCTGGTAATGTTTAGAGGTTCTCGTTAAATCAGATTCAGAACATTTTAGGATCACTGGAAACATGAATTACCTCCAGTATGCATGGGTAACAAGTCTAATTTTTTGTTACTCTCTCAAGAATAACTAAACCATGACTACTGCTTTATAGTTTCAACCACCAGTGCACAATGTGGGGTGTATAATAACCGTTAACTGTGCCCTGCATTGCAATCACCCCAACACCTCCAGCACTGAGTGGCATAATTCAAGTCTGTTAACCAGCTACCTACCATCCCTCCAGGGCCTCTGCCATAGCCTGCACCACAGACTGCTGGTCTCTTCTGGGGCACCAGCGCCAACCAGGGAGGGAACACAAAGGTGATGAGGGAAAGCTGCTTTTCCTTCAAAATTCTGTATAAAATTTGGATAGAGCCAACCATTTTCTGTTCCAGGGTGACTCTGCGTGTGTGTGTGCGCGCGCATGCGCACGTGCGTGTGAGAAGAGTCAGAGGCTCTTCCTCAGATGCCTCTCTACTGTCACAAAGCTCCAGGCACATAAGTCATCACACGGGGATCACAGAGGAGAAGGATTTGTGTGCTGCGCTTCCGGGGCACAGCCGCCCCTGACGAGCACCACCTGTGACGGCTGCCCCAGTCTGGAAGGATGGTCGAGGAACGCACATGTGGAGCAATGTGTTCTTACCTCCGCTCTTGTGGCTTACCTTGGCGACCAGCATCTGCTGCTGATTTTCAATCTGCTGCTGTTGCCTAGCTGCCATATCTTGGAGCTCTGAGAGGGTAAGTTCAACACGAGGATTCCCAACCTGTGGAGGACAGAAAGCATTCGCTGGTATATTTGTCGGTATGATCATCTTTTTTCAGTCTCAGAACTCACACACATCTGGATTTTAGGTAAGTTCCCTACAAGATAGGAGAATACAAATTAGCTTATTTTCTCATGAGAACTTTCCCTCCTTGTTGACTACTTTCATTAAATGTAAATAACAGGTTTAAATTTTTTCTCAAAAACAGTTTTTCTTTTTCTTTTCTTTCTTTCTTTTTTCCCTACTACTAGGGGGTTGAACACAGGGCCTCACACATGCTAGGCAAGCGTTCTACCACTGAGCTGCACCCCCAGCACCCTTTTTATTTATTTTTTGAGACAGGGTTTTACTAAGTTGTGTAGGCTATCTCTGGCCTTGAACTTGCGATCCTCCTGCTTCAGCCTCCAGAGTGGCCAAGATTATAGGTGTGTGTCCCAGCACCGGGCTCTGTAACAATTTTTACAATGCATAAACATCAAATACTGTATTTAATCAGGGCTCAACATTATGCAAATGTTTGCAAATGTGTATTATAATCAGCATTCTTCTGTTTGGGCCAGGGATTTAATAGGTGTATCTGAGCAACTGAGACTGTCAAACATTTAAGGATACACCACCAAAAAAGTAAATGTGCAGATGATACCCAAGATAAACATCATGTCATTGTCACCTATTCTGGAGAAACTGAAATACATAATAGATTCCAAAATACAAATGCTTCATTAAAAACACCTCCTGTATACCAGGCATGGTGGTACACACCTGTACCACCAACACTTGGGAGTTGGAGGCGGGAAGATCATGAGTTCAAGGCCAGCCTGGGCTACGTGGTGAGACGTTGTCTGAGGGGGGGAAAAAAAAAGCCAGGTGTGGTGGCTCATGGCTGTTATCCCAGTGACTCGGTTGACCTAGAGGCAAGAGGGATCGCAAGTTCGAGGCCAGAGACAATCTGCATAGTTTAGGGAGACCCTGTCACCAAATTAAAGTAAAAAATGGGCTAGAGGTGCAGCTCCGTGGGTAGAGTGCTTGCAAGGCATGCACGAGGCCCTGCCTTCAACTCTCAGTACCACAAAAAACCCAAAAAACCCAACAACCAAAAACACCTTGTGCATGGCCTACGGGAAGATATGACATATTATCTAACAAGGAATCATAGGTACAAAATGAGTACAAAAGTTAATACCAAGAGGAACGGCAATTGACCATGGCCTCTTCTCTGTAGCAATGCGTTGAGTAAAGTCCTTGCTTTACACAAGTGGATCCGCTCAAGCCTCAAAATGACCAATCGGGCAGGTGCCGTGACACCCCCACGTCATGGTGAAATGAGGAAACAAGCAGAGAGCAGACAGCTCATGTGTGGCAGAACAGAGAGAGTCATCAACCAAAAAAATTATTGGAGTTGCTCTTACATATAGGAAGGTATAATAAGTCAATGTGTTCAGCTCGATGAATTATTTCAAAGTGAATAATTCACTTTGTGTAATTTAATTGTATTTAAGTGGATTATAAAAACATAAGCTAAGATAAATTCAAGTGAATAAATATGAAACAATGTACATTTTAGGATATATTCCCTTAACTCTGTTAATGTTAAAATTTAGCCAAACAAAGTACTTCTTTGGTTTTTTTTTTCCTTCACTACTTGGGGTTTGAACCCAGGCCCTCAAGCAAGTGCTCCACCACTGAGGTGCGCCATCAGCCCTGTTTTTATTTGTTTGAGATGAGGTCTTGCTAAATTGTGCAGGCTGTCTCTAGTCTTGAACTTGTGATACTCCTGCCTCAGGCTCCTAAGTTACTAGGATACAGGTGTGTACCACACTGCTTGGTGCTTTTTCAATTTCATTAGAGAAACAAAAAGGCTTCAATACAAATTCAATCCTTTTATAATGAGCCTATCACTGTATTACATGTAAACTAATCCCCACTTTGAAATTTAAATTTAAATACAGCTTATGCAAAATAACTTATTAGCTAATTCATCAGTATTTATTCACTACACTTAAGAAATGACATCCTTGAGCAATTCAGAGTGCCTCGAAGGGTGGAATGACTGGCTGATGAAACTGCAGAAGGGCTTCCTCAGCCACAGCCAGGCAGGCACTGGCAACGCGGCCTCACAGCCTCTGCTTTCTGTGGCTGCCTTCTGGTGAGGACTGCCAATGGTGCCCAGCCATCAGGTCCCTCAATAGCACCTGCCTTCATGACCTGAACTCAGGCTTCCAAGCAAGTAGGTATGTCCCCAGCGAAGCTGCCTCCCCCTCTGGCCCAACGCCGCCACCATGGCCACCATGGCCTCCCACAGCATACACGGCCCACCCCATTAGGATCTGACTGTGCCCTCGTCTCCGCCTCCATGGGCATTCATCTGACCACTTCACCCCCTTCACCTGCAAACTCCACAGTCCACTGCAGGAATGGGAACCGAGAGGCTTTCTTCTCGAAGGCACATTTCCCCACACACAGTACTTACCTGAAGGCCCCTGCTAGCTAACAGGAGGCTTTGCAGCCGTGAGCCCCAGGGGCAGCAGGCTCTAGCCTGGCCTTGGCCACAGCGTCAGTGACCAAACTCTCCTCCTATGTGACTTGATACTTCCCCTCCCTCCACCAGATCCCACCGCCCCTCTCCATGGAGAGCCTCTTCTCAAACTCAAAAGCCCACACTTTCATTCTGGCTACCTCCTCCTCAGCCTTTTAACTCCTCTCTGGATCTTTCCCAACACCTCACTAACTCAACTGCTTCTGGCCCCTGTCCCCTCTCTCTGCGACCACGACCTGTTATTCCTGCCTATCCACATCTGCTGTAAGCAGTGGTGCAATGGCCTTGAACTTGCGATCCTCCTGCTTCAGGTTCTAGAGTAGCTGGGATTAAGACCCACGCTCAAGACCACAGCACTTAAAGGCAGCAGGGCAGGACCAAGGCTGGTGCCCTACTCCGTGCACAAGGCTGTAAAAAGGCAGCAGTGAGACGCTTATTTCTCGGTACCAAACTATCCATATCAGTACCACAGTACATTTACTTTTCTACATGCCGGGCAGACACTGAGGGTAACACAAAAGTAAAATGTATTCTGCTGCCATTTTCCAAGAAAGAGAAGACTCTCACACAAGAAGTAATTAGATTCCCCATCAAACTGACTGCGAGCAACAGAAACTGAGCTCCTATTTTCTTAACACTTGTGTCACTGTGAGATGAAAGCGGCATTTTCCAGTGTAGTGACGTGAAATATCCATGCACTCTTACAAACCCGCGCTGCTTAGGCTGGCATCCACCCCAAAAAGCTCATGAACAACTCAGGAAAGCCAGGCAAGAGCTCTTTTAAAACCAAAGTTAGGCATAATTTATGTGCTATCAAATGCACTCATTTAAAATACACTGCTGAGCTGGGCACAGTGGCACACACCTGTGACCCCAGAGAGTTGGGATGTGGAAGCAGGAGGATTGCAGGTTTGAGGCCAGAGGCAGCCTGTGCAACCTAGTGTGACCATATCTAAAGATAAAAAGTAAAAAGTGGGCTGGGGACGCGGCTCCACAGTAGAGCACTTGCAAAATCACACGTGAAGCCTTGGGATCAATTCTTCAGTACTACGAAAAATAAAAACAAATATATACATACATACATACACACACACATACACACACATACTACTGAATTGTGACAACTGCACATCCCCATGTAGCCATCACCGTAACTAGATGCAGATCTTTTCTATCACTCCAGAAGGTTCTCTGCTGTGCTTCCCAGCTGATCTCTGTCTCTAGGGCAAACCCTCATCTGTGGGGCTTTGTTGTTGCTGTTGGTTTGGCATGATAGGCCAGTTCTGTTTGTTCTAGAATTTCATATAAGTGGGATCATACAGTGTGTACCTCTTTGCATTTGGCTTCTTTCTCTTGCTTTAATGTTTTAGGTATTTGTTCATTTTGTTGAATGTATCAGTAACGTTACTTTTTATTGCGGAGTAGTATTGCATTGAATGGATATACCATACATTTCATTTACCCATTCCTCTTCTGATGGGTAACAGAGGGTCATTCCTACTTTGTGGCTATAAGAAATAAAGCTGGTGCTGGGTGCAGTGGTGCACGCCTGTAATCCCAGCGGCTCGGAAGGCAGAGGCAGGAGGATCGCAAGTTTGAGACCACAGGTAGTCTGTGTAATTTAGCAAAACCCTGTCTCAGGGGAAAAAAAAAGTAAAAAAATGGGCTGGGTGTGCAGCTCATTAGTTCAGCACTTGCAAATCATGCAAGCGTGAGGCCCTGGGTTCAACCCCTAGCACCACACACACAAAAAAAAAAAGAAAGAAAAAAAGAAAAAAAAAGAAATAAAGCTGGTATGTTCATTCATGTACTAATATTTATGTAGACAAAGGGCTTTGTTTCAACTGGGTATTCACTGTCAAGAAATAGAACAGGTAGATGGGATGGTAAGTGTATACTTAACTTGTAGTAACTACCAAACTGTTTTCCGAAGTGAAGCATCAGTTTGCACCTCTACTAGCATCATGTCCAGAACTCTAGCTCCTCTACATTATTGCCTGTAATCCCAGGCCTCAGGAAGCTGATGCAGGAGGATCATGAGTTTGAGGCCAGCCTGGGATACACAGCAAGACTCTTGTCTCAAAAAATTAAAAAAAAAAAAAAGTAACCTCTCAACAAAGGATTCTATATGAACAGTATTTTGATAAGTAATGAAAATGTCCTATGATCAGATTCTCAGTAACTAAGCTATTATATGATTTGCCAAATATAGATATGAAAAGAAGGTTTATTTTCCATGTTACTCTCTCATCCTTGCTAATTATTTGTAATGACTCAGAAAGCTATCAAAATGAAAAATATTTGAAAGACAGCTGTCTAAACTAGATTTTTATAGATATTAAAAATAACTACAACTCTCTCTCTCTTTTTTTTTGCAGTACTGGGGGTTGAACCCAGGGCCTCTCGCTTGCATGCTCTGCAAGTGCTGGACTACTGAGCTACACCCCAGCCAATTTTTTTTTTTTAACTTTTTTTGAGACAGGGTCTCACTAAGTTATGCAGACTACCTCTGGTCTCGAACTTTCAATCCTCCTGCCTCCGCCTCCCAAGCCACTGGGATTACTGGCATGAGCCACCATGCCCGGCCAAATACTATGCTATTTTTCAGACGTTAAAAACAATTTGGCGGGGGGGGCATGGTAGTGCACACCTGTAATCCCAGCGACTTGGGAGGCAGAGGCAGGAGGATCGCAAGTTCAAGACCAGAGGCAGTCTGTGTAATTCAGCAAAACCCTGCCTCAAAAAAAAGTTTAAAAAAAAGGGCTTGTGGTGCAGCTCAGTGGTCCAGCACTTGCAAAGCATGCAAACAAAAGGCCCTGGGTTCAACCCCCAGTACGGAAAAAGAAAAAAAAAAATTGGTATAATGACTCATCCAAAAACACAAAAAATGCTGCATGAGAAGTGCTTTTTTGACCTAGGTGTCCAGCGTGCATTTGAGCTCCAGCATGTCAGAGAAGTGCTCCAGGTAGATGTAGTCACATGGGAGGCAGACCAGCAGCCTGTCCACACTGAACCTGCTAACAGGGGCTGTGAGGTCGGTGCCCACCCCTTCATGCTCCCCTGCCATTGGCCTGGTATCTCTAAGTTCCCCAGGAGCTTCTGGGTCCCCTGAGCATCTCCTCATTACCATGACATTACTGCTTTGCCAGCCTCCACAGCTACCCCCCACCCCTCTTTTCAGCTTCCCCTTGTCCTGCTGAGGCCCAAGACACACTACTGGTCCATCCTTTTTTTTTTTTTTTTTTTTGTGTGGTACTGGGGGTTGAACCCAGGGCCTCGCACCTGCATGCTCTGCAAGTGCTGGACCACTGAGCTGCACCCCCGACCCATTTTTTCACTTTTTGAGACAGGGTCTTGCTAAGTTACACAGACTGCCTGTGGTCTCGAACTTGTGATCCTCCTGTCTCCGCCTCCCTAGCCGCTGGGATTACAGGCATGCACCACCGTGCCCAGCTCTGGTCCCTTCATTCTTTAAAAAGTGATATTCTGATACTACAATTTTAGGCAAATAAACACCAGTTTACTTAATTACTGTTCCTAGTCATAGACTATGGTACAACCTGGAATTGTGCGTGAGATCAGAGAAGTGCGGAAGGGGCTACTTTTGCTTTGCAAACACACACAAGTGAAGAGGAGGCAGGCAGCGTCAGGGTTGTGGGTGCCTGTCCTGCCGCTACTGTGCTAGATCTCTACTTTGAAGTGCTGTCTTCTCTAGCTTTTTTACCCTAAAGTCACTTACCTGTCTTTTTTTTTTTCCTTCACTTCTGGTGGGTTGAACCATGGACCTCACACATGCTAAGCAAGCACTCTACCACTAGGCTGCATCCTCAGCCCCTTTTTTATTTTGAGATAGGGTCTCACTAAGCTGTGCATGCTGCCTCGGGCCTCAAACTCACAATCTTCCAGCCTCTGCCTCTCAAGTCGCTTGAATTACAGGTGTGTACCACAGTGCCTGGCTCTAGAACTATTTTTAAGTTCAATCTGAGTGCAATCTCTCCAGTAGCTGAAAAGCTGGTGACAAAAGCAATGCAAAGGGATGAATCACATTTCAAGGAGACACCAAAGAATGAGTCCCTGGCACTTGACCTCCACTAACTGCCTCCACTGTGAGGCAGTCCTCTCCTCCTTTGGCAAGTACAGCAAACATGGCATTTATGTACCGACTGCATTTATGTGTTCTTTCTTATATAAATATGTTTTCATGGATCAACTCATATTTTGTATTTATGAAAACTGCTTGTGTATTAATAGTCTACCTTTTTTTTTTTTTTAATATGGGGTCTTGCTATGTATATAGCCCAGGCTTGTGTCAAACTTGTAGGCTTGGGCAATCCTCTCACTTTAGCCTCCCTAGTAGCTGGGATTACAGGCACGCACCCCTACGCGTGACAATAGTCCATCTCTATTCATGCTTTCATTGGTTGTATGTTTTTATATTAGTGAAAATGATTTGGGAATCGACAGTCCACTTTATTCATTTCACAGGCCATATATTTTATCTATTGCTGAGTTATACATCGCTTCTAAACTTAATGGCTTAAAACAATAAAAAGCACTCTTTATTGCTTAGTTTCTATACATAGGGATTCAGGAGCAGCTTGACCAAGTGATTCTACCTTGAGATTTCTCCTGAGGTTGATTTAAAT
This sequence comes from Pedetes capensis, assembly GCA_007922755.1. NCBI lineage: Eukaryota > Metazoa > Chordata > Mammalia > Rodentia > Pedetidae > Pedetes > Pedetes capensis. Next base: position 979,908 of record VMDO01000001.1, read on the forward strand.
GTCAGTTTTGGTCTGGAGTGGTGGTGCAAACCTACAATATGAACACTCAGGGGGCAGAGGCAGGAGGATCACAAGTTCGAGGTCAGCCTCAGCTACACACTGAGTATCAATCCAGCCTGGGCTATACAGTAAGACCCTGCCATAAAAACAACAACAACAACAACAAAAAACCCAAAAAACAAAAAACAAACCCAGCATCACCACCACCACCAATTCAACCAGGGCTGTGGTTATGTTAAGGCTTGACTTGGGTCTGGGTCTAACTAGGCAAGCGCTCAGCCACTGAGTTAACCCCCAACCAAGGTCCAAGGCTCTGATTCCAGGATGGCTCACTCCGTGGCTAGTGAGTTGGTGCTGGCTCCTGGTAGGAGGTTACAGTTATTTCCCCAAGGGGGCCTTGTCACAGAGCTGCTTACATGTTGTCACAACATGGTGACTGCTTCCTCCCTGTTCTGGTTAAAATCTAGCATGTTCCCCAGGGGTCATGTGTTTGAACACCTGGTCCTCCACAGGGGACCCCATCTGCAGAGGCTGTGGAACTTTGGGAGTGGGGTCTAGCTTTGTGGAGGCAGGTCACTGCGGGCAGCCTTTGGAGTTCACCCTGAGCCAGCGGTTCTGGTAGAGCTCTCTGCTCCTGATTCACCGTGCCATCCCATGACCACGCCTCCCTGCCTGTATGGACTGTGGGGCCCCAGTAAGTCACTCCTCCTGTGAAGCTGCTTCTGTCAGGCTCGCTGCCACAGGGACACACAAGTGGACTAACACAGAAAACTGGTACCAAAGAGTGGGGCTGTTGCTGTGTGAAAACCGGATGATGGGGTTCTTAGGCCTTTGGAAGTTACTTGGAGCCACTTGGAAGAGTTTGGGGGTGTGGGCAAGTGAACCCCGGAAGGCTGCAAGCAGAGTTTCAGGGATAGCTGTGGTGAGAGTTCAGAAGACCAGAACACTGACAGAGAGGTGGACAGTAAAGAGGAGGCTCACAGGGCTTCAGGGGAAAACAAGGTCTCCATTGCGAATCCTACTAGAGGCCCTTGGTGCTCCACCCTGGAAAAGGGGCTGTGCTTTCTGCCTTTGTCCTAAAGACTGACTGAGGGTGAATTTGTAAGAATGGACTAATTAACTTGGGAGAGAAAATAACAAAAAGGCACAATACCGAGGCTATACGCTGGTTATTTCTAGATGCTTTTAGCCAGATTTATGAAGAAAAAAAAAGGGCAGAACAGAAAGATTTGAAAAATGCACATTTTGAAGAGAAAAATAAAGCTACAGCGAGGGCAAGTTTAAAGTTGCTCCGGACAAAGCCAGTTCAGCAGGAGGCCGTAATTGCTAAAGAGGTAAGTGCCATTAAAGAAAAGCTGAGCACTCTGCACTGCGACAATAAAGAAGGCCAGGAGGCACCAAAGGAAAGGATCAGGCCCTGCCCATCTAGCCCATCCAAAGCGCCTGGGAGTAAAATGGCAAACCTATCTGAAAGGCTTCCTTTGAAAGGATGGTGTGTGAAAAGGGAGTGCCTCCTGGAAATGCTCTGAAAAGGAGCCTCCCAGGGAAGCGGTTTCCCATCCCGGGAACACACAGGTCACTGCTTGCAGCTGTAGTTCCAGACGTCAAAGCCGCCACCTGAGCCGGCAGCAAGTCACAGCATTATCACAGCATTACCTACATGTCACAGCATTACCTACACGTTGCTGGTTCTACCGGCATACAGAAAGGAAGAGTTAGGGGGTTATGGAGGCTGCCACCAAGGTTCCAGGAAACAGCTTGTGAGGCCAGGTAATAGGCACCAGGGTCAGAGCCCCTGCACAGAGCCCCTGCAGGGCTGGCGCTTGGAGCTTTGAGGGTGGAACCTCAGCAGCACTGGAGACTCCAGGACATTGGCGGTGCCAGTCTTGTGAAAAGTCTGCTGAGGCGAGCTGCCAGCAACAAGTGTACGCAGCCCAAGGGGGTCCATGGGTGCTGCCAATGGCAGGGCTGCGGGGGAGGAGCTGCCCGAGACTGTTCCAGCCAAGATAGTGCCAGATGATGTCACATGGGTCATATGCTTTGGGGACTCTTTAAAGTTGGACTGAATGCACTTTGGATTATGAGACAGCCATAGGCCTTTGGGGGCCCTAAGCATGGCTTGTGTCATGGCTTGAATCTAACATGTCCCCCAAAGGTCATGTGTGTGAAAGTTTGGTCCCTGGATGCTGACGCCGTCTGTAGTGATTATGGAGCTCTGGAAGGTGGGCTCTGGCTTTGTGGCAGCAGGTCACTGGGCAAGGGCTTTTGGAGGTTTCACCCGGATTCCTGGTTCTGGCAGCACTCTGTTCCTGATCTGTCATGGTGTGAGATCTTTTGCCACAGGCCCTGGCATGCCTGCCCCACCACCACACCTCCGTGGACTGAGATCCTCTACACCAGGAGCCCCTAGTAAAACAGTTCTCCCATCAGCTTGCCTCTGTCAGGTTCTCTGTCGCAGTGATGCATCAGCTGACTAGCACACTCCCAAAGTGAGCACTTTAAGAAAGCACCAGGGGAAGCTACCAAGTCACCTCAGAAGGAGAGGCGAGTTACTAAGTCTGCAAAAGGAGGGAAATTGGGCTCCATGTCCTGGAGGAAGGAGTGTCAAAGAATTTGCAGCCATTTAAAAAAATCACCTTGACATTTACTGTAAAATCTTAAATGACTCGATATGCTTCCATTCTGTCATTCTATTATTCTCTACTTACAGGAGTCCAGGAAAAAAATTCAAGCCTCAAGTGGCAATAGTGAAGGATTCTAGGGAAAATATTAAATGATGGAGGAAACAACAAAAGAAGATGAAAGGAATACACAGAGTCAATTTACTGAAAAGAAGAGTGGATGACCATTTCAAGAGGTTGCATATGATCAGGAACCAAAGGTACTGAAGGATGAAATGGAAGGTGCCTTGAATGAATTGATGAAACACAAGGCTCCAGGAATTGATGGGATACTAACACAGATGTTTCAACAAACATATGCAGGACTGGAGGTGCTCACTTATTTATGCCAAGACATTTGGAAAACAACTACGTGGCCAACTGATTGGAAGAGATCCAATTTATCCCTATTCCCAAGAAAGGGGATCCAACCAAGTACGGAAACTATTGAACAGTATCATTACTATCACACACAAGCAAAATTTTGCTAAAGATCATTCAGAAGCAACTGCAGCAGTATATGGAGAGGGAACTTCTGGAAAACCAAGCTAGATTCAGAACAGGGCATGGAACCAAGGACATCACTGTAGATATCAGATGGATTTTAGCCAAAGGCAGAGAGTACCAGAAAGATGTCTATGTATTATTGACCATGCAAGGGCATTTGACTGTGTGGATCATCACAAACCATGGATAACATCGTCAAGAAAGGGAATACGGGAGCCCTTAATTGTATGCGTGAAGGATCTGTACGTGGACCAAGAGGCAGTCATTTGAACAAGGCAGGAAACATTGGTTGGTTTAAAGTAAAGAAAGGTGTGTGTCAGGACTGTATCCTTTCACCATACCTCTTCAATCTCTATGCTGAGCAAATAATCCAAGAAGCAAGGCTTTATGAAGAAGAACGTGGCATCATGATTGGGGGGAAGACTCATTAACAACCTGTGTTATGCAGATGACATAGCCTTGCTTGCTGAAAGTGAAGAGGATTTGAAACATTTACTGATGAAGATCAAAGAACACAGCCTTCAGTATGGACTGCTCCTCAACATCAACAAAACACAAATTCCTTACAATTAGGTCAGTAAGCAACTTCATGATAAATGGAGAAAAGACTGAGGTTGCCCAAGATTTTGCTTTACTTGGTTCTACACTCAACACTTGTGGAAACAGTAGTCAAAAAATATCAAAAGACTCATTGCATTGGGAAAAGTTATTGCAAAAGACCTCTTTTAAAGTATTGAAAAGTAGAGATGTCACATTGAAGACAAAGGGTGTGCCTGACTCATGCCATGGTATTTCCAGTTGCATCATATGCTTGTGAAAGCTGGACAGCAAATAAGGGAGACAGAAGTACTGATGATCTTGAATGATTGTGCTGGAAACATACTGAATGTACCATGGACTGCAAAAACAACCAACAGATCTGTCCTAGAGGTGGTGCAACCAAAGTGCTTCTTGGAAGCACGGATGGCTAGGCTGTGTCTTACATATTTTGGACATGTGGTCAGGAGGGACCCTGACCCTGGAGGAGGACATCATGGTTGGGAGAGTGACAGGTCAAAGAAAAAAAGGAAGACCCTCAACTAGGTGGATAGACACAGTGTCTGCAAATGGGTTTAGACATAAAAAAAGATCATATGCCTGCCACAGAATTTGGGAGTGTTTTGTTCTGTTGTACATAAGGTTGTTCTGGTTGGACCTGACTCCAGGGAACCTAACAACAACAAGGTATTATTCCAAACAACACTGTTGCAATCCAGAGAAGAGAGAAAGTATGTGTATTTTTAAGGGAACTAGATATTAGTGCAATCAATAGAGGTTTTAACTGTAAGTGGTACTTTTCCCTTCCAAGCCTAACACACAGCCTTGTGTAGTCAGTTAACAGAAAAGGCCAGTGGATTTTGCTAGTAATTTAGTATCTACTGACAAATTGATCACTTCAGAATATCTCTAATTTTAATACAGAATCCAATAAACTCTCCTTTGGTTACAAAAGCAAGAATGTCACTGTAATATTATTTGGGGGAAAAAGGTAAATTCCCCGAGCTTCCAAGTTGTGGTGACATCCCATGGAACAGCTCCACAGTCCGGCCTGCTTGCTCCTGCACTCGAGTAATAAGGAGGACGCACATTCTCGTGGGTCCAGGCCCCACCTGGCCTGTTCCAACCGAACTCCTTTCATTCCTTCTAGGCCTGGCTTCCTCCCTAAATTCCCTATCATGGCTCTAGAATTTTTCCAGAAACCTCAGCATCATCTTTGACTGAAGCCTACCTTGCTCTATGTGTAAGCTGTTGGTCAAGTGTACCTTCTACCGCTCATGTTCTGGGCTTGCCTTGTGGTTCCAGAACCAACTCTTTCCCACGTCACCATTTTGTGCCTGTTCTTCTTGCTGTCTACAGCATTCTTCCCCTACTTTCTAAGCGCTGCTTATACTTTAAGACCTAGGAACAGTGCCATGTGCTTCCCGAAAGTTTCTCCTGATTCACAAAGGAATCACTCATACAACTGTCTGGAGGTTCAGGATGTTCGCCCACTTTCAGAAATGGGAAGAACTCAGTATTTTTAAGTGAATTCTCAATTCTGGAGATTCTGCATGTAATGAGTGCCTACTGCATGCCAGACATTTATATATCCCTGAGTGTGTAGTTATCTTTTGGGCTGGGGTTTAGGTCAGTTGGTAGAGTGCTGCTCTGCACTCTCTGAGGACCCAGGTTTGCTCCCCAGCACTGCAAAAACAGGAGAAGGATGTGGCAATCCACTCCGGAAGCAATTCTGAAACAATCAGACACTGAAAACCCTAGGAGGGTCGTTATGAGTTAAACCCAACTCAACAGCACTACCAGCAACATAGTTATCTTAGCTGAAGCTTACAAAAACCCTAGGAAGATGGTTCTTTAGTTTATCCTATGGATGAGACAGTGGCAGCATGGTGGGCAACAGCAGTGCCAGGACCCTCACCAGGCCTCCTGATGGCAAGAGATGCTCTTTCCATCATACAAGGGCACCGCCCCACCATTTGTTTCTTGCCAGGCTGCAACACAGGCACTCGTGATTGCTCCTAACAAAGACTGCTTATTATGTCAAAGGGTAAACACTCCCAGACACTAGGGAGATATATTAGCTTCATGATATGAAACAATCATGAAAATCCTGCCTTTCCTTCCTTCCTTTCTTGTGCTCAGGATCAGCCTAGGTTCTCACAAATGCTGGGCAAGCACCACTGCCGTATCCCCAGACCAAAGTGCTGTTTTTGTAGATCAAAAAATGGTCAGGCACCAAGTATTTCATATGGTTGAACCTAAAAGGAAAGGATTAAGCCCCTTCCACACTCTTGAGAAATAGCAAAGCTAAAGATAACTTGATTCAAGAGTAAAATAATAAAGAAATAGAGAATAATGAGAACTCTAGGTAATTACTTTTGGAAGATCCTGAGAAATGACAAAACAGACTTAATGTCTCCTGCCTGGTGGCAGGTAAGGGCTTTGGAGGGAAGTGGGGCTGGGACGGCTTGCCCACCACTGCACATGCTATTGCAGAGGAAGTCTAGAAGAACCTAACCCCACCCTCACCTTTCTCAGAACAAGTTCTCTCAAGCAGATATGAATGAACTGTGAAGGCAAATGAACTGATTCTGAAGCTCCAGGTCTGGCCACTCGTCTAGAAAGACAGGTCTCAAGGAATTTTTTTTTTTGATATTAACAATGTTCTCATACAAACAAATGTTTCTTTTCAGACTTCTATAAAGAAAGATCATCTTGTTAACTGATGATAACTTCCATCACTTAGGCTGTCATCTCAAGAAATGACATTTTCTTCTAAAATTGTAATTTACAGGCAACTGGATGTCTTTTGTGCTTATATCAGCATATCTTTGAAATTTCTGTTCCCAAATATATTCTTTGAAAGTAAGTATTCTCTGAAAGTAAGTCAAGCAGTGGTGACCCGGCTATAAAGCACATCAACCAAGGATGTCACAAGGCTCTGGTCTCAAGTCTCACCCCTATTCCTAGTCCTTCCTGTCCCACCCCAACAGATCATTCTTACAGGCAGCACCACACGACACTTCTAAAACACGTCTGACTTAAAAACCTGTAAAATGCAGTCTAAGCTTTTTGCATGGTGAGGATCTGGCTCAGTTGGTATAGTGCTGCGATGCAGTCTCTGAGGTCCTGAGTTCAATTCCCAGCACCGCAAAAATGGGAGAAGGGCCTGGCAATCCACTCCCAAGGCAATCCCGAAACAGCCATTGAAAACCCTATGAGGGTCGCTATGATTCGGATACTGACTCGACGGCACCTAACAACAGCAACAACAAGCTTTTTGCATGGTGAGGATCTGGCTCCTCCTTGGCTTACACTCTAGCTCTCCCCCTTCAGTGTCCCCCTCCCCCGCCTCCACACTTTATGTACTGCATTACAACCCAGTCTATAAAGCTGCCACTATAGAACCCTCTGCATCCTCCCGTGTCCCTGCAGAAGCTGCTGATTCCTCCATCTGGGAAATCTTTCCTGACATCGGCCTCAATACAGTTCACTGAACCATACCTTATTATTTTGGTGCCTAGTTCTACTTTTGCTATATTTGTTTATGCATCTATCTCTAAAAATAGCCTATCTCTGTGGAATCTGAGACTCAGAGTGGCCGTCACCAGACATCTTGCTTTTACAATGTCTTTGGTCTATCTAAAACCAAAATTAATTGGATAGAATTGCTTTAAAAAAGAATAGAGAGAGAAATTCTAAGCCTGGGTGGCAATCCCATGAGAGCCCCTTAGTAATTATTCAAAACTGCACGTTTTATACATTCTTTTTTTATAGATATTTCACAGTGAAAAAGAAATAAAGAAGAACTAAATGTCTAGCACCCTATCTTGCAATTTAATTATCATGAGGTTTTGGGGAAAAAAACAAAAAAAACCAGTACAACTTTTCCCAGTATAAGTGGCTTCTCAATATAATATCCTTTCAAAAATGATGAAATACCTAAAATAAAACTCTGACAAAATAATGAGGCTAAAATCTGTTTAGGTTCACAAAATATTCTAGAATATGCAGTTATTTCTCTTTCTGCTATCTCTTCAAGGTTATTACATTTTCAGGTTTCGAGAACGCTTTTATTTGCCTATTAAGCAAATAAAAACAAGTGCTAATGACATCAGGTTATAAACGCGTGTTTTTATCGCATAGAGTGTTTAGTACACTTGAGCCTCTCATCTCTCATTACCTTCTGGAGCTGGAATGTTTCTTTTTTTCAGTACCAGACATTGAACCTGGGGCGTCACGCACACCAGGCAAGTGCTTTACTACAGAGCTGTAACCCCAGCCCCCACTCTATTTTTTTATTTGGAGACAGGGTCTTGCTAAGTTGCACAGGTTGTGTCTGCCCTTGAACTCACAATCCTCCTGCCTTAGCCTCCCAAGTCGCTGGGGTTATAGGCGTGAGCCGTGGCATTTGTCTTCCGATATTTGTGTTCCAGCAACTTCTAAGTCTCACAAACTGGAAGGACAGTTCGGTGATGGAGGGCTAGCTCAATGGCAGAGTCCAAGGGTTTGACCTCAGCAACAACAATCACCACCACCGCCATTCTGCCCCCAAAGGAGCCAATTATATATCTAAGATGTACAGCAACTCCCTATTCCCTGAAACATTACTACAGAATGCTATTTCATTCTACAAATGTGAATTGCTCTTGTGCTTAAAACTCACCTGTATTGATTTAGCTCAGTTCAACACATTTACATCAAGGCAAGAGGCTAGGAACAATTAGGGCTAGAAAGACCAGCATGGAAACAGGGCTATCAAAGTGCACGAACAATAAGAAAACACTACGTGTTGCTGCTGCAAGCACTTGGGACAGGGTTTCCAACAGCATGGCCAATGAGACACTCTGAGCTACACTTGTAACAGCATCTAAAACAACACGAAAACACCTCTAAAATCACCGCTGAGCCAACACAACAAGAAAGAGAAAGCAGAACCGTGGGCAGCAAAGAAACACCAAACTGGCTTCTGCCCTGAAGGCTCTGCCCACCGAGACACTTGGCTGTCTGGCGGGTGCCACGACCGTTCACGTGCAAGTCTGTACAGACATTTGCTTTCTTTCTCTAGGGTAGATATTCCAGTATCTACATTCCCACTAGCAATGCATGAGAGTTCCTGCCTCTCCTTCCTAACGTCAGACGCGCGATGGTGCTGCACTGTGGCCGCAGTCTGTATTTTCCTAAAGACAAACCATGTTGAGCGTCCTTCCATGTGCTACCTTGACATTCATGTGTCTACTCCGGTGAAGCATTTGTTCACTTTTTTACCTATTTGTTTTTAAGACGGGATGTTTTCTTATTCAGTTTTGAGCATTCCTCATATATTCTGAATATAAGTCCTTTACTAAGTTTAGGATTTTCAAGTATTTTCTCCCAGACTATGTCATATCTTTTTGTAATACACATTACACCACTTTATATGTACTAATCACCTGCAGCTGTACCACCACGGCATTTGATCCCATCAGATCTCTGAAGCTAAGCAGGGTCGGGCCTGGTTAGAACTTGGATGGGAGACCACCTGGGAACACCAGATGCTGTAAGCTTGGAAGAGGGACCTGGCAACCCACTCCCAAAAATCAATCCGCCATTGAAAACCCTATGAACAGCAGAGAAGCACTGACAGTAGTGTTTCACCTGTTGTACACAGGGTCGCTATGAGTCGGATACTGACTCGATGGCACCTAACAATAACAACCACCTGATTTTTAGATTAAGGATGCTCAACCTGTAAAGCCTAAGCAAACATTCCAAAATCTGAAAAACTCTGAAATCTGAAATACTTCTGGTCCGGAGAATTTTGAATAAGAGATACTCAACCAGTACATCATTTAGAATCATAAAAGTGGCCAATAAAAGAATTAAAATAGCAACTCAATAAGTTGGGAAGTGGAAAGGCAAAATAACTCCTCAAATTTAGCTAGGGAGAAATTTGTAAGGTCAGTGAACTGTGTGGGCCCTTCACACTTCAGACTCCACAATCTTAACAGCATCTAACTGGGCCAAGCATTGGCTAGGAAGCAATATGCCCAAGATTATATACCTACTTAGTGGCAGAGCCAAGAGAAAGAAATCAGCTAATCCTCTAGCTTTGAAATTATTTGGAAAAGTTATTTCTAAGTTTTCTGGAAAGGAACAGGCTGAAAATTTCTCTGCTTGCTCTTTTTTTTTTTTTTTTTTTTGCAGTACTGGGGGTTGAACTCAGGGCCTCGCGCCTGCATGCTCTGCAAGTGCTGGACCACTGAGCCCCCAGCCCATTTTTTTTTTTACTTTTTGAGACAGGGTCTTGCTAAGTTACCCAGACTGTGCTTGCTCATTCTTTCAACACACATCAACATTCCTAAAACAGAAGCCCTCCAGCTGGGCATCATGGCACACACCTATAATCCTACTGACTGACGAGGCTGAGGCAACCTGTGAAATTTAGCAAGACATTGTCTCAAAATAAAAAATGTCACTAATGACATTTAACCTAGTCTCCAGCTCTGCGCAGAGTGATAAAGGAAGCTATTTCTTTCCTAGTCAACTTTTCAGAAGCTTTCACTCCCCATCCACTTTGTCTTTAAATCCCAACAGAATGTTCAGAACATCAACACTGAAGACATGAAGCCAGGCTGCCTGTTCAACTCCAGAAACTGACTTCTGCTTCCACACACACAGGGCACATGCCTCTCCACTCCAGGGCAAGAGGTGGGCAGTGCATGGAGGTCAGACAGAAGGCCCTGATGGGATCAACATGCCTGGGTCAGAGGCCAAAGTGTAGATTGGCAAAACCACTCAGGGACCGCTGAATACATAGTTACACAGAATCACACTATGTCATCCATCTGGCCCCGAATTTGAGATTCTCCTGATTCAGCTTCCCAAGTGCTAGGATTACTGGAATGTGTCATTATGCCTGGCAGACTGCTTCTTTATAAATTCATAAGATGTTTTGAAAGACTCCATAGAAATAACAATTTCAGTGCCAGGTGTGGTGGCGCACACCTGTAATCCCAGAGGCTCGGGACGGGGAAGCAGGAGGATTGCAAGTTCAAGACCAGAGTCAGTCTGAGTAACTCAGCAAGACCCTGTCTCAAAAAAGTGTAAAAAAAAAAAAAAGGGCTGGGGTGCAACTCAGTGGTCCAGCACTTGCAAATCATGCAGGCATGAGGCCCTGGGTTCAACAACTAGTACTGCAAAAAAAAAAAAAAAAAAAAAAAAAAAAAAATTTCACTGGAGATGTAGCTCAGTGGAAGATTGCTTGCCTAGCATGTTATAAGGACCTGGCCCCAGCACAAAACAAAAACAAAAACAAAGAAATGACAATTTCTATCCCCAAAATAATTCATTAGAAATAAAGTATAAATTATTAGATGCTATAAAAGCAATTTTAAAAATTCAATCAAGTTCATCATGACTTACCCCATTTTCAGTGCGTTTTTCTCCAGGTGCATTTATTAAATTTCTCTGAGTTCTTTGCTCTTGGGTCTGACGGCCACCTAAAGAAATGAGAGGATCAAGTTTGTTAATTCTCCCATTTCCTCATTTACTCAAATATTTATTACACATGAGTATAAAATTCCAGATTGAGAAATCCAAGACTTAGTACAATTGAAAAATTGTTTTGCAATTTTTTTGCAAAAAAAAAAAAAAAAATTTTTATGGTACTTGAGGGTTGAACCTAGGACCTCACACATACTTCCCAAGTGCTCTAACACTGGGCTGCACCCCAAGTGCATTTTTAAGTTTTTTGTCTTGAGATAGGGTCTCATTAAGTTACATAGGCTGACTCTGGCCTCAAACCTATGATCCTCCTGCTTCTGCCTCCCGAGTTGCTGGGATTACAGTTGTGAGCCACCATGCCCAACTGCAATTCATCTTTTATATGTCAAAAGATGTTTCTTTGTATTTTAATGAAATCTTTTATTTTACATTCTATCTTGGAATCTTGAAATTGACTTGTCATCAAAAGATTTTTAACACTTAAAAATTTTTAACACTGGGATTACAGGCATGAGCCACTGCGCCTGGCCTTTAAATTCTTAGTATTTTTAAGAACAAAGTATTCTGGTTATATTTTGCTTGTTTTTTGAGACAGGGTCTCACTATATACCACAGGCTGTTCTCGAACTTGCTATTCAGCCCAGGCTGGCCTTGAACTTTTGATCCTCCTCCCTCTTCTTCCCCGTTCCTGGGATTATAGGCATGCACCACTACACCAGGCAGGTTAGTTCAATATTATTCAATATTAATACCACTTCCAAGCCGCAGACTATCAAGAAATTGGAACACTATAAATATATAGCATGAAAATTATACCAAGTGCCACTTAATCTTTGACAATAAACAGAGCTGATGATCTTGTATTTCAGAGTCAGAAGATAAGGAATAAGCAACACTTAGTGAGCACTTTACCATGCTCCAAGCCCCCTCTAAGCACTTCACACTCTCGTTAACCCTAAGCACGACTCCATGAGGCCCTGTGCACCCCTGCAGACGAGGAAATCAAGGCACAAGAAGTGAAGTCACCTGTCAAGGTCCCACCCTATGTGAAGGGCAGGTCCAGGACCGAACCCCCATGTTTAGAAAGGGCATCAGTTTAAACTGATGCCTTACTCCGAACTCCATCACACGCCTCCACACATCGCTGGTTCCATGACCTTCATCGAGGTACTTCCCTGCTCTAGCCTCAATCTGTGTGGCAGAAGTTAACAAATAAGGAAGAAAATGCTTAACTACCTTGTTCACTGCTCTCGGCTGGGGAGTCCTCATGTCGAAGGAAAAATTTCACTTCTTCCCTGCGGGGGCCCCACTTCTGCAGGTGCTCATACATCATGTGGTCAAACGGTATGGGGCGCTCTAGGAAAAAGATCACGTCTTACTGACTCCAGAAACACAACTCCAACCCAAGGTAGAAAGTAAAACTAAGCTTAGGTAGATGTACGTATGTACACACGTATTTGCTAGAATCATGACATTCCAAGCACTGAATTTTAACTTTAATGAAAAGCAGGAATACAAATGGGAAATA
>VMDO01000001.1:992724-1011123 GCA_007922755.1 Pedetes capensis
GTTGTTAGGTGCCATCGAGTCGGTATCCGACTCATAGCGACCCTCTGTACAACAGGGGAAACACTATTGTCAGTGCTTCTCTGCTGTTCATAGGGTTTTCAATGGCAGATTGATTTTTGGGAGGGGGTTGCCAGGTCCTTCTCCCAAGCCTACAGCTTCTGGTGTTCCCAGGTGGTCTCCCATCCAGGTACTAACCAGGTCCGACCCTGCTTAGTTTCCGAGATCTGACGGGATCGGATGCCACGGGGCTATCGCTGCAGGCGGGAAATAATTAGGCAACACATAAACACAAGAAATACACATAAAAGCATTTTGCAACATTAAATAGAAACAATGAAAATACGCCATTAAGGATATTTACTTATCACAAAGCAGTGTGCCCCTCATTTTTCAAAGAAATGAAACAAACTGTCCACTCCATGTTGGTCAGCGAAATGTTATACAGGGCAATCAGATGTACAAAGGCTGATCAGAGAAAGTGCGGGTAATTTAGGCAACATTAGGGTGAAGTGTGCCTGTACTTGCCAAGACCAAACCTTATAATAAAAAATTAAATTCCACAGAACTAAATGTCAAAATAAAACTTTGAAAACCAAGCTCATTAACAGAATCTCTTTGCCAATTACTTGAGAAGAGCACTGACCCTCGGTTGCTACACTTTGAAGTACTAGTTTTATGTTTATAAAGCATCCTGTTTTCCTTCTTTGTGGACTGCCTCAGGTACTGAGACAATTAAAAACTAACAAACTGCCTCTTTCTTCACTACTTGGGTTTTTGTTTTGTTCTTTTGCAGTGCTGGGGATGAAACCCAGGGCCTAGTACATGCTAGGCAAACTGTCTACCACTAAATTTCCTTAGTAATTTGAAGGAATTCTTTATATTCTGAACACTAATCCGGGGTTGGCTACACATACTAGCAACAGACCTTTTTTGTTTTGTTCTGTTTTGGAGACATGGTCTGACTATGTAATCAAGGTTGGCCTTGAACTCATGTCAATCCTCCCGCCTCAGTCTCTGGAGTGCTGGGGTTACAGACATGCACTGCTACACCTGGCTGGCCATACACTTTTCTCCTAATTTTACTGGTATCTTCTTTATATAAAAATTTTAACATCTTAACTACAAGCAGTTATTGGTATTTTCCAATTTTAGTTTGAGATTTATGTATGTGTTTTTGTTTTGCTTTGTTTTTTTGAGACTGGATCTTGCTCTGTTGCCCAGGATGGCCTTGAACTCTTGGGCTCAAGTCATCCTCCTGCCTCAACCTCCTCAGCAGTTGGGGCTGTAGGTGTGCGCCACCACATCCAGCCAGTTTGAGTTTTTTGTATATAAATCCTTCTCCACTCCAAGGTCAAAAAGATATTTTCTTATGTTCTTTGTACAAATTTTAAAGTATTGTTGTGTGTTGATCTCAGGGAATTTATTTCTGTGTATGGAATAAAGATCTAGCTTTATCATTTCCTGTTTGAATAATCAATTGTCCCAGCATCATTTATTGAATAGTCTACCCCTTCCCCACAGACACAAGGCAGTCACATCTGACAGGCTCAGACTTCTTCTGTGCATAGGGTTTTTTCCTGGCTGTCTTTTCAATTTCATTGGCTATCAAACAATCTCTGTGCCAGTCCTACAGTACTACTGTTATAAAGTTAAGTTTTGGTATCTGGTAAGTCAAGTCCCCTCACGTGGCTAAAGTCTCAAAAATATTCTGGGATTTCTTAGCCCTTTGATCTCATATACATTCAAGTAGCAACTTGTTCAGATCCTTTTTAAAGGTAGTATTTTGACTGAAACTGTATTTATATAAATAAATCTTGGCAACCTCGCATCTTCGTGATGCTGAGTTTTCTAGGCCATTAACACGATTGTGTGTCTCCATTTTTTCATGAGCCTCTTCGTTCTTCAATGATGGTTTAAAGTCTCACCATAAAGGTCTTGCATGTTGTAGTTTACTCCTCTGCGCTTTATAGATTTTGTTTTACAAGTGTGCATGATTCCATTAAAATAACTTTTATTTTGAGATAATTTTTCTGTGGTACTAGGGGGCTGACCCTAGCGTTCCATGTATTTTTTGCAAGCGCTCTAACCACTGAGCTTTACCCCCAGCTCATTTTTTACATTTTATTTTGAGATGGGTGGCGGGTCCCATCTTACACAGGTTCAGGCTGCCTCTAAACTCGAACTCACAATTCTCCTGCCTCCACATCCTGAGCAGCTGGGATTACAGGCATGTGCCACCATGCCCAGCTTGGAATAATTTTTGATTGATAGCAAAGTCAATACAGAGCATTCTTGTACACCCTGCATCCACTCTTCCCTAATGCTAACATCCAACATAGCAACAATGTATTCATTAGAACTAAGCAGTTTACACTGATACACTACTGCTAATTAAATTCCAGGCTTTATTCACATTTCACCAGTTTTCTACAAATACACCTTTTGTGTCCCGGGATCTGACCCAGAAAACCACATTTCATTGACCTGTCATCATGCCTTGGCCACCTCTAGCCTCTAAGAGGTTCTAGGTCCTTCGTTTTTATGACATTGACAGTTTTGAGAACTGGTTAGGTATTTTGTAGAATGTCCCTAATTTGGTTTGCCTGCTGCTCTCACAACGAGATGAAGCTGACGGGTTCTGGGAAGGAATCCCACAGAGGTGAGGCGGCCCCCTCACTGTACCATGTCAGGAGTGTCTGCAACTGCCACGAGCCATCTCTGGCGGTGCTGGGCTGACCACTTGTGGAGGCAGTGTTGGCCAGGTTTCATCCTCAGAGATGAAATGTTCCCCATCCAGACTCTACTCCTGGGAAGCAGATAACTAACCCCAGCTCCGTATGAGGAAATGATGAGCTCTACCTACTAGAAAGGGAAGGATCTATATATATTCTTTGAAATGCTTTTTGGGAGACATGATTTGTGCCTTCTCCCCTATCTGTACATTCATTTATTCAATCAATTATATCAGTGTGAACCTATGACTATTTAGTTTATGCTTTGGGTTTGTTGTTGTTGTTAGGTGCCGTCGAGTTGGTATCCGACTCATAGCGACCCTCATAGGGTTTTCAATGGCTGACTGTTTCGGGATTGCCTTGGGAGTGGATTGCCAGGCCCTTCTCCCATTTTTGGGGTGCTGGGAATTGAACTTGGGACCTCAGAGACTGCAGCGCAGCGCTCTACCAACTGAGCTAAATCCCAGCCCTCTGCTTTGGGTTAGAATCCAGTATTATATTACTTGTTGCTCAAACTGTTCCAGTTTTGGCCACTGGGGGCTCTTCTGGGTGAGCTCCAGCATCCCTCTGCTACACTCCTGATTTTTATTTTTTGAGTACTTTCTTACCTTACAGTACAGTATGACACTGTAGGCACACCTTGTTTATTCTATAGCTTCTTAAATTGTTATCTGTTGTATTTTTCCCATTGATGATTACTGGTGTATGCCTATACGAGGAATGTCACCTATTGGATTTAATAGATACATCTGTGTGTTTTCTATGCAGACAAAAATAATGGCTGAGAAACAGAGACAGTCTCAGCACTTCCTTTTCAGTGGCTTTCCAGTTTCTTTCTCCTTATCTTACTGCACTGGCTAGAACCTCAAAGCACAACCCTGAACAGAGACTGAGGTGTGCATCTTCTTCTTCCTGGCTTTAAAGGGTGTGCTTCTATAGCTCAGAGCTAAGTGTGAGTTTTGTTGAAGGTTTCTAAAAGCACTCATTACTCAATCGAATGAAGTTCCCTTCTATTCCAGGCTGCTAATAATTATTATCACGAAAGGAATTTGACTTTATTATATTGAAATGGTAATGTTGTTCTTCACTCTAATGCAGCCTATCAATAGATTTGATTTGGAACCTGCTGCATTCTCTTCCAGGAACAGACTTTAACTGACCATGGCATCGCAGACTGCCTCTGGTCTCAAATTTGCAATCCCCTGCCTCCGCCTCCCAAGCCGCTGGGATTACAGCGTGCACCACCTCGCCAGGCCCATCTAACATCTTAAGACATCATATTGCAAGTGAAGCACAATTTAAACCAAAGATTTTCTTTAATCAGAAAATATAATGAAGTATTTCCATTTTACCTTTCATCAAAAGTCAGAAACGAAACTGGCATGTGTCCCAAAACTCTCCTCTCCCTTAAAACCTTAATCTGTAATTTTAGTTCATTGTTAATTTTTTTTCTTAGGAATATCCTAAATGCCTACATTTTGAGATTAAGCATCTTTATGTTGATGGTCAGATTTTAAGTAACTTTTGGTCTGATTTCCTTGCTACAGTCTCCCTTTCCTCTAACCCATCCTCCTCCACTGCCAGGTCATATTCTTGAAGTAAAGTAAGTAAAGTCATTCCCTTGCTTAAAACACTCAGAACTCCCGACAGTCTAACAGCAGGTCTTCCCAAAACATTTTCTCTGGTATAGAAACAGGTCTTTTCTTCTGGAGTCTAATGTGACGTTCATGTGAATCTCTAGCTGTTCTCCCTCTAGAATCTCATGGGGCTCGGCTTTCCACAGAATACACTCTGAGAAAACCTAGATGATAAATGGGACAAATCACAAAACTGAGGTGAATGGGAAGTTACGGCTGATGGGTATGGAGTTTATGAGGTAGGAAAAAGATCTAGAACTAACTACGGTGATGGATGTACAATTCTGTGAGTATACTAAGACCCCTGAACTGCACACTTTGAATGGAGAATTGTATGGTTTATGAATTATATCTTGATAGGCTGTTAGAAACCTTTTTTTTTTTTTTTTTTTTTTTTTTTTGCAGTACTGGGGTGGGGGGACTGAACCCAGGGCCTCACACATGATTTGCAAGCACTATACCACTGAGCTGCATTCCTAGCTTATTTTTTACTTTTTCTTTTCAGACAAGATCTCTCTAAGCTATGCAGGCTGCCTCTGGCCTGGAACTTGCAATCCTTTTGTGTCCACCTCCCAAGTCACTGTTTTTACAGGCATGCGCTACTGCTTCCAGCCTGAAAAAACTGCAAGACTTGATTATCTCTAAGGGTCCTTTATACATTTGCATTTGGATCCTTATCTCATTATCCCCTCAAACTCAACACAGTCCCAACTGATTGCTCTCTTTCTCTCCAACACAGACCCATATATCCCACACTATTACCAGGTGTATTTCCTCTCAGTATTATTTTCAGAATTCATTCCCAATTTAAAATCTACCCAGACTCCCTTCTGTGCGCCAAGCAAAGCCTCATCTCTCTGTGGTGCTGAAGGCCCTGCCTGAGCTGGACGAGACTCTGCCCTGCTGCCTGCCTTCTCTTAGCCCACTTTTTTTTTTTTTTTTTTTTTTTTTTGGTGGTACTGGGGGTTGAACCCAGGGCCTCGAGCCTGCATGCTCTGCAAGTGCTGGACCACTGAGCTGCACCTCAGCCCATTTTTTTTTTTTTTTTTACTTTTTTTGAGACAGGGTCTCGCTAAATTACGCAGACCACCTCTGGTCTCGAACTTGCAATCCTCCCGCCTCCGCCTCCCAAGCCGCTGGGATTACAGGCATGCGCCACCACGCCCGGCCCTCAGCCCACTTCTTGAGCAGTCTTAGCAGCACACTGTGTTCAATCTCTCCTTCTTTCTTCATTCACATAACTTGCCTTACTGAGGATACCTTATCCCATCTAAATTCAGCCATCAGTATTTCTTCCAAGAATCTTCTCTACCCTGCAGTACAGGAGTCAGGATTTTCCTCTTCTCAGTTTAATCCTGTTTATGGAGGACTTGCTATTTACAAGGTTTTGCATGTGGGGGAATACAACACTTCTCCCTTTGTGATGTTATCAGAAAGGAAAAGAAGAGTTGCTGAACAGGGGTAGAGCTTGTGCCTAGAGTCCGTAACATTCTAGTTTCCATCTCCAGCGTGACAAAACAAACAGCATTAATAAAAAAGAGTTGCTATACAACTCAACGTGAGTTACAGGAAATGCGTTCGGGCCTTGGAGGACCAGAGGTCTCGTGCAGTGGTGGCAGGAGGAAAGGCCTTGCATTAGAGCTAGATCTATTTTCCCTGTTTATCTTAAACAGCCATGCAGCTGCTGATGTTAGGTACTGTTGAGTGGAGTCTGACTCATCGTGACCCTGTGTACAACAGGGTGAGATGCTCCCTGACACTGAGCCATGCCTGGAACTATGTCAGTGCTTCTCTGCAACTCACATGATTTCTGATGGCTGATTGTTCTGGGAGTGGACTTCCGGGTTCTTCTCCTATTTTTGCAGTGCTGGGGATTGAACCCAGGGCCTCAGAGCACACAGAGCAGCGCTCTACCAACCGAGCTAAACCCCAGCCCATAACAGGCCACAGTATGAGTCAAATCACACATTACTTTTTTACAAACACTGTTTCGTAAAACCCTACCCCCATGTAATAAAAATTTTTTTAGCAAATAGATTCCTTATTACCACACAAATAAGAACCAGAAGCAACACTTTCCATGTGATAAATGTTGAATTACAGGTATTTATATCACGTTTAGAGAATGCAATACATACCATTTCCCCTCCACACTTCAGCTAAATGGCAACTGCCTTCTCCAGGTTCCTTGCAAAATTCTACAACATCTCGGCAGGTTGTTTCTGGTGTTATAGGAACTTCTGTTAAAATCTGTTCATTGTTGCTCAAGAACACGGTTAATATCATCTGTAAGAGAAAAGATTAAAGCAATTTAGACTCCTTAGCGTACAGAGATTACTCTGTAAATTTAAAATCATTTCTGCATCGCCTCCCTTCCCAAATCCCTACAAGATTAGATTCTGGAAACAGGAAAGCTGATACTAAAGTTCTATGAAAAATAAAAAGTAAGGGAAATTCCAAAATAGATGAATATTAGAAAAGAACTAGCACTGCCAGCTGTTATACAGCTCTAAAACCACATCACACTGGTGTGCAAATAAATTAACAGGACAAACTGGTGTCTTACGGTCAGACCCAATACCATGTGGAAAATGACAGAGGACAAACAAAATGCTTCAGCTCCTGCGGGGAAAAGGCTGCGTAATGAATAATGTCGGAGCAATTAAAACACTCATCTGGAAAAAACTGGATTCAGACTATGCATGATACACTAGCAAAAGTTTCTAATAAAATATTTAGATGTAAATCACAAAACCATAAAAATTCTAAAATAAAACCTACGTGAATCCCTTTTCATAACTTTGGAGTACAGAAGCCCTAACTATAACTCAAAAACCAAAATCATAAAAGACTGATATATTCAAGTACATTAAATATACATTAAAAAAAATCTTTTACAGAGCAAAAAGACAAAACCGGGGAAAATATTTGCAGCCAATTATAAATAGCTAATCTCAATATACAGAGTCCTTAAAATTGGTAACAAAACACTAAAAATCCAACTCATTAAATAAAAAAAAAAAAAAAATTGGCCAAGGAAATGAATTACTATGTCACAGTAAAAGAAAAACAAGTTGCCTTAACCATGAAAACACATTATATTGTATTTGGGCGGGGGGGAATGGCCTTTTTTTTTTTTTTAATCTCAAAAAACAGCTCCCAGTTTAAGAATTTCTTTTTTCTCCTGAGACAGGGTCTTACTAGGCAGACGATGATGGTCTTGAACTTGCGATCCTCCTGCCTTAGCCTCCCAAGTGCTGGGATTACAGGAATGCACCATCATGCCCAGCTTCATCTAACATCTTAAGACATCATATTGCAAGTGAAGCACAATTTAACCCAAAGATTTTCTTTAATCAGAAAATATTATAAAGTATTTCCATTTTACCTTTCATCAAAAGTCAGAAACGAAATTGGCATGTGTCCCAAAACTCTCCTCTCCCTTAAAACCTTAATCTGTAATTTTAGTTCATTGTTAATTTTTTTTCTTAGGAATATCCTAAATGCCTACATTTTGAGATTAAGCATCTTTATGTTGATGGTCAGATTTTAAGTAACTTTTGATCTGGTTTCCTTGCTACAGTCTCCCTTTAACCCATCCTCTTCCACTGCCAGGTCATATTCTTGATGTAAAGCAATGAAGTCATTCCCTTGCTTATAACACTCAGAACTCCCGACGCCCTAACAGCAGGTCTTCCCAAAACATTTTCTCTGGTACAGAAACAGGTCTTTTCTTCTGGAGTCTAATGTGACGTTCATGTGAATCTCTAGCTGTTCTTCCTCTAGAATCTCATGGGGCTCGGATTTCCACAGAATATACTCTGAGAAAACCTAGATGACAAATGGGACAAACCACAAAACTGAGCTTCATGGCACACATCCGTAATCTCAGAGACTCAGGAGATGGAGGCAAGAGGATCACAGGATTGAGGTTAGAGGCAGCCTGCGTAACAGCAGCGAGATCTTGTCTTAGACAAAAAAAAAACATAAAAAGGGGCGGGGTGCAGCTCACTGGTGGACACTTGCCTAGCATGTGTGAGGCCCTGGGTTCAACCCCTCAGTAATGGAGGAAAAAAACAAAAAGACAAACTACAGGCTCCTAGCCTTCCAGGTCCTAGTCCCTTCAAGCACTGGACTTCATTCCCTCAGCTTCAAGGGTGCTTTCTGGCCAATGGTCCTCTGCCCAAGTCCCCTTCCTGTTTGCCAGTAAACTCCTATTCATTCTCCAAAACTCAGCTCACAGTTACCATCTACACAAAACCTCCCTTTACCTCCTCCTCTCTCCAGGGAAGCTGTCCCTTTGTGATCTAGCAACTCTTCTCATATCTTTATTACATCATTTCAGTGAGCATCAATATCTCCCTCTCTCCTCGCCAGGCTGTGCCTTCTAGGCAATCAGCTGTTGAGTCTTTACTTTCCTGCTGCTGCCTAGTCAGTACCTAGCATGTGGTAGACACACTAAAATCTGGTAGATTCCACAAACGACACACACAAGATGGAACCCCCACCCTGCCCTAGAATTGAGAAAATATATGCGTGTAATTGAAGCACAATACATCCAGCCTGTTCTATTGACAAGCATTATCCTTTCATAAGCACTTCTCCCCCTTTACTTAGGAAAACAAAGACTGAGGCTATGTCCTGTAACAAATCCAGCGTGTGATGAGAGTGCCCTTGTTATATTTCCTGAAACTGATTCTCCTCGGGCATGCTAAGTACACACTTTACCACTGAGATATCCTCAGCCCCTCCACATTTCTATTTTACATGAATTTAAAGGGGTGGGAGAGGAAAGGGAGAGAATTCAACAGTCAGCTCTGTTCAATAATCCATAAAAGGGATTTATTTAAAAACGGGGACTTCTGCATATTGAAAGACCCTAGAAGCTATGGAATTTGTAATAAAATAGGTAATTCCAGATTCAGGTCAAAGAAATCCAGAGGTAATCCTAAACAGCTTCCCCAGAAACCAGAATATACTCTTTCTTATTTACACCCATTTATTTACAGTTGTAATGGTAAATGTTTTCCAATGCGATTTCATAGCCCGTGGTGTTGAAGACCTGCTACTGTGTTTCCCAAATCTTGCTTCGTAAGTCAGTCAAGTGCCACCGCTACAGTTCACCAATAAACCAAGAGAGCACTGTTGTGCCTGCCTCAGCCACCCAACAGCCGGGATTACAGATAGGAGCCATTAGCTGGGCTCTCTTCTGGGTCTTTTCATCCCTCATTGCTTACTTCTCTGCCCACTAGGGTATCCCAGGGCTCGTTCTCAAAATCACTGGCTAGTGAAATGTTTACATAATTGTAGGGCACTGCCTAGAGAGGCAGCTAGCTGCAGGGCCTATCTGGCCCGCTTGGAGGTCTGAGACTTGTTCCCAGGGCAATAACCTTTGCCCTACACCCAGAAACTCCTGGGCCGTTGAGCTTAGCAAGATGGCACTGGCGTTTCACTCCTCTCCTCAGACCCCTCGATACCTGATTGGTCATTTACAAATCATCCGGAGGCTCTCCATCGGACTGTTAGGGAACAAGCCCTGATTGGTTCCTTTTGGCAGGCTTCACTTGCATCTCCTCCTTGATAGGCTAAGCCCCAATCACCTGACTTAGCATGGCAAGCTCTGGTTGGCCAGGTTAGGGAATATAAGGACAGTGCACGGAGGAGTCAGGGTCCAACCACTGACCCAGACAAAAGAGCAGCAACAAAGAGCTGTGTGGAGCTGAACACTTGGAGTTGGCGTCGTCATTGGAGGATAGAAGCAAGGAGCCGCCGTGGGCATAAATCTCTGAGCCTGCCTTTCTCAAGGCTTCTCAGAGTAGCCGTGGGCATGAACCTCCTTTCCAGACAGCACGGCTCTCAGGCGCCCGGCTCTCCCTCACCAGACAGCGGGTCTTTGGCGGCTGGTGTTCCCAACCGGGGGGCCAACGGCCAGAGCGAGTCCAGCGGCAGGGTGACACCCCTCACATAATCATTTGCCTCTGGAAGACAAGGACTCGTGCACACAGCAGGCCCAAAGTGACACCTGAGCTTGTGACTGCTTGCTCTGAAAAGTGTGCTCTTTATGAACACCGTCAGAATGAAGGGTGGCATGATGCTATTTCGGGGCATTTTTTGAATTACCAAGGCTTTTCAGCTCATGAATGCATTCAATATAAGAGGGGGGAAGGAGAGGCAAACGGCAGGGTTGTTAAGTCTGAACGCTTATGTTTAAAAGCGAAGAACTCTCAATCCTCATGTGTGTCTCTGCTTGTGCTGTGGGGGTTGCCTGTTGTTCTGATCCTGAAAGCTGTGCCACCAGCATTTCAGACACCAGCAGGGCCACGCATGGTGCACAGGTTTCAGCTGAGCTTCCAGACTAAGACAGCCTTGGGAAAAGGTCCCAGGAGCCCACTCCCAAAACAATCAGCCACTGAAAGTCCTATGAATAGTAGAGAAACACTGTCAAATACAGTGCCAGAAAATGAGCCCTGCCCAAGCTAGAAGGCATTCAAAAGATAACTGGGGAAGAGTTGGCTCCTCAAAGTCAAGTAAATCTTAATAACGGGAATGGAGTAAAGTCCCTGGGACCTCCAGTTGCTGATGTGGCCCAACTTAAAACGAGAAGAAACACTGTCTGCAACAATGGGCTCAAATATAAAAAGGTCATGTACATATAGCACAGTCTTGGATAATGTTTCACTCTGTTGTACATAGAGTTGCTGTGAGTCAGACCTGACTCAACAGCACCTAATAACAAGAACTCCCAAATAACCTAATAATCACTAAACATTACTTCAATCTTTACACACTATTTTAGTGTTTATAAACCATCTTTCTTAATTTTAGAAAAATTCATTTTCACTACTCACTATTAATCTAAAGCTAATTTCATTATAATCACAACATATATAAACACTTTCAAGATAAATGAACTGTTTTTGACCCAAATGGTACACATTTCCCAAAAGCAGACCAAAAATTAAAGCAGAAAAGGCATGTGGCTGTTTGTTGTCATTCCAGTAAAGTCTCTACAGCTTAAAAAACTAACAAATCTCAGCTGGGCGCAGTGGCGCACGCCTGGAATCCCAGTGGCTCAGGAGGCAGAGGCAGGAGGATTCCAAGTTCAAGACCAGAAGCAGTCTGTGTAATTTAGCGAGACCCTGTCTCAAAAAGTAAAAAAATGGGCTGGGAGTGCAGCTCAGTGGTCCAGCACTTGCAAAGCATGCAAGGGCAAGGCCCTGGGTTCAAACCCCAGTAATGCAAACAAATAAACATACAAACAAAAACCCCACTAACAAATCTCACCAAGGAGTATCATGGCTCATCCCTATAATCCCAGCAACTCAGGAGGCAGAGGCAGGAAGATTGTAGGTTTGAGGCCAAAGGCAGCCTGCATAACTTCGTGAGACATTGTCTCAAGATAAAAAATAAAAAATAAAAAATGGACTGGAGGTGCAGCTCAGTGGTAGAGCACGCATGAAGCCCTAGTTCAACATGCAAGTACCACCAGAAGAAAAAAAAAAGAAAAGAAAAGAAAACACAACTAATCTCCAACACACATATAGTATATTCTGGAATCTAACCCGCACCCTTTCAGCAGTCTTAGAGGCCTACACAATCAGATATGGATTAGAACGGCATGCAGATTTAAGTATCTGTAGAGGCTCTCAGGCAAATCCAATCCACACGTGATTCTAATCCAAATCTGACTATGCAGCTCTTTAACATTTTTGAAAGGGTACAGATTAGAGTCTAGAATATATGGTACATTATTTTGATTCTAGAAACATTTTTGTTTATATTTTAGCATCCTAGAAGTCATAATGCATCTCACAATTGATGGCATGCAACAATTTTCTTTTCTTTTCTCTTTTTTTTCTTTTTTTGCTTTTCTTTTCAAGGCAGGGTTTAACTGTGTAGCCCAGGTAGATCTGGAACTTGCTATGCAAACTAAGGTTGGCCTCAAACTTCTACCGATCCTCCTGCATCTACCTCCAGAGTGCTGGGATTACAGGCATGCGCCACCATGCCCTGTACTCACATGCAACAATTTAATTGGTGATGTTATATTTTCTTTAATAATATATACAAAATACAGAGGAAGCCAAATAGGATTAGGGAACTGAATAAAGGAAAAGAGAAAAGCTAATGTGTTTATATTTCCTAAAAGATTAGTATGTTGGAAATAGAAGAATTGGTTAACTATAGTTGGGAAAACAAACACTGAGACTATGTGCTATAACACCAGCATGTCATGACAGGCTGTCCTCTATGAGCTCCTGAAACTATTCTTCCACTTGTACAGCACACGAACAAACTCTGCTCTTAGACACCTGTCTACCCACCCAACCCAATCTGAGATGAGCCTCTTCTTTGGCCCACCTATAACACAGTGGCTATGTCCAGTATGCTCTTACACTCAATTATCAGTAGTTTTCTTGACTCCATCCTTTACTCCAAGTGTTTGTGACTCACAAGAGTGATTTGGGACTCATTACCTTGTCTTGAAATCCTCTAAGTTGTCTCATCCTGTGTCTTTTTTCCTCAACTGAGAAATGCTTGAAAAACTCAGACTC
Source organism: Pedetes capensis (assembly GCA_007922755.1). Lineage (NCBI taxonomy): Eukaryota > Metazoa > Chordata > Mammalia > Rodentia > Pedetidae > Pedetes > Pedetes capensis. Next base: position 1,005,649 of record VMDO01000001.1, read on the forward strand.
TAAGGTCACTGATGATAGGACTTGTTCCTTAACCCAAGGCCTGAGTAGAATGCTGGACACAAAGTGAAATGAAAGATAGGAGGCAGAGGCAGGGGGGCAACTGGATAACTACATCAAGTAACTTAAGGTGGTCACCCTGTCTTTGCTTTCAAGAACATTCAAGCTATGTAAGAAAATTGATTGGAATCAAATAATCACTCATTTAAGTAATCCATACACACCACTGGTATTTAAACAATGGTCCTGGACCAGGGAAATCAAAGCAAAACACTAAAATAATAATATATAAGCTATTAAAAAGTAGGAGATAACCTATAATCAAAAAGACAATAACAAGTGTTAAGAATGACACAGAGAAACAGGAAAGCTTTATCCACTGGTGGTGGAAATGTACAGTGGTAGTCATTCTGGGCAACCGTTCAGCAGTTTCTTAAAATGTGAAGCGCCCACTGACCACATGGCGTAGTACTCTCACTACTAGGTACCTGCCCTGGGAGGAATAACAACATCTGTCCACACAAAGTATCACACAATGCTCATGGAAGCATTGTTCATCATAGCCCCAAAGAGGAAACAAGTCAAACGCCCATAAACTGATAAACGTGCTACATCATGCAATGGGACACTATTTATTGATGAACTCTGAACACATCACACTAAGTGAAAGAAGCCAGACATGCACAAGAAACTCCCACATATCATATGATTCTACTTACATGAAATGTAAATAGTCAAATCTATTAAGACGGGAAGATTAGTGGTTGTCTGGGACTGAGGGTAGGAATGGGGAATGACTGCAAACAGGCACATAATGTCTTTTGGGGAGGACAAAATGACAAAATTGGCTTAAGATTGTGGTGATGGATCTAAATGGGGTGCGGTGACACACAACTGTAATCCCAACAATTTGGGAGGCTGAGGCAGGAGGATTGTAAATTCAAGGCCACAGGAAGCCTGTACAACTTAGCAAGACCTTGTCTTAAAATAGAAAATAAAAAGGGGAGCCAGGTGTGGTGGTGCACACCTGTAATCCCTGCACTCGGGAGGTGGAGGTAGGAGGATCCCAAGTTTTGAGGCCAAAGAGAGACTGCACAACTTGGTGAGAGCCTATTTCAAGATTAGAAAAAATAATAAAGGACTAGGGGAGCAGCTCAGTGGTAGAGTACTTGCAAAGTAGGCACAAGGCCCTGGGTTCAGGCCCTCAGTACTGCAAATAGACAAACATATCAGTAAATAAATAAACTAGAGGGCTCGGGTACGGCTCAGAGGTAGAGCACTTGCCTCACATACATTAGGTCCTGGGTTCCACCTCCCAGTATCACAAAAATAAACAAAAAAGCAGGCTCTGTAAGACTTCCAGAGAAGGAAATAAGAAATTCTACTTCTTATGTAGTGACGCTTGGGTTTAGCTCAGTTGGTAGAACGCTGCTCTGCAGTCTCTGAGGTCTCAGGTTCAATTCCCAGCACTGCAAAAATGGGAAAAGGATGTGGCAATCCACTCCCAAGGTGATCCTGAAACAGCCACTGAAAACCCTATGAGGTCACTGTGAGCCGGACATGATGCGACGGCACCTAACAACAAGTTATGTAGAACAAATCACCCTAGAATGAGAAACTCAAGATCTCTCCTTACCTACGCTGTGACTGGCTGGGGAAGCTGCGCCCTCCTCCTTTCCCCAGTCAGTTTCTCTGCAGGAGCAGGAGTATAATAGGTAATAAGCATGATAACTTTTTAGGACAATGGCCCTCAGGCTGTTCTGGCCCTGACCTACTCAGGTAACACTTTACTTCCCCCATCACACCTGTATCACCGTCTTTTGCTTCTTACTGAAAAAGGAACTCGGGAATAATGAAAATAACTGATGCAAAATCTGATGATAAAATCTATACTAAATCTTAGTAACTTCAGTTACTTAAGTTACTTGGTAGGTAATGAATAAGTAGTGCATGCAAGCCAGAGAAAGGATCCTTTAGGGTGGGGCTAGAGGGACATCAGGAAGACCCGTTTAGCTTTCCAGGGGCTACATGCCCCAATTATGAAAACTGACATTAAACTCTCTTCCAGGCCTGACATGTTGCAACTTTGCTCACTGATTGAAAACTTTAAGAACATTAGGATTGTAAGAAAGACTAAGTCTATGATGTCACCTTCATCCCATATCTCTGCATCAGCCTCTCAAAAGCCTGACAAGCACGCACCTGGGAGCCACTGCCCACCCACACAGAGCAAGGCGCACAAAGTAAATCCTCTCCTTGACTTCTTTCCCTCTCACACACCATGAACAAAAAACATCGGTAACACTGTCAGCCCTAACCTCAAAATACACCCAGAATCTCACCACCTGTCTCCGCTGCTACCACCCTCGGACAAGCTACACCCACCTCTCAAGCAGGATATTTGGCAAGAGCAGCCTAACTGGTCTCAGTTCCCACTCCTGACCTTCAGATAGGTCACTTTACGTAAAGTCCTCTAGTGGCTGCTTCTTGTCTGAGAATTCCAAAGTTCTAACTTCTGCCTGCAAGGCCCTACATGACCCGTGACACACGTTCACACTACTCTCATATCACCACTCACCACAGCCTTCATTCCCCTGCTCCAAACACTGATCTTTTCATTCTTCCTCCAACAGAGCGAGCCAATTTCCGCTTCGGGGCCTTTTCACTTGCTGTTCCGCTAGATGCCTCCACTCAGCCACTCACACTGCTGCACTATCCACTTCTTACGCTGCCTTCTCAGGGAAGTCTTCCCTAACCAATCTATCTAAACTGGCGCCCTCCTAGCACTCTCTGTCCTCTTCCCCTTCCCCCTTACCACCGGCTGACTTCTGCTACACACATGTTCAGCTGGCTATCCCTTGTCTCCTGTCACCACACTGTAAGCTCCCTGAGAGCAGGAATTCTAGTTAGTCCACTGTTGTCCCTAGTGCGGGAAGCACTCTCGCAACGTAATATGCACTCAGTAAACTCCTCCAATTATACATAGAGTGAAATGTCTGCATAGTAGGCTTCTGGGATCTTGAATGGTGGACGCTTGTCTGCCTTCTCATCTTAAGGTCTCTATACAGAAATATGGCCAATGCTTTATAGTTTATCCTTCCCTCCGCTGAACTCAGCAGAGAGGATAAACACCAGTCCACATCAGAGGGAAGGGAAAAAACGGAAAAACGTCAAAGTGAAAGTCAGGATCCCTGAACAAAAGAAGTGGATAAATGGGCGCCATGGTGCATGTTTGTAATCTCAGCAGTCTGGGAGGCTGAGGCAAGAAGATTGCAAGTTTGAGGTCAGGTGCAGCCTGTGCAACTTAGTGAGATCTTGTCTCAAAAAATGAAAAAGCGGCTGGGGATGCAGCTCAGTGGTAGAGCCCTTGTTTAGCATGTATGAGGTCCAATCCCCAATACTGGGGGGGGAAGAAGCACATAATACTTGTCAGATTCGACTCACACCTAGTGATACCACAGAGGTCCCTTGCCAAAGCCTTCCCTCTTTCCACAAGGCGGCGCTGCAAGGCAAGGGAAGAATATTTACATGCTGCAGATCTGGGGGAAAACAATAACTCTAAAGAAGTGTAATTTAGTGAGAATATATGGATCTCAATTTCCATGATTAGAACTTGAAAAGAAATTGATGGGACTGTAAAGAAAACAGAATTGAACTTCGAAGAGCAATGGAATTTTTTTCTCTAAATAAATGAGAAGTGTAAGATTGCAAAGCACATATTTAACGCTCTTGAGAGGACAGACATATTTAAGTATTTGAATAGCATATAGTCTAAGTTAAATGACCATGAAATCAGATCCACAATAACTGTATCAATTCTGTTTAGTTCAAGTCACTGTTTTCTTTGCTTTAATAATTTAACATTTAAAATATATCTATTCTATCATATAAAAATTCCCCCTCAATTTGAACTGGCAACATCTGGTTATATTTTTTCTTGGGAATACACTATTGCTATCTTACCTCCCCTTTACCTCATTTACACAGTTCCTTCACTATTTAAAAACATACACATTTTGACCTGCAAAAGTGGAGGAGCACAGGGGCTTTAGGGCAGTGATGACATTCTGTAAAGCACCAGAATGGCAGGTCCAACTCGTTACACATTTGTCAAAGCCCACAGACTGTAAACAACAAGAGAAGGCCTGGGGTAACCTAGGGATGTTAATCAACAACAACAGATCGATATCAGACCATCAACTATAGCAAAGTACCACATCAATGCCACGTATCAGTGATGGGGAAAACTACAGGTGAAGAAGTAGAGGTGGGAAAACACTACTTCCTGCTCCATTTTTCTGTATGTCTAAAACTGCTCTAAAAATAGTCTATTAACTTAAAATAAAAAACACAATATAGTGTACCTGGTAAGAATACATACAGATTTTGACTACATATATAGATATGTGCATGGATATATATGTAAGAACTGAGTCACCTCGTAAAAGGTATTTCTTAGTGTGGGTCATGGTACAAAAAGTTTGAAAAGTATGATGATAGTTTCATGAACCCCCAGGCATCTACCAGTTTGAATTAATGTGGGGGCCTGCATGTTGTTTGATGCTAAAAGCCAAAAGTATTACAGATAACCAGCAGGATCACTCATAGTGGACAGGTTGCAGTTGAACTTCTAGACTAAGACAGACTAGGGAGAAGGACATGGCTAACCCAATCCCAAAACAATAAGACACTGAAAACCTTAGGAATAGCAGAGAAACACTGTCAGAGTGCTGGAAAATGAGCCCTACAGGTTAGAAGGCACTCAAAAGATGACTGGGGCAGAGTTGCCTGCTCAAAGTACAGTCAACTTTAATGATGGGAATGGCGTAAAGCCCCAGGGAATTCCATTTGCTGATGTGGCATGACTCAAAATGAGAAGGAAAAGCTTTAAACATACACTAATAATTGAAACTGCAGCCGTAGCCCTGTGGCATCCGATCCCGTCAGATCTCGGAAGCTAAGCAGGGTCGGGCCTGGTTAGTACCTGGATGGGAGACCACCTGGGAACACCAGAAGCTGTAGGCTTGGGAGAAGGACCTGGCAACCCCCTCCCAAAAATCAATCTGCCATTGAAAACCCTATGAACAGCAGAGAAGCACCGACAACAGTGTTTCCCCTGTGGTACAGAGGGTCGCTATGAGTCGGATACCGACTCGACGGCACCTAACAACAACAACAATAATTGAAATGTGGAATAATAGTAGTATGAATCTAGGAAAATTAGAAATCGTCAAAAAGGAAATGAAGTGCATAAACATCAACATTCCAGGAATCAGTGAGCTAAAATGGACTGGCACAAGCCATTTCAAATCAGATAATCATATGGTCGACTACGCGAGGAATGACAATGTAAAGAGAAACGAGGTCACATTCATCATCATCAAAATCGACATCTCAATATCTGTCCTGAAGTACAATGCTGTCAATGACAGAATAATATCCATACACCTACTTGTTGTTGTGTTGTTGTTAGGTGCC
>VMDO01000001.1:1021147-1051297 GCA_007922755.1 Pedetes capensis
GGGGGGGGGGGGGAGAAAGGAGAGAAGATGGGGCTGAGGCTTGGCAGATCGTCTTTCCTTTTGCCTTCTCTTTCTCCACACCACAAAACAGTTTTCCCTCCCCTCTGGTCTCAGAAACAGTTCACATGTTATTGCGTGTTATTGCTAGTGCACTCAGGACGTGTTTGTAAGGATCCATACTTTAACATAAAAATAAGATATTTTGTTCCTTAATGTAACATTCACGTTAGTCCTATTTTTTAAAAACAGCATATGTTTTCAGCTGCAAATTTGGCCATCCATGTGATTGTCATTAAAGTGTGCAGGGAATGAGTAAACGACAAAAAATATTTTTTAGTAACTTGAGTTAGTGATCAAGTAAGTGATCACTTGTTTCTTAATCTTTTAAAAAGTATTCAACTAAACTGAAAGAGATATGCTGAGATTTTCAAATTTAAACTCTCAAAAAGATCAGCCATAAAATCTCAGAGCCAGACTAGCACCTAACCTAACCAACACACTTTTCTCCACTTTATAGAGGGAAAAGAAACCCAGAGGTGGTCAGGGTTAGTACAAAATCCGTGCGCAGCCACAGCATTCCACCATCTGATCCCGCCTGATCTCAGAAGCTAGGCAGGATCAGCCAGCTTAGTCCTCGGATGGAAGATCACCTGGGAATACCAGGTGCTGCAGGCTGGGGAGAAGGACCCACAATCCAACCTCTGAAACAATCGGCCATAGAAAACCCTATGAACAACAGAGAAGCACTGACATAGTGCACGGCATGGCACAGCATCAGTGTTTCGTTCTGCTGTACACAGGGTCGATATGTGTCAGACGGACTTGAGGGCACCTAACGACAACAGTGACAAGATCAAGACTCCAATCTAGGTGTCTGGATTCTCCGCCCAGCATGCTGTCTCCCTCTCAGCAGTCATTCAGTCAGTTAGTTGTTTACTTACTGTTAAACGCCAAGGTCAAGGAAATGTCTAGCGAAAAGCCTCACATACAATAACCTCTCAAGCCTAATTTCCTCCCTTTTTTATTTCAGTATCTGACAAAAATTTGGATGCTAAAATAGACACTTCCTTAGTACTTTAGAAACTGTAGAAATGAAATGAAGTTACAAAACAGAATGATGAAACAGAATGGACACAGGAAATACATAATCAAGTACCAATTACAAATAGAGGGTAGCTGAATCATAAAAAAAGACCAGAAAGTGCTTTGAAAATATTATAAGGCTCCATAAATACCAATGGGATCCTAGAAAATGCAAGCTAAGTGACAACATTTCATTAAAAATAAGTAAGTCCAAAGCATTTGGCTGGGATATAACTGAGATAACCATATATTTTTTTTCTTTTTTTTTTACTGGGGGCTGAACCCAGGGCCTCACACTTGCATGGTTTGCAACTGCAACTGGTGGACCACTGAGCTCCACCCCCAGCACCCCCACCTGGTTTTTTTTTTTTTTTTTTTTTTTACTTTTTTAAGACAGGGTCTTGCTAGGTTATGCAGACTGCCTCTGGGCTCGAACTTGCGGTCCTCCTGCCTCTGCCTCCCGGGCTGCTATGACAGGCATGCGCCACCACAACCATAAATTAATAATCAAACACAAAATGAAAAATGTTAAAAAGGAGCTAACAGGACAGATTACTAGGACAACAGGTCAAACCAAGACCTTCCTTGCACGTGTGGATATATGGTCATTCAATATGAATCATGCTTATGAATAACTACATAGGATCATCCACAACAAAAACACTCCCAAGAGATGAGTATCACAAAGTAATAATTTTTTGTTTGTTTGTTTTGTTTTTGTTATGAAGCAGAGTCCTGATGTATAGCTTTGGATGACCTGGAACTCATTGTAGAACACACTGGCTGGGAACTCACATTGATGCTCCTGCCTCAGCCTCCTGAATGCTGGGATTACAGACATGTGCCACAATGCCCACTTACAAAGCAACAAATATTTCTAAAACCAGTTCTAAAGAAAAAACACAAAAAACCCATAGAATAAATGTATCTTGCATTTAGATTCATTCCAATTACCTACTTCACCATCAGATGAAAGGTAAACTTTATAATATTCATCAACTCCTCATAAAATTGTCTCCCAACCTCCCTTAATGCAACAAGAACAAGGAAAAGAGACAGGCATGGTGGCGCATGCCTATAATCCCAGCGACTCGGGAGGCGGAGGCAGGAGCATCGCAAGTTTGAGACCAGAGGCAGTCTACGTAATTTTGCAAGGCTCTGTCTCAAAAATAAAGAAAGTTAAAAAATGGACTGGGGGTACAGCTCAGTGGTACAACACCTGTACAGAATGCAAGTGTGAGGCCTTGGTTCAACCCCCTAGTACTGCCAAAAAAAAAAAAAAAAAAAAAAAAACAAGGAAAAGAACCCCATGACATGCAGGTGAACCAGGTATGTCCTATCAGCCCCATTTTATGGACGCAGATGTAGGCTCAAAGGAGCCGTGACACCTTGCTCTGGACCAGAACCTAAACCCAGAAATGACTCCAAATGCCTCCTATATCACACTGCCCACCACAGTCCCCAGGTTATATCCCAGGACAGAACCAGAACCTAAACCCAGAAATGACTCCAAATGCCTCCTATATCACACTGCCCACGACAGTCCCCAGGTTATATCCCAGGACAGGCACAACTTGGCAGACCACCTCGCCCTCCCTCTGAGGTGGGATGACAGCATTGTTCTCAACAGAGAATGGGGGAGGGGCGGTGGAGAATGGGAAAGGGCGGCGTTCACGCAGGTGCGGTGCATCCAACCCAGCGCGGCTCTGCATCCCGCTTCCTTCACACGGGGCCAGGCAGAGCTCCCGGCCTTTGGTCCTCACCTGACAACCAAAGGGAGTCACCTGGCCTTGGAAACTCAGAACTCCAGCCCTCAATTTCCTTTGTCAAGGGCTACGCAGTCCAGCAGCCTTCCTACTCAGCTGCCGCCCCCCACAACCTTCCTACTCAGCTGCCGTCCCCCACAACCCGACGACGCCGTGCTGCCCATATGCTCGGGTGCGCGCTGAGCACTCCGTGTGGAATGCTACCTTTTAAGAAGCAACACATAATTTCTTAAAGTATAAACAATAGAAAAAGCTTTAAAACAGTCCCCTGTGATCCACACTTTACAACCAGTCCATATCCTTTCACATCTTTCTCTACACCACGATGTGCTTTTCTTTTTTACAATGAGGCCACGGTAAGTAGAATGTTGGGTTAAATTTTTTTTTCTCAGTACTAGGAGATGAACCCGAGAAGGACCTGGCAATCCACTCCCAAGGCAATCCTGAAATAGTCTGCCATTGAAAACCCTGTGAGTGTCGCTATGAGTCAGATACTGACTCGACGGCACCTAACAACAAGGAGGAGGTGAACCCAGGGTCTCAGGCATGCTAGGCAAGCATCACCACTAAGCTACACCCCTCACCCCCTTTTGGAGAGACAGTCTCTCAAAGTTGTTCAGACTGCCTCTGGTCCCGAGTTGCTGGGATTACAGGCACTGCCATGGTGCCCAGCCATTGTTAGGTATTTAGCTAACAATGTATTGTGGGCATTTCCCAACTATTGTGTGTGTGTGTGTGTGAGTGGCGCGCGCGCGCGCGCGCACGCGCGCACACACACACACACACACACACACACTTCTACTTCGATCATTTAAGGCTATATATTATTTCTCTGTATGATCACATCATGATGTGTTCAGAGACAGGCATTGTCACCTTCGTTTTATAGACGAGGATTAAGTTCTGAAAGGTTCCGTCCTTGTCTACAGTCTCATAGCCAGCACGTGGCGGCGCGAGGCCGGGAACCAGGCCTGCCTGATGTGCAAGACGGCCTCCACAAACACTCCCACCTGCCACCTATCTGTTTTGCTTGCTTCTGCCAATCAGACCACAACTGCCTTAAAGACCGCAGATTAGTGTCTTTAAGTGCTGTGGCTCCCGTGGTGCACGCACATAGTAAGAGTTAATGAATATTTGTCGCATGTTACTTTCTTGGGCACTAAATTTATCTTCCCTCCCAGCCCATTCCTGCCATTCTTGATGCCCTGTGAGACAGCTGGAGCACAAACATATATGTGCGAAATACTGATCTGACCCTAGTGTAAAGCTCCCTCCCGTTCAGCCAGAACGTATTGGCCTTCCTGTGTCTCAGGACCATTATCAGCTCAGACTTGGACTCCAGCTTCAAGAGGCGCCTTTCCAAAAGAGGCTTTCACAGGGAGCGCTCCCTCCTCCGCTCTTGCCTGCCCCAAGGAGGCAGCGTTCCAAAGGCTCTGAGCAGGCGTTCTCTGCATCCCTCGTTTTGCAGTGACAGGGACCATAAGCCATGGTTTTATGAAGCACCAGGTAAGCTTCAATCGTGAGAAATATAGTAAAACCAGGTGTGGTGGCGCACACCTGTAGTCCTAGCAACTTGAGAGGCAGAGGCAGGAGGACTGTGAATTGGAGGCTAGGGACAGCCTGCACAACTTAGTGAGACTCTGACTCAAAAGAAAAAAAGAAAAAATGGGCTGGGGGTGCATCCCAGGGGTATAGCACTTGCAAGGTATGTGTGAAGCCCTGGGTTCAACCCTCAAGTACTGGGGGGTGGGGAAGCAGCAAAAACAAAATAGTGAAAATTTCTAAATGAGAGCATAAAGCACCTAAGTTTAGATCGTGCTCGGCACTACTGGGGTAGTGGGTAGACTATGAAAGTAGGGCCACTCGCAAAGATCTAAACATCTATTTGAGTCTCCCAACTGAGAACCCCTAGTTTATGTATTGTCTTGCTGACTCACTGGTACTGCAGAATTGTTTTTGGTAATTTCTAGCATAAGACTGCTTTGAATATTAGCCAATACCTCGTAAGCTGAGAAAAAGATTTCTTGGTTTTGTTTTTGTTTTGTTCTGGACTGGCCTTGAACTAATGGTCCTCCTGTTTCTACCTCCCAGGTGCTCAGATTACAGGTGTGTACCACCGCCCCTGGCTAGAAACAGGTTCTTATCTTTTATCATTAAGGATAAACCTTGAGATTAACTATTAGTTCTCACCTGATGAAAAATGCTGGCAAAACACAAAAATTCACCTTTCCAATAAATTTAGTCATGGAATTTAACTACTTTTGACTTTTAACACAAAAAGCATGAGCTGCTTGTTGTTGTTGTTAGGTGCCACTGAGTCAGCATCCAACTCATAGCAACCCAACGTACAACAGGAAAAACAGTATTGTTACTGCTTCTCTGCTATTCATACAGTTTTCAATGGCGGATTGTTTTATGGGAGTGGGTTGCCAGATCCTTCTCTCAAACCTACAGCACCTGGTGTTTCCAAGCGGTCTCCCATCCAAGTACTGACCAGGCCCAATCCTGCTTAGTTTCTGAGATCTGACAGGATGGGACACCACAGTGGTACATCTGCAGGCCATGAGCTGCTACTATTGCTATTATTAAAAAAATCCCATTTTCCCCTCCTAATTACCCCACACAGGTATCTGATTACTAATAGCTTTCAAAAAGGATAAGAAACCAGTTGGAGCATAAGGTATTCTCTATTAACAGAGATATTTGACAGTTTGTTCAGTTCCAGAGGCAAATAACCACATAAAGAGACTAAAATTCAGCCCTTGGGTTCGATCTGTTGTTTTATGGCAGTGTATGGTTGTTATGGTTTGGACCTTAATTGTTCCCCAAATGTCATGTTGTTTGGTTCCCAGGTGGTGGCACTGCCCTGGAAGGTTGTGGAACTTTGGGAGGCAGGCATTTTGGTGGAAGCAGCTCCCTGGGGTGGCCCTTTGTAGGTTTTTACCCCCAGACCTGCAGCCCTGGTTTCCTTCCACTCCTGGTTGGCCATGCCATGAAGTGTTCAACCACAGGTCCTGCCGCCATTTCGGACCGGTTCTCTCACTGTGGGCTCCCAACAAGCCTCTTATGTAAGTTTGCTGTGGTTGAATTTTCTGCCACAGCAAGGACAGCTGCCTGATACAACCTTAATAGGCAAGAAAAGTCAAAACCCACAGTAAGGCAAACTGTTACTGTGTACACAATATAAACTGGATACACTTACAGGATCACTCATTTACTCTTTTAGGAAAATTTTACTGAGCCCAGCCTGGCCTGGGCACACAAAGTCAGCAGGAATGGCTCAACTCCCACCCAACTGACTTGGAGCTGAAACATAAAAGACCCCTGACAATTACGGTGCAGAGCTGCTGAGCGTCCTGAGATCCCACGGAGGGCCGCCTGGCTCCACACTCCAGGGTGGGGAAACAGATCCCAGAGGAAGCAACATGTAGGCTGGGCCAGAAAGGAGCTGGCTATGGACGGGGATGGGGGTTGGGCAGACTGTGCTCTATCAAGGAGAGCGGACTGGACAGTAGGGCCAGACAGGGAAGAGTCTGACTAGATGGCCCCATTAGGTGCAGCAGTCTGGACAAACACTGGGCAGTTAAGCAGCCAAAGCATGATATGGTTATATATCCAGCCTACTTCACTGTGCAACGTGACACAGGACCTCTTCTCCACTACCATCCAGCTGCTAAACAGTAAGCTTTTTACACTATGATCTTATTTTTGCTATTCTCTTCTAGCATGCAGTCGTAGCCCTATGGCATCAGATCCCGCCAGATCTCGGAAGCTAAGCAGGGTCGGGCCTGGTTAGTACTTGGAAAGGAGACTGCCTGGGAACACCAGGTGCTGTAGGCTTGGGAGTCGGACCCAGCAACCCACTCCCAAAAATCAATCCGCCATCGAAAACCCTATGAACAGCAGAGAAGCACTGACAATAGTGTTTCCCCTGTTGTCAGCAGGGTCGCTATGAGTCAGATACTGACTCGATGGCACCTAACAACAACAATTCTTTTCTATTCTATTGACAAAGAATAGGAAGTGAAACTCAAAATAATTCAATGTTAGAATACACTGACTGCAAAAAAAGTTAGAGCCAGAAAGTTTCCCAAGATACAGTAGGACTAACAAAGTATATCAGGGAGGAAGAGTAGCTTAATTACAACAGTACTAGCAATTAAATTGGGAGAAGGACACGGCAACCCCCTCCCAAAAATCAATCTGCCATTGAAAACCCTATGAACAGCAGAGAAGCACTGACAATAGTGTTTCCCCTGTTGAACAGAGGGTCGCTATGAGTCGGATACTGACTCAACGGCACCTAACAACAACAACAACAGCAATTGAATGTTGATTAAAATAATCCCTTCAAAATTTTCCTAATTTTAATTATAATCCTAGATCTTTGAATCATTAATTACACTATTTCTGTGCTTGTTAGGCAGACTCAAATGTTGCAGCAAACTAGAAAATTAGTTACCCAAAGACATCAATTATAAAGCATCCTCATAAGATGACAATGTAACATCTTTCTTCATCTGTGAAAACTTGTTTTATAAATGTCTATATGAAATCAATCAGTCTCCAAAGGAAAAATGTCTTTGACATGTACGAATCAAAACAGTTTAATAGTTTGGAGATAAACATTTTGAGGATAAGAAGACAATCTACAGTACTTACTATTTACAAGGTCTTCTTGTAGGTTCCTTCTACAATAACGATACACCCAATAAATACAAAACCCAACTAGGTAGGTAGTACTATTTCTCCAATTTACAGATGAGGAAACTGAGACACAGAGAAGTCGCTCATCCAAGATCACACTGCTAGGAAATGACAGAGCTGAGATTCAAACTCACACAGTCTGCCCCCAAATCCATGTTCTTCTCAATCACATGATACTGCCTCTTAATAGTTTTACAAACAGCAAAGCAAATGTTCGTAACTGAAAACTATTTAAAAAAAAACCAAAAAACAAACAAACAAAAAAAACCCCAGCCATCTATAATCTTTGAGGAATAAGTTTTTAGGACTGGTAGCAATCTTTCATCTGAGCAAAACTGAAACTGCACTGTCCATTTGACGGCCAAGAGCCACATGTGGCCATTCAAGAACTTAAAATATGGTTAACGTGAATGGAGCTGGGCTATGTGAATAAAGTATGTTCTAGCCTTTGAGAGACTTAAATATGAAAAAAAAAGTAAACTATATCACTGATAATGTTTTCATACTAACTACATGTTGAAATATCTGGGCTGTAAAGGGTTAAATAAAATATATTATTAAAAGTAATTTCAGCCGGGCGTGGTAGTGCACACTTTTAATCCCAGTGGCTTGGGAGGTGGAGGCCGGAGAACTGCAGGTTCGGGGCCAGAGGCAGCCTGAGCAATTTTGTGAGACCTTGTCTCAAAATATAAAATAAAAAATGGGCTTCAAGCAGGGCTCAGTGGTTTCATGCTTGCAAAAAAGCACATGTGAGGCCCTGGGTTCAACTCCCCAGCACAGCCCCCCCCCCAAAAAAAAAAGAATGAATAAATAAAAAGCCACCTCATTTCACCCGTATCTTTTTGTTTCTCAGAGAGGCTCCTGGAAATTTTAAAATTGCATCTGTGGCTCCAGTTATGTTTCTACTGCACACAGCTGGTCTAAAACGCACCCAGCAGCTGTGCACATCGCTGGTGCTGTTTACTACTTTCTGATGACTCAGGCATCGCAGGGAACTTTAACTACACCCTGCGCGCCATCTGTAATTGTGATGCCTCTGGTGCTGACAGGTTAGGCTGCCCGCCCCAGACCTCAGACCACAGTCTCCAGGCCTGCTTGAAGCTGCGTCTCCGCACGATGCCCAGCCTGAGATGGCACCTGCCACCTCCGTCTCTCTAGAACCCTGGCGTGTGGCACCCAGGCCTGAGAAGCCAGGTGAATCTGAGCTGTGTGGCACAGGACAGCAAAGGTCCTGCGAGGGCTGAAGGGAGTCTCCTACAGGTTGAACCCGGCATCAATGTGTAGTTTCCCTGACGATTATTTTGACTGCTCAGAGACCCTATTCTGGCTCGACCACTGTAAGGTACTCCGCTCTCCTACTCCAGATCTTAACGCCGCTGTAACTTTAACTGGGACGCTTTACGACTCAGACCAAAGTCCGTCAACAGTAGCTTCAGTTTGAGAAGATGACAAGGTTCTGTGGATGGATGGTGGTGGCGGCTGCTGAACAGTGAAGGTGTTGGGTGCCACTGAGGTATGCAGTTAAATAGCAAATTTTATGTCATGCATATTTCACCACAATAAAAAATTCCTTTACTAGTTTCACCTTTTCCTTGGGGTCAAGTTCAGACTCTTATACAGGTCATACACGGCCCTCAACTTCTGACCTCCCCTAGTTCTCCAGCCTCATCCCCTCCCTCCTCCCTCCTCTGGCCTCGTGCTCCAAACACCTTTGCTCAGCACATCACGCCGATTCAGACCTCAGTGCTCTGCCACGTCAACCCCTCTACCTGGCAGCCCTGCCCCACCATCTCCACCCTCTCTTCCTTATCCTTTCCTTTTCCTCCCCTTCCTCCTTGGAATATAGTGGAACATATATAGTGGAATATATCCTCCTTAGAATATAGGCACATAGTGAGACCAGGTCTCACTATGTAGCCAAGGCTGGCTTCAAACTCGTGATCCTCCTGTTTCAGTTTCCCGAATGCTGGCTTCCAGGTATGCACCACCACACCAGACTTGTTCCTCCTTCTTCTAAACCCCACGCTCCGTGTTACCGCCTCTGAAACGTCCTATGACGTCCCAAGGTTCCAAACCTCCTCCTTGCCAGTGTGCTCTGCCGCACCTAGTGCTCTGCCTCTTTACTCCTTTGGGTGGCACTTTGTGCTTACATCCCACACTGTGAGCTCACTGAGAGCACGGACAGACCCAGCATGTAATTAAAGCATCCTAAACGCTTGTTGAGCTCATTCAGTAAACAAGTTCTTACTGAATGCCTAGCAGAGGCATTCATGCAACGTCCTCAGCACTGGGGACGCTGCAACGGGAAAAGAAAACAAAACCCTGCTTCCAGAGGGCATCCACAGATAGACGTCAGGCAGGCACAGCACTGTAAAGGGAAGGAAAGCCTGGTAAAGGGACAGGCGTTCCCACCAGGTGGGCTGGGAGGTGCAGTGAGCAGGAGAGGAAGCAGGCAGAAGAGAGGGAGCAGGCTTTCTAACTCACTGGTAGAGCTCGGAGCGACGAGTATCACATTCTGGTTCTGAGCTGGGTCTGAACAACACAGAAGTGCTGTACAGGAAAAATAAACCTTCATTTCTAAGAACAGCAAGCTAGAGCCGGCCTATAATCCCAGCAACTCGGGAGGCAGAGGCAGGAGCATCGCAAGTTTGAGACCAGAGGCAGTCTGCGTAATTTAGCAAGGCTCTGTCTCAAAAATAAAGAAAGTTAAAAAAATGGACTGGGGGTGCAGCTCAGTGGTCCAGCAGTTGCAAAGCACACAAGGGCGAGGACCTGGGTTCAACCCCCAGTACCGCAAAAAAGAAAAAAAAAGAAAGAAAAAAGAAAAAAAAGAAAAGAAAAGACAAGCAAGCTATTCTCTCTGTCCTATCAACTTGATAGATTTTGTCAACTACATTCTAGCGTCTCTCTGCATGAAGAACACAAGCATATTGTAAGTGCAATAAAGACCTTTTTCCACCTGAATTCTGTCTACCACGAAGCCTTATTGTTGCTGGAGAAAATCTAAGAGAAAAGGGTGCGTATTATGTATATTAACACTCAGTGTTTGAAGCACTTGGCAAACCTCACAACCACCTTCTGAAACACATTGTCACTAAACCCATCTTCAAGAGGAGGAAGATAAGACACAGAGAAGTTACGTAACTTGTCCAAGGCCTCACAGAGCAGTAAGTGGCACAGCCACAATCGGAAACCCATCTTGCTGCTAGAGGCTGTGCTGATAGCCACTGTGCTATGTGGTTTCACATTCTGTTTCCCCACTCAGGAAGCCAAGGCAGGAGGATCCCAAGTTCAAGGCCAGCCTGGGATACATAGTGAATTCCAAGCTACCCTGAACTACTTAGCAAAACCCTGTCTAAAACTAAAACAGAACAAATTTTTATATTTCTCACCACAAAGTACTCTTTGTTACTATTATTGGTATTTTTCCCCTATTAATCCTAAAGTTGTCAAATTTTACATTAGCCTTCTCATTTTGACTAAACCTTATCTCTTATTTCTAGTCCCACCACAAAAACCTGTCTATACTTTGCTAATCTGTGATGTCAACAATTGTTTACCGATACTATTTTCAAGGATGTCATTAGACAGAAACGTAAATACATAGCCAGGCACGGTGGCACACACCTATAATCCCAGCAGTAGGCAGGTGGAGGCAGGATGGCCTCAAGTTCAAAGCCAGCCTGAGTTACATAATGAGACCCTGTCTGAAAAAAGCAAAACAGAAAGAAAAACAAAAAGTAAATACACACTAGACCAAGAGGCAGCACACAAACTATCAGTGCAGACAAAAGTTACACCTCTATACAAAGTGCACGTAGAAACTTTACCCAGCGCTCGCGGCACTGAGATGGAAGGGGCAGAGCCCAGCCTCTTCCCTGAGCGGCTTGGGCTGGTGGGCTCAGCAGGAAGCAGGCCAGGGAAACTGGCAATTACAAGGCACTGTGTGGTGCGCTGCAGATGCTTAGGCAGCATCCCCGCGTGCCAGAACACAGCACTGAGAGCCACTTCATGTAAGGCAAAAGACCTGTGTTTACCTGACATTTTTACCTTCCGATTTAATACTATCTTTCAGGGTATTGCCAGCACGTCAAGCTCAAACACCCAAAATAAAACTCATTATTCTCCTCACAGACCTTTAAACCTATTCCTTCCCAATTACTCTCGGTCTCAACCCTCTGACTACCAATTTCAAATCAAAATATATGACAAGTATTTTATTTCTAGAAACTCTTCATTACAATAAACAAAACAAGAACATGATTAGCAAAATAATTGAAATGCACAATATGAGTTTGTGAAATACCTTTTCCTACCACCTTCTTGGTTTTCTGCCAAATTCCTGTCGTCGTCGTTAGGTTCCGAGTGGGGTCCAACTCATGGTGAACCTATGCACAACACACGAAGCACCATCCAACACTGTGCTATGCCCAGCATGGTTATCAGTGCTTCTCTCCTGTTCATAGGGTTTTCAGTGGCTGATTGTTTCATGAGTGGGCTGCCGGGTCTTCTCCCAAGCCTACAGCACCCGGTATTCCCAGGCGGTCTCCCATCTGCCATCCAAGGACCAACCAGGCCTGACCTGCTTAGCTTCCGGGATCTGACACCAGAGGGGTCCAGCTGCAGGCATCAAATTCATCCACACTCACTTTTTGACATGTGCTCCCATGGAAGTCAAAGAGTTAAAGGAAAGACAGGCCCAGCTGCTGAAGCAATAAACCTGTTATCCTCAGTTCCAGCCACTACACTTCCTTCCTCTCTCTCACACGTGTGCCCCCGCACACTCACACAGTGCTCACTCTCATACATACCTCCCCAGATTTATCCTGCCTATCAGCTGGGACTTCCTCTTCTTCAGGTTCTCCAAGCAGGCCTGCTGCACTGAGGCGTCTCCTAACTGTTCTCCCTATTTATTTTCATCTTTCTCCACAAACCCTCCATCCTTAACCTGCTCCAGAATTATCTTTCCACCGTACAAATCTGACAGTGTCACTCCCCTTTCTACAACAATGGTTTCCGATTACCCACAGGATCAGGTCCAAAGCCTGCCATGACACGTGGATGCGTGCACGCACACACACACCCCCCGTCATGAAGAGATGCAACACTACTTTGCACATCATGTCTTCTTCCATTCAACAAAATACTTATTAAGTACCAACTATACACCAGTCAGTGGGTTAGGCGGTGGGGATACACTGGTAAACAAAGAGTTCTTGCTCTCATGAAACTTATAGAACAGGACAAGAAACAGAAATCACTCAATCACATGCATAAACACTTAGGATTGCCAACTACAGGCTGAGCATCCCCAACCCCAAAACTTAAAATCCAAAGTGCTCCAAAATCTAAAACTTTCTGAACACCAACATGAAGCCACAACTGAAAAATTCCCTGACTCAGGTTACAGCTCACAGTCACAATGCAGGTGCACTAAAAATATTGTGTAAAATTACCTTTGTTGTGTGTGCATAAGAGGTCTGTGAACTCTGTTAAGACTTGGGTCCTGTCCCCAAGTCCCCACACAAATATTCCAAAAAAAAAAAAAAAAAAAAAAAAAAGTCTGAAATCCGAAACACTTCTGGGCCCAAGGGTTTTGGATAAGAGATACTCAACCTGTACTGCAAAAACACACCAGGTGGAATACTCTGAAGTCAGACGGTGGCCAGGACTGTACAAGTTCGTACATATGCCAAAAACGACTGACATATACACTTAAAAAGGGAATTTTGTGGTATGTATATTATATTCCCTCCCACTGGAAAAAAAATAAAAAGAGATGCAGAGCCAGGCAAGGTGGCCCGTGTCTCTAATCCCAGCGACTCAGGAGGCAGAGGCAAGAGGATCATAGGTTTGAGGCCAGAGAACTTAGTGAGACCCTATCTCAAGATAAGAAATAAAAAAATAGGGTGAGAGTGTAGACCAGTGGTAGAGCTCTTGCAAAGTATGTGGAAAACCCTGTGTTCAACCCCTAAGTACCTGGAAAAAAAAAAAAAAGACTCAGAAAACCAAGTACCTCTAGTGGTCCATTTGTCCAAGGCAGAGACAGTAAAAGCTTTCCAGAGAAAATGATACTTTTTATAAATACCATTTACTGAGCATTAGCTATACACCAGGCACCTTTTACTGTACTAGTCCAGGTGATCCACTCACCAACTCTAAAAAGTTACTATTATTATTCTCAGTTTAGGAACTGGGGGGTCAAGTTACTCTACCCAAGGTCAGAGAGCCAGGATCTACACTCTTACCTATTCCAGTGGAGTCACCTAGCCAATGCCTGCTACTTAGAGCTACTTCAGATGCAGTGAATAGATCGCTGTGTTTTATTTCTTATAATAAAAATCTCTTCTGACCCCCTTTAGGCTTTATCATAGCCTTTGTTGTTGTTAGGTGCCATTGAGCTGGGTTCGACTCATAATAACCTTTAAGGGTCTACAAAACTAACCATACACCATCCTTTCCCTCTCTCAATTACCTTTCTAACCTCATCTCCTTGACTCTCTCCCTCTCTCATTCTGCTTAGCCACACAGGTCTCCCTATGTGGCTAGACCGTGGGCATGTTCTACCAGAGGGCCTTTGCATCTGATGGAACTATGACGATGATATTCATGACATATGGTATAAATCATGATGCTGCCAAACCTTCGGTTAACATCTGTTCTAAATACCCAACAACGTTACAAATGAGATCCTGCACTGAGATGTACGCTAAAATTTCAAATGCCATTTGTTAATTTTAATAAAAATTGTCTCACTTTTGCAGGTCTTTTATTGTCCTTCATGATGTCCATATGCAGATTATTTAACAAAATCTAGTAACAGCAGTTTTTGCTTAGCAATTAGTATGAACATCAGTCATAAAGCTATCTTTGCAGCAAAATAAAGCAAAGCAATCAAGCCAAAAAAGTGTCACAATAGAACGTGATTAGCACCAGTCCTTGGTGACGCCCTAGAAGCAGTTTATAAAATAACTATGGCAACAGCACTTCAAGGCACCCAAACCCCACCGCGCTTTTGCTAGGAACTATTCTCTATCTGAGCAAACATACATAAAGATGCATGCTGACAACTAGTTATGTAACCTCAACACAATAACCCGATGATATTTTAAGTAAGGTAAGTTCCTATCATGCTGAAGGCTGGGGTTTAGCTTAGTGCTCCCTGAGGCCCTGGGTTCAATCTCCAGCACCGCAAAAATGGGAGAAGGACCTGGCAGCCCACTTCCCATAAAATTCCAAAACAACCTGCCACTGAAAACCCTGTGAATAGCAGAGAAACACATGGCACAGTGTTGGGTGTATCGTACACGGGGTTGCTATAAGTTGGGCCCGACTCGATGGCACCTAACAACAATTATGCTAAATTTCTTAACTGTTAAGCATATGCTGGCATCCACTGTTCAATGTAGGATGCTAAGAAAGGCAAGAAGATGCACAAAAATGCAAATGCAAGGTGGAGAAAACTATGACTTCTTACCATGGAGACTCCCCTTGGAATTCTTTTAAATATTAAGTTCTATTCGATACAAGCATAGAGGAAAAACCTTTTTGCCAAATTCAATTTACCAGCACCTTTAGCAATGTGCTTTGACCACAGCAAACTCCCCAGAGATGGGTAACAAAGGCTAGGAACAAAGGCATCTGAGTCAGACCTGTTGTTTCCTAGCTGGGGGAACTTGGCTAAGTTCCTTTACCTCTTAAGCATCATTTCTCCATTCGGAGAGGCGCTATCACAAAGCCTGTAACCGGCTGCCTTAATACATAAGAACAAATGTCGTTTGCTGAGTGCTCAGTGTTACCAAATTGAATTGTAGGAAGTTAAATAGCTGCAAAGCTTTTTGGCTGATCTGTGGCTTTAAGAAGAGTTATCCATTTAGACTATTTTTAAGTTCAGTAAAACCGTAACAAAGGCTTTTTATGAACACATCTTTGTATCACTGAAGCTTTGCCTTCCATTTTAGAAGTCTCTGAGTAGTCCAAGGCCAGAAATAAATTATCTTACAGAGTAATATGGTCCATGACATTTTTATTTTAAAGAAACTAGAATGAAAAAAATCTTGTCCAGTGTTTGGTATTCCGTTTACTTAAATCGTAAAGTCAAGCTTACCAAGTGGCTGAATTATTAATTAACAGTAACAGCAAAGATTTTCTGAGCTCTTACTATCTGCCCTATCATACAAAGATCCTTGGGCAGTAAGTTTACCAAAGGCTGCCAAAACAAAAGCCAGGTTGCCTCGACCTTTGATGTGGCCAACATGAATATCAGAGGTCTTCATGAAAGTATCTGCTATACATCAACAACTAAACCAGCCACCAACACTTGGGATCACCAAGTCTGACTCACTTTACAAAGGAGAAACTGAGGCCAAAAAGAGTACGTCCAAAGGTCACAGTTACTAACAAGTTGGGGCTAGAACCTATTTCCCATTCAGCTGATAGCTTAAAAAGACAAAGACCTCCTTCTGTACCTCAAGATGTTTCCATGCAGTTGGGAAGAAAAATCATTCAAACACCTGAAATAAATGTTTATTTAGTGAAAGCTAAATATTGATCACAAGTTAATGCCACCCACACCCTACAGTGAATATCCTGAAAGCACTCCTAGGACTGACACAAATAAAACCATATAGTCACAGCACACAGTGCCCGCTAGAGGGTAAGGTGTCCCACTGCCAACCTTACCAAGGAAGTGCCTTCCTTACGAACAAAACACCCTTCAGAGCTACCCGACTTCCTTTATTCGGTCAGCATCCACTGGAAAAGAAAAAGTATCCATAGTCCTGTTTGCCAGGTAGGTGTCTTCACGATATTTCACCAGTTTTCAAACATTCGCTCTTTCAAAAAGAATGTTAGCCGGGCGGGGTGGCGCACGCCTGTAATCCCAGCAATTGGGGAGGCAGAGGGAGGAGGATCGCAGGTTCCAGGCCAGAGGCAGGCTACAATGCTTAGCAATTTAAAAAATAAAAAATGGGCTGAGGGTGCAGTTCAGTGGCAGAGCCTCTGCGAAGTATACACAAGGGTTGATGCCCCCAGCAGCAACAAAACAAAAAGAATGATGTTGAATCTAGAAGTTCTCACCTTTTCCATGCTCTCAATCAGGCTTCCCATTTTCAGTAAAATTCTTATTTCTATCAAAGCTGTGCAGGCATGGCCTAAATACCTGCAGGCCCAGGTCTTTGGGACTGGACAAAGAGTATTCTTTATTCTTTCTTTCTTGGGCAAATATTTGTAAAGTGCCATCCATTGACAAAAAGGTAAGTAACTACAAATACTAGAATGCAACACTATTTTCATAAGGGAAGATTTCAAAATATAACTTTGTGTAAAAGTAGAAAGTAATGAAACCTGGTAGGACAAGCCAACAGAAGACTTTTACAAAGACTTTATTGTGCCAGATGAGAACCTGGACAGATACCATACTCTTATTTATCTCCAGCAGCTGAAATTTGGGGCTATACTGCACTATCCGATCAATTAAGTTACCACAGACATTACATGTTAACTGCCAATTTTCAAATAAAATATACTCTAACCCTGTGTCGTCCAATATGATAGTCACCATCTACATGGTGCCTTCAGTCGTAGGACTGTGGCAACCGATCCCATCAGATCTCCAAAGCTAAGCAGGGTCAGGCCTGGTTAGTACTTGGATGGGAGATCGCCTGGTAACACCAGATGCTGAAGGCTTGGGAGATGGACCTGGCAACCCACTCCCAAAAAACAATCTGCCATTGAAAACCCTATGAACAGCAGAGAAGCACTGACAATAGTGTTTCGCCTGTTGTACATAGGGTTGCTATGAGTCAGACATTGACTCGATGGCACGTAACAACAATCTACACGGTGCTATTGAGCACTTGAAATGTGCTAATGTGAACTGAGGTGTGCTATAAATGTATAATTTCACTGGATTCACCTAAGATTTCAAGGACTTAGTAAAAAAAAAAAAGTAAAATATCACATTAGTGATTTTTATATTGGTTACATATTAAAATTATAGTTTGGATATACTGAGTTAAAAAATATATATTAAGATCATTATTTTACTTTTTAAATAAAGTTACTAGAAGATTTAAAACCACACTCATAGCTTGCATCTATCAGACAGTGCTGTTTTGTATAAACTGCAAAATATGACCCAATCTTCCTTTAATGATTCATCATGATGAACACTAAATACACAATAAAGCCAGAAAATCTCATTTATACTTCAGATGTATAGGTGAAGATATTACCAAGTAAGAAGGACATATTCTTAAAACTATTAAATTTAAAACCACCTCCAACTGTGTTAATAGAGAAAGAACTCAGTCCTATAAGTAGTACATGTTTTTAGGAATCAAGAAGGAAATACAAAAGAGCCACAAAAGAGGAATGAAGGCGGATTCCTGAAGCATGTCTTGTAATCCCAGCAACTCAGGAAGGCTCAGGCAGGAGGACTGCAAGTTTGAGGCCAGAAGCAGCACATGCAATTTAGCAAGATCTAGTCGCAAAATAAAAATTATAAAAGCAGTTAAGGATACGGCTCAGTGGTAAAGCACTTGCCTAGCATGTATGAGACCCTGGGTTCAACCCCAAGTACAATATATATGGATGGATGGATATATATGTGTGTGTGTACATATATGTGTGTGTGTATATATACACACACACACTATATATATATATGTCCATACATACATATATACACATACACATACATATATACACACACACACATACATACACATATAATAAAAGAGGAATTAGGAGAAATACCATCTGTTTCTAAAATGCACCTAAAAACAAAAACAGTGGATTTGGGCCTGGACCTCAATATGTAGTGCAAGTTGGCATCAGACTGACAATCCTCCTGCCTCAGCCTAAAAACAGTGTTTCAAATAGGTAATAATAGAGCTGTTTTTTTAAAAACACTACTTGATTATTCTGCATAACATAACTAAACTTCTCAATTGCCAACTCAACAAACTTCTTAAACAGGAAACCTGTTAAGGTAGACTGGAAACTCTAAACGCTTGAACTAGAAGTAAAAATGTTTGGATTACCATATGGAAATTGTAAGCCAAGCTTCTTAGCACGGTACTTATAATTAAACCCTGTATAATGATAAAACCAGCCAAAATTTTGATGGCTATCCTTCAATATGACTATAGTATGAATGCATTGATCAACTATCCCAGTAAACTAAAACTGCTTTCAAAATTCCAAAATACTGTAACGCCTTTTCAAAATCTAGCCAGTAAGAATTA
This sequence comes from Pedetes capensis, assembly GCA_007922755.1. Lineage (NCBI taxonomy): Eukaryota > Metazoa > Chordata > Mammalia > Rodentia > Pedetidae > Pedetes > Pedetes capensis. The sequence goes on from VMDO01000001.1 coordinate 1,039,953, forward strand.
GGGAGGAAACAGTTTCCAAATACCTTATCTTGTAGCGGTTAAATGAGAAATTGAAATTTCAAATCCACATTAACAATAACATAAATGCACGCACCGCATTCTGTTTGACAAACACTTGAACACACCATCCTATCCGATCCTCAGACAGTCCTTAGATGTTAGTATGTTTTTACCCCTAGTTTTAGAGGTAATTCCAGACTCACAGACCTTGACTTGTTCAAGGTCACATAGCTAAAACATAGCAGACCCACGATTTGACCCCAGATCTTCTGAAGCTTACTCAAGTCTCTTTCCATTACAAGACGATCTTTCGCTTAAAACTAGGTATAGAATCCCAAGCAGCTTTACGCCAAAAAAGGATCTGAGAATCAGCGGGTCAGACCTTCAAACCCAAACACCAGGGGCTGGAGTCTGTTCAAACACTGGAGAAGAGATCATCAAGAGGCAGGAAATGACTTGAAAGATCAAGGGGGAAATATATAATCTAAATGTCCTTGGGTACAGCACAGCAGAACAACAGTACTCGAACAGAAAACGCAAGGAAACTGCACTACCCTCTGAGATGTGAGCTTTCCATGTAGCAGGCTAAAAGAAAGAAATGTGCGGTTCCTTTACTATAAAATGTGAACATTTTACTTAACAGGCAACTCAGAAAACCCATGCGCCCAACTGCGCCCGGCCAGTCCCACATTTTCCCGTAAGTCATGACGTTCACTCCACGAAGAACAAATTTAAGGAATGAGAATTCAGCCTCCCCCCACCCACCTGAAGCACAGGTGAAGGAAGAGGCCAGGGGCGAGGACGGCAACCCCGACGCCCCGCTCAACCTCCAGGACGTGGGGGCAGCACCGCGGCTGCGGAGGGGCCCGCAGGGGAGGCTCGGGAGGGCGCCCCAAAATGGCTCTGCACGCGCGCACCAAGCGCCGGGCGCAGCCCCGCTCCGAAACCGGCGAGGGGGCTCCCGGGGCCCCGGCGGCCCCGCCCCGCCGCCCCCGGCCGTCCGGGACGCGACGAGCGACCCGGCCTCCGATTCCGCTCCGCTCCCGCCGCAGCCCGCGGAGGCCGCCGCCGCCCCCGCCCCGCGCGCTGACAGCCGGGCGCCGCCCCCACCTGCCCGCCGGGGCCGCGAGGCCCGGCGCGCCCGCCCGGCCACTTCCTCCCGCGTCGGCCGGCTCGGGGCGCGGGGCGGGAGGCGCGGCCGGCGGGGACGCGCCGCCGCCGCACTCACCGGCATCATCGCGACGCGGTCCGCGGCCCCCGCCGCCTGACAGGACGCCGCGCTCGCCCGCCCGCCGCTCCGGCCGCCTCACAGGCCGCTCGCCCGCCGCGGCGCCCTCCGGCCCGGCGGCGGCGAGGCAGGGGCTGCGGCGGGCTGCGGAGCCCTCACCCGCCCGGTCGCGCCGCCCGCGCGCAGCGTCGCCGGCCCGGCCCGGCCGTCGCCGCCTCCGCAGAAGCCCGGCGCCTCCCGCCGCCCGCCGGGCTCACCCCGCAGGCTGCGCAGGCCCCGCCCCGCGCGTCGCCCCCGCGGGCCTGCGCCGCCGTTGATTGGCCCGGGCGCCGTCGGGGGCGGGGACGGGGGCGTGGCTTCTCGCGCCGGTGCCAGGTGCGAGCGCGCTCTGCGCGTCCGCGCTCCCGGCGGCGGGGGAGGGGCGCGCGTTGCGGAGCGGGGCCGCCGCCCCCGCTCCCGCGCTGCGGCTCCGCAGGGGTGCGGTAACTCCGGGCTCGGGGACCCGGGACTCCGGGAGACCTCGGACTGCCGGAAGGCGGAGGCCCGGGAGGGAGGCGCTGGCGACGGGCGGGGACGCGCCTGCCTGCGCCGACAGCGGCCTGGTCCTGGGGTGCGCGGCACCCCTGGGAGCTGCGGGACCGGGCCGGGGGGAGGGCTCGGGGCGCCCCAATGGGGCCACGTGACCCGGCTCCGCATTGCCCTGGCGAACCCTGCAGCCGGCTGGGCGTCCTGGGTCCCCGGGCGCCCGGTGCCCCGCCTGGCCATCTCCTCGACCTTCCTGGACATCGGTCATCAGCCTTCGCGCCGCACGCCAGTGACCCCCGCCTGGAAGGCCGTGCCCACCTGTGCCAGCAGCCTGGGAGGTCCGGCTCCAGCGTCCCAGGACAGGGCCCAGCTGCCATCTGCAGGCTCCACGTCTGTCCTTGCAGCCCCATCTCCCCTGTCACCTCGCCCTGCAGCCTGGGAGCCTGAGCGACAGAGACCAGGGCAAGCCCTCGAGCAGACCCTCAGTAAGGGCTGCCGAGTGGGCAGGCACCCTTTCTGAGCGCTCCGCATTGTACCATTCCCTGGGACCCTGGGCAAGGAGACCGAGTGGCCGATGGACTGTCCTCCGCGCCACTTAAGTATCTGAGAGCATCTATAACTCTAGTAGAACCCGAAACACTGAGGGAAAGCCCTTTGGGAAAAGAGCCCCGTCCCTGGGCGAGGGCAGCAGGTGTCGGTCAGGGGCAATCTTTCGCCTGTCTGAGCAGCTGGAGACTGCTTCCCAGTGGGGGCAGAGAGAGGGAGGAGGCTGGGGAGTTCCCCCTGGCTTCGGAGACCACGGGAGTTAGTGGTTGAGAGTGTGGACTTTCCAGTTGGACAGACTCGGTTCAGCACCACCTGTACCACACCCTCGCTGTGCCATCTTAGGCAAGCCACAGCTCCCTGCGTCTCAGGGGCCAGTCTCTGCAATAGAAGATGGCAGGGATAATAGTGGCTGACTTGGGAGTTGCTCCGATGTGAGGTATGAGAAGCTCCTGGCACAATACACGGCGTATGATAGCTGCCCTGTAAATTGTATTCTGTGGTTATGCTGTGGTTAGCAAGCGGGCTTAGTATACAAATGTCTTTGGGACTGTTCAACTTCTCATGTGGGGACGGAAAGGGCCAGTGACACATTTTGTCCAGGAGCAGGATTTGAGGAGAAGAGGAAATTGAGGTAGCGAGTGATTGTAGAGCACGTATGGGAGATGTAGGCTCTCTTGATTCCAGCTCTGCTTTTGACTCTCTGTGGGGCCGCAGGCAACTTGCACCGCTTTTCTGGGGTTGGATTCCATGATCTCTGGGGGCCTTTTAGCTCTGATATACTAATGTCCATGAGTTGTAAAAGGGCAGAGCCTGGGCCTGTAAGTCTGTGTTATGGTTTGGATCTCAGTGTCCCCCCAGAGGGTGGTGTTTAAACTCTTGGTCCCCAGCTGATGGTGACTGTCCTGGAAAGTTTGGGGTGTGGGATCCTGGAGCAGTCTTTTGGATGTTTTTACCCAGACTGGCAGTTCCAGTGGCTCCCTGTTCCTGATCCACTGTGCCATGAGGTCATCTCCCACAAGCCCTACCACCTGCCACCACCATCCTGGTTTGCCACCATGCCATATGCCTGTCCTGACTTTATGGACAGAAATACTCTAAATGTGGACTTCCAATAAATCTCTCTCCCCATAACTTTGTTTTGCTCAGTTTCTCTGGACGAGTTGGTCCCAACTCAAAGTGACGCTATATACAACAGAATGAAACATTCCCCAACACTGTGCCAGGCACATGATCTTTTTTTATGTTTAAGGTCATCGTTGCAGACACTATGTCAGTCCATCTAGTTGAGAGTTTGCCCTTTTTTTGTTGACCCCACCTGGTCTCCTTGCCCAGGATCCAAGGGAATGGCACAATGTGCAGCATTCAGAAAGGGTGCCTGCCCACTCGGCAGCCTTTACTGAGGGTCTGCTCTGGGGCCTGCCCTGGTCACTGTCACTCTCAAACGTGATGTCCTTCTTGAGGAATTTGCCCCTCCTAACAACATGTCCAAAATATGTAAGATGCAGTCTAGCCGTCCTTGCTTCCAAGGAGTGTTCTGGTTGCACTTCTTCTAGGACAGATCTGTTGGTCCTTTTGGTAGTCTATGGTATATTCAGTATTCGTCTCCAGCACCATAATTCAAAGCCATCGATTCTTCTGTCTCCGCTATTCATTGTCCAGCTTTCACAAGCATCTGATGCAACTGAAAATAGCATGGCGTGAGTCAGATGCACCTTCAACTTCAATGTGACATCTTTACTTTTCAACACTTGAAAGAGGTCTTCTGCAACAGCTTTCCCCAGTGCAATGCATATTTTGATTTCTCGACTGCTGCTTCCGCAGGTGTTGATTGTGGAACCAAGTAAAGCAACATCTTGGACAACCTCAATCTTTTCTCCATCAGCCATGAAGTTGCCTTCATGGACGGGCTGGGGTTTAGCTCAGTTGGCACAGTGCTTCTCTGCATGCTCTGAGGCCCTGTGTTCAATCCCCAGCACCGCAAAAATGGGAGAAGGACCTGGAAGCCCACTCCAGAAAACAATCAGCCATTGAAAACCCTATGAATAGTGGAGAAGCACTAACATAGTGCTGGGTATGGCACAGTGTTGAGTGTTGTTTCGTCCTGTTGTATGTAGGGTCACTATGAGTCGGACCCAACTCGACAGCACCTAATAACAGCAGCCTCCATGGATGGAAATCCCCTGTGAGTTTCCAATAAGTCTGTCCCCTCATTAAGTTTGTTTTGGTTGGTTTCTCTGTGACAGCAATGTACCACGTGAATAACATCCCAACAAAGGACACAGGCTTTGCCAGGGCACTGCTGAAAGGTGTCCCCTGGGTAAGGTGGTCCAAATAAGCTCACTCTCCATAACCACGGGTTTTCCCTGTCTGTAAGACCTGTGGGCATGGACAGTGATAGCCACTTGGCCCTCCCACCAAGGCCTCCTGTGCTCTCCAGCATTGCCTTTTAGCAGGTGTCCATTCACGCCAGACTGGCCAGTGGCTCTTCTCCAACCGGTCCTCCTTCTCCTCTCCAGTCTCTGGGTCACACCAGGCACCAGGCCCCATCACCCTGCACCTAGACCAACGGCATTCATAATTGGCCCCCGTGCTCTAACCTCCACACCCCAGTCATCCCCCACACATTCCTGCCCTCGATCTTCCTGGTGCACAGAGAGAATTCAGTCACACACACGTACTCCATAAAACCTCGTCACCCACACCAAAGGTCACAAGAGGCCTATCAAGGAGCACATTAATGGTAGGATGCAGGCATCAGGATTATGTAAGATGTCCACATTGTTCAGAGATGCGGCCTAGCATATGTGAGGGGGCTGGAATGTGCTTCAAAACAATTCAGCAGAGGAAAAGGGCAAAACAGGAATAGCTGAGGGATGAGTAGCAAATTCTCAATAATTGTTAAGTGTGGATGATGGGTCTGTTGGGGGCATAACACTTTCCTCCCCACTTTGTATATTTCAAGTATTGTATATTAAAGATGGTTAAATAAGCAAAGAGTGGTGGCACATGCTCCTAATCCCAGTCACTCAGGAGGCTGTGGCTGAGGCAGAAGGACCACAGTTTGAGGCCAGAGGCAGCCTGCATAATTTAGTGAGACCCTGCCTCAAAATAAAAAAATTAAAAACAGGCTGGAGGTACAGCCCAGTGTAGAGCACTTGCAAAGCATGCGTATGTGCAAGGCCCTGGGTTCAACCCCCAAACGCTGGGGGAAAAAAAAAGGTTAGTCTTCAAAGTAAATACAAAAACCCAGGTCAGGCATGGTGGTGCAGAGTTGTAATCCCAGCACTAGGGAGGCTGAGGCAGGAAGAGTGTGAATTCAAGGCCAGCCTGAGCTACAAGAGAGTTTGAGACCTGCCTGGACCACATAGTGAGATCTTGTCTCAAACAACAACAACAACAACAACAACCACCCAGTATGTCAGTATGTATTATTTGTATAATGAAATTCTGGAAACACTAATAAAGTAATAGCTCAGGTGAGAATGGGAACTGGGTAGTAATGGGCAGAAATCAGAGTGAAACTTCACTATTTTCAAAGAATAAATTTCATTTCCAGAACAGTCATAGATTTACAGAAAAATTGCAAAGGTGCTACAAGGATTTCTCGTACACAAATGCTCCTCCATGTACGACAAGGTTACATCCCAGTAAAGCTGCCAAAGTTGAAAATATCATAAGTAGAAAATGCAGAATACACCTACCAAACATGGGCGCTTAGCATGCTCTACAGAATACTGCAGTCAGTGGTGACTGTGAGGCAGACTGGGAGTTGCAGCTCTCCTCTGCTGTCCAGTACCACCACAGAGTATTGGGCAGAATACTGACAGTCTAGGAAAAGATCAAAATTCAAAATTCAAAGTATGGTTTCTACCAGATCCATTTTATATTCGCACCGTCATAAAGTCAAAAGTTCCTAAATGGAGCCATCGTAAGTTCCGGACTCTCTGTACATGGTTCCCACCCAGGTTCCCCTAATAAGTAACATCTCATGTCAGTGTGGTACGTAGGTTACAAAGAATGAACCAATATCAACACATTGTTATTAACTGAAGTCCGTGCTCTTTTCAGATTTCTGGTTTTTACCTAATGACTTTTGATCCAGGACCCCACCTTACACTGAGTCATCCTTTCTCCTTCAGCTCCTCTCAGCTGTGACAGTTTCTCAGAAATTACCTTGTTTTTTATGACTTCGATTGTTTTGAGGAGTTCTGGCCAGGTGTTCTGCAGAATGTGTCTTAACTGAGATGCAGGCGACGTTGTCCTTGTGATTAGACTGAGGCTAGAGGCTAGCGGAAAGAAGACCACAGGGGAATACCATTCCCATCACATCATGTCGAGGGCACACACTGTCAACAGGGGTGACCACTTTATCACAACAGGAATTACTAACCTTTATCACTCGGCTGCTATTACATTTCATGTTTGATTTCTGAAATCAGGTGAATACATTGTTGTTGTTGTTGTTGTTAGGTGCCGTCAAGTCGTGTCCAACTCATAGAGACCCTCATAGGGTTTTCAAGGGCATATTGTTTCAGGATTGCCTCGGGAGTGGGTTGCCACGTCCTTCTCCCATTTTTGCAGTGCTGGGAATCGAACTTGGGAGCTCAGAGACTGCAGAGCGGCGCTCTACCAACTGAGCTAAATCCCAGCACGGTGAATACATTACTATATTAAAATAAGATGTAAAAAACCTAAGACCTGTAGAGTTCACCAGGGCCACCATAACAAGAGGCCACAAACTGTGTGGCTTAGAGAACAAAAATACATTTTCTCACCATTCTGGAGGCTGAAGTCCGAGGCAATTGCTGGCAGGGTAGGTGCTCCTGAGGCCTCTCTCCTTGGCTTGCAGATGGTGGCCCCTTGTTGGATCCTCCAGAGTCCTTTCCTGTATATAAGCATCTCTACTACCTCCCTCTTTGGTAGGGCACCAGTCATATTGGATTGGGGCTCAGCCACAGGACCTCCTTGAACCTTCATTTCCACTCTAAAGGCTCTGAGGACACAGTTGCATTCTGAGATGAACCAGGGCCAATTCTACATACAAATGGAGTGTCTGGGGGGTAAAATCCATCCCATAATGAGACTCTTCATAGCAGTAACTCCAGTCTACCTTTCCAAGTTCATCATCCTTGCTCTCAGTAGCCCACTTAGATCTTTGTGCCCAGTTACCCTAAATCTTCACCCATCCCTCTTCCAAGTCCTTATTCGTCCATGTCCCTCCCTCTTCGGGCCAGAGTTCAAATCCCTCTTCTGTGAGGAGTCCCTAGACCCCCAGGGAGAGCTCATCTTATTGCCTTCTCCCAGAATGCTGAGTTCTGGGGCACCCGTCATAACCTGCCACCTTAGACCTCTCAGTATCCCTGTTTCCCCAGGGCCAGCAAGCCAGCCCAGTTAACACATGTCCAGTGGGCCAGCCCCCGGTGACAATAACCTCAAGCGAGACAGATGAGATCCTTATCCTCCCAGAGTTTGTATTCCAGTTAAGGAAGAAGATGCCAAACAAAAATATAAATGCTTGTTGTTTGTTGTTGTTGTTAGGTGCCTTGGAGTCAGTATCCGACTCATAGCGACCCTACATACAACAGGGGAAACACTATTGTCAGTGCTTCTCTGCTGTTCATAGGGTTTTTAATGGTGGATTGATTTTTGGGAGTGGGTTACCAGGTCCTTCTCCCAAGCCTACAGCACCTGGTGTTCCTAAGCGGTCTCCCATCCAAGTACTAACCAGGCCCGACCCTGCTTAGCTTCCCAGATCGGAGGGGATCTGATGGGATCTGATGCCACAGGGCTACGGCTGCAGGTGACATAAATGCTGGCAAATGCATTAAAAAGCGGTAAAGACAGATAAAATCTCTGTCAAGACACAGCTGCTTTTGCCACTAGAAGGTGGCATGTGAGCTGGGACGTGAATTCTCAGGAGGCAACCTTGTGGGTTCCAGGGGAGATGTGGGAAAGAGGAGGAAGAGCTGGTGAGAAGGGAAGGTGCCAGGGGAGCTTAGTGTTGGGGGTGCTGGAAGGGGGGGTAGAGTGGAGAGAGGGGAGCTCAGGTGTGGGCTCATGCGCCATGGCCAGTCCAGATCTTGTCCTGGAGGGGGGTGAAGAGATTACGTTTTTCACTGTCCAGGGACCAGTATGGGGAGGCTGGCTGGCCTGCCACAAGAGTGGAGGAGGAGCCGGGAGAGGTGGCGCACGCCTGTAATCCCAGCGGCTCAGGAGGCGGAGGCAGGAGGATCGCAAGTTCGAGACCAGAGGCAGTCTGCATTACTTAGCGAGACCCTGTCTCAAAAAAGTAAAAAAATGGGCTGTGGGTGCAGTTCAGTGGTCCAGCACTTGCAGAGCATGCAAGCGCAAGGCCCTGGGTTCAACCCCCAGTACCGCAAAAAAAAAAAAAAAAGAGTGGAGGAGGGAGGGCCTTAGGGGGTTAAGGTGGAGGGGCAGAAATGGGCAAGGGGGTCCCAACTGGAGTGTAGTTTGAAGGGTGAAAGTTGAGGAGGTGGAAAGGGAGGCCTTGCCATGGTTCTCAGGCTCCTGCCCAGCGCTGAACCAGGGTTCAATATCGGGGAGCAGGCATCAGTGGGTGCTAGCCTGGGAGGGCCTACACCCCAGCATCCTGGGATAATGCAGTCCCTCCCAATGTGCAGCCAGAGGCCAGCAGGCCATTGCCCACTGGAGGCCCCTCTGTTTCCCACCCCAAACTGTTTCTTTTCCTGTCCCATCCCAAAGGCCTTCACCTCTCAGCCCTCACCTCTGCCTTCCAATTTAGCTTTCCCGCGGCCGGAAGAGGGCTTCGAAAGAGGAAACCAACCCAGACATTCTAGGCTGGGACCCCTCAGGGCCCCCCCCCACCCCCGCCCTCCGCAGCCCTTGAGCAGGGGGTAGTCAAACTCCGTGGGGCCTGGTCTCCTGCTCCCTAACCTCATGTCCCACTCCGGGCAGCTTGCCCGCCTCACCTGCCCGCCCACCCCCCTCAACCCCATCCCTCGGTGTGGGGGTGGGGCAGAGGGACACTGGGGAAGACAGGCTCACTTTCGCCCCCCCCCCGCCCGCGCCTTCTGTTTTCAGAGTGCTGGCTCCTCCCCTCCTTGGGGACATTAAGTAAGAGGTTTTGTTATCAGGGTTAGGAAAGTCGGCGCTGACACCTCCAGCGATGTCCTGAGCGTTCTGTACCGGGCTGTGCCTGTGTCCGCCGCTGGGTCCCTGCGCAGGCACGCGGGCGGCACCAACCAAAGGCCGTGGAGCGAAGATGGCTGAAAACCCGCAACTCCCGCCCGGGGCCTCAGCGGTAGGTGGGTGTGCCTGTCAGGGACCACCCACGGGTCTCGGGGCTCCAGGCGGGGTCTAGACGGCCGGCCCGCGAGTCCTCATCCCCGCACGCAGGCCGCTGACGCAGGCGCGGGGGCCGGAGCGGCGGGGTCAGCGGGGCTGGGAGGGAAGGCGCCGCGCCCGGTACGCAGCCCACGCTCCGCTCCGCAGCCCTTCCCAGCCCTGCAGGCGCCCGGAGCCCAGGGAGGCTTCGCTCCCCCCGGCCCTGGCGGAGCAGAGACCGTAATGAAACCGGGCTCGAACCTGCGGCGCACACGCAGGCTACGCCCCGCCGCCGCGAACGCTCTGCGATGGGGCGGGGCTGAGTACCGCGCTCGAACGCACACGCAGGCACAGACACCCACGCGCAGACACACGCGCGTGCACACACAACAGACACGCACGCACGCGCACAGACATGCACACGCACACACGCGCACAGACACGCACACACACGCATATGCACACACTCACAGACGCACACACAGACACACGCACACGCGCGTAAACAGATACACTCACGAACGCACACAGACACGCACACATACACGTGGAGACATGCACACACAGACGTACAGGCACGCACACATGCACACACAAACCCACGCGCACACAGACACATGCACACGCACACACATGCACACACAGACATGCACACAGACACACATGCACACACACAACACAGATGCACACACAGACACACTCACACGCATGCAGACATGCACACACGCATGCAGACATGCGCACACCCACGCGCGTGCTGGTCCTCCGTGTGGCCTGGTTTATTTGAGACACGTCCTCGCTATGTAGCCCAGGTTGGCTTCGAACCCACGTCAATCCTCCTGCCTCGGCTCCCCTGACTGCTGGGATGACAGGCGTGCGCCAACATGCCCTGCTCTCCCTGGGGTCTAACTCACAGTCTCCCCTTCTCCTAGGATGTGTCTGGACCCCCGTGGGGGGCAAAGGGGCCAGTGCTGGGCCTGGACACTCCATTCATTCGTTCGTTCACTCATTCATTTGTTCACTTATTCATTCATTCATTCCTGACCTTTCCCGCGCCCCTGGTGCTAGATGCGAGGCCCTCAGGGGCTGCATTCCCTGCCCCCAGGTATCTCTAGGTCAGGAGGTCTCGCTGTGTGAGTTTGATCTGTCTTTTGCTCTTGGCCAAGTATCCTATCTTAAGCACCTCCACCTGCCTATATTGCGGGTTTTTCCTAACATTTTTTTCCACCACCCACCCAGCCGCTTGTGGGGTCACCTAGCCACTCCACCCCACCTCGCTGCCCCGCGCCAGGTGCCTCCAGCTTCCGCTGTTATTCATGACACAGTCTCACCAGTCAGGGTCCCTTGGGAAGCAGCTGGCTTCTGCAAACCAGGGAAATTCCAGGAGGGTTATTTCCAAGCTGGGGCGTACAGAGGGGAGAGCCCAGGGAGAGTGCACGGCTAGGGAACTGCAACTCCACCCCGCCCCTGGAGGAGAGGGCTGGAGGTCTGCAGCGGAGGTTACCAAGAGGTGGAACGGAGGAAGCCCACGGAGGTTGCCAAGCCTGCCCTTCAAGGCAATGGTGTTTGGTCAAAGGATCCCGGCCCTCTGAGGAGACCCACAGGGTGGAGGCAGATGGACTTCCTGACCTCACTCTCCAGCCTCCATGGCCCTCTTGCTGGGGTGCCTCGCTGGACCCTGGTCTTTGGATTTGGAGGCCAGCCACCTGTGGCTGCAACCCAGGAAAGCACAGGCTGGCAG
>VMDO01000002.1:0-20044 GCA_007922755.1 Pedetes capensis
GGGAGAAGCTCCTGCCATAGAGGAAGGAAAAGATGTCCTGCTTGGGCGCCTGGTTGTCCTCCTCCATGTCGCTGGCCAGGTAGCTGGGGGAGAAACCGGGGAACAAGTCAGGGACCCAGCCAGGGAGGCAGGAGGGTCGCAGGTGTGAGGCCAGAGGTGGCCTGCGTAACTTAGAGAGACCCTGTCTCAAGATAAAAAAATGACAAATGGGCAGCCCAGTGGTGGAGTGCTTGCAAAGTCTGTGTGAGGCACTGAGTTCAACCTCTGGCCTCAAACCTGCCATCCTCCTGCCTCAGCCTCCAGAGTCACTGTGATTACAGCCAGGAGGCACCATGTCCAGCTTGCAGGGAACATTTTACAATAGATGTGGCCAGGTCAGGGGTCCAAGGAGGGCACCTGCCCTGGCAACCCAGAAGGTGACAGGTGATGTGGATCCCGGAAGAAGAGAGACAGCGGAGTCAGGAATGGCTGCCCCTGGGGTCTGTTTGCTTGGGGACCAACTCCATCGCTTCCTCTTCCTCCTTTATGTTTTCTTCTGTTGTGTTTAGGTTTTTTAACTGAGAATCGGGTTGGTTGGTTGTATAAAGAACAGCAGAACGCTCCAGGGTAATGCTGTCGCTTTGATGCATGGAGCTGAGTCCCCAGAGGTGTAACATGGGTGACAGGTCAGAGCCCTCTCCCCTGTGATCCTCTCCCTGGGGGCCCTGGCCGCAGAGCAGAGGCCACAGGTGCTGCACTCACAGAGCCAGGAAGAAGTGGATCCGCTGGTACTGCCAGGAGAAGAGGCCGGCACGGCTGAAGTAGGCTATGACCATGGCCAGGAGGTACTGCCAGGAGGGGAAGACAGGGGAGGGGATGTGGGACAGAGCATGGGGGTGCTGCTATGGGCTGTGGGCGCTGCTCAGCGCAGGGCCACGGGGCTGGGGACAGCTGTCCGGGGAAGGGCGGGTGGTGGAGGGGCCATGGCAGGTCAGGCAGGGCAGGAAGAAGCCCTGGTGTGGGGGCTGATGGCCAGCTCCAGGGCCACCTGGGAGGAGGATTGAGGGCGGCTGGGTTGGGACCGAGAAGGACCTGGGTTAGAGCAGCCCCTCCCCGGGCAGGGCGGAGGCCCCTCACCTTGTCAGAGACCAGCAGGTCCTTGTCCCAGGCCAGGAATCTTTTCACCACAGGGTCCTCTGGGAACGAGGCGCATGTGTTAGGGGGACCAGAGAGGGAACAGGGGAACTGGGCAGCAGGAGAGGAGGAGGCCCCGCCCTCATGGAGGAGATTCAGGTCCATGGCCAGGGTCGGCACAGGGAGGAGGTGAGAGAAGATGCAGCAGGACAGGACAGTGACCCTGTCTGAGGTGCCTGGGGGGGTGGGGGGGCTGTAGGTGAGGGCGGGGCGCCAGCAGGATGATGGTCACTGTGTCGACCACAACGGTCACTCTTTACTCGGGAAGGAGCCATTTCTCAAGTCAGATGGGACTTCAGGTGACTTTGTCATCTGACGTCACATCAGGGTGTGGACAGGGCCCTGGTGCCCCCTTCATGGGGGAAGACACTCAGGTTCAGCCTGCCCAGCAGGAGCGAATTTCCAGGGGATGCTGGAAACCAGGCTCTGTCATCACAAGTGTGGACCTCTGTCCGCCCAGTGTGAGCCCCGTCAGCCCCTGACAAGCGACCGAGTCTGAGTCCTCGGGGACAGAGCGCTCAGGGGCACCAGGGCAAGGTGCCTGGTGGTGTCCTCGTGTGTCCGGTGGGTGGACGGAGACTCTGCGGGTCTGTCCCTACCCAGCAGCCTGGCAAAGACCTCGTGGTGCTCCGGGCGCACGGTCGACAGGCGCCGCCTCTTCAGCCTCATCCTGAGCCCGCACTGCATCTCCACTGCCCAGCTGGCCTGCACCTGGGGGGCCAGCTCCTTCGCCAGCTCCTCCTCGCAATCCATGGCCCAGTCCTGCTTCCTCTTCAGAGCGTGGGGCCAAGGTGGGAGGCTGGGGTCGCCCCATGTGGCTGCGTGGAGAAACCAGGCTCCGCTGTGAGGCTGCGTTCTCTGCAACTCGGCCTTTGCTCCTCCACACCCCGCCCAGAGCCCCCAGAACACCCCACGCCCCTTTAGCTGTGGCCTTCTCCCCAGCCACAATCCAGCTTTCCTCTCTGCTGGTGTGCAGGTGTCTCCGATGCCCCTTACCCTGTCCCCTCCCCCGTCCCTCATGCTCTTCCCCATTATACGCCTTCCCCACTGGGGGAAATAAAGCCACCTGGGCCCAAGGCCCCTCCTGTCCTTTGCTGTCTCTGCCTCACATCGCCTGTCCCCCTTCCTTCCTTTTCCATGCATGTGGACCTCCTGTCCCACCCTGTGTCCCCTGCTCCTGACATCCCTGGCATCCTGGGTCCCTCCTCCATTGCTCTGTACCCCTTCTTCCTCACCAGTCACCCTCCCACACCCTTCCCGCCCTTGGCCCCTCACCTGATGGTCCTGGCACTTCTTGATCCACCTGCTTGTCCAAGGAATCCCCTGAGGTGCTCAGCTGGGGACTCAGGTCCTCCTTAGTCTGGGAGGCCAGCTGACAAGTGGCCATGATTCCCCTCAAATTCTTTCCTTCTTTCTTCCAATCCTAGACTGCTTGGCCCAGACCCTTCTTCTGGACTTTAGCTGAAGCCCAGCCTGCTGTCCCTTCCCCAGACTGGGGAGAAGTCGGGAGTGGAGATAAGGTTCCCAGAGGATGCTGTTGTCCCCTGTGCTGCCAGGGGCCCCAGAGGTTGGCTGTTCTAATTGGGAAGGACAGAAGCCTCTGATGTCATCTCCCATTCCAACCTAGCAACCAGTTTGAGGGAAAATGTGTCCAGCCTCAGGACTGATGAGTCTCCTGGCCGAATCTCCTTTCCCATGGAGGTGAGATGAAGAGAGCCACGTGATACACACGGGAGCATAACCCTCCTTGCCTGATAGATTTGAGGAGCTGCTTCTGATCCTCCTGACTCGTCTGTGATTTTCATCTCAATACCTCAGCCATGCTTTTTATTTCTTTTAAAAAATAATTGTGGAAAATAAAGCCAGGCATGGTGTGTGTAGCTGGAGTCTCACCACTCAGGAGGCTGATCAAGAAGATCAATTGAGTTTTGAGTCAAGACCAGCCTGGGCAACACAGCAAGACCCTGTCTCAAAAAACATGTAAAATATGTTGTTGTTAGGTCTGATTCATAGCAACCCTATGTTCAGCAGAACAAAATACTATCCAACACTGTGCCATCACACGATCTTTTATATTTGAGTTCACTGTTGCAGCCACTGTGTTTCTTCTCAATTTGAGTCATGCCACATCAGGAGAAAGATGTTCCAGGGGCTTTACTCCATTCTTGTCATTAAGGTTGAGTTTACTTTGAGGAGGCACCTCTTCCCCAGTTGTTCCTTGAATGCCTTCCAGCCTGGAGGCTCCTTTTCTGGCACTATATTTGACAGTGCATCTCTGCTATTCATAGAATTTTCAATGGCTGATTATTTCAGCAGTGAGCTGCTGGGTCCTTCTCCCTAGCCTGTCTTAGTCTGGAAGCTCAGCTGAAACCTGTCCATCATTGGTGGCCCTGGTGGTATCTGAAATACTGGTGGCACAGCTTTCAGCATCACAACAACATGCAAGCCCCTACAGCATGACCAGCTGATAGACTCATGGGTGAATGTAAAATATACATGACATAAAATTTACCATTTCCACCACTTTTAAGTGTACAATCTAGTGGCATCAGCATATTCACATTGCTCTGCAGCAAGTGTTGCTAGCCACCACCAGAACTCATTATTCATCCCAAACAGAAACTTTGTTCCCATGAAACACTAACTAGACTTTGTCTCTGTTAATCTGACAAGTCTAGGCACATCATATCCCTTGCATACCCAAGGGCAATTTTTTTTTTCTTTTTGTGGTACTGGGAGTTGAACCAAGGCCCTCGTACTTGCATGCTTTGCAAGTGCTGGACCACTGAGCTGTACCCCCAGCCCATTTTTTTACTGTTTAAGACAGGGTCTTGCTAAATTATGCAGCCTGCCTCTGGTCTTGAACTTTTGATCCTCCTGCCTCTGCCTCTCGAGTTGCTGGGATTACAAGCATATGCCACCATGCCTGGCCTCCAAATGGCAATTTTTTTTCAAATCTTTTACATCTGCACTTTGCTTGCAGTTCTCACTATAATCCTGGCTGAAAGCAGCCAGAAAAACGATGTCACAATCTGAATGCTATGTTGTCTTGAAATTTTCTCCACCAAACTACTAAGTACATTACCTTTGAATTGAGCCTCATTCAATATCTGAAGACATGGACAAAATATAGACAATCTCTGTGTCAGAATGGAACATGAATGGCCTCTAGTCCAATTTTCAATAGAGTCCTCATTTTCAGGTAAAACTTTATGAGGCCAGTCTTACTGTCTACATTTCTACTGGCATCCAGGTCTTCTGAGCTTCCTCCAGAATCTTCCATTAAGCTCGGTTTACAGAATTCCAGGGCTTCTCTTGCCTGCAGCTCCAACCTCTTCCAAATTCCTCCTGCAATCCAGTTCCAAAGGCTTAAGGACCACAGGGTCAGGTTTACTCATAGAAAAGACCCCACTTCTCTGGGACCAATTTTCTGTATTACTTTGGTGTCACTGTAAAAAACTACTTAACATGAACAACTTAAAGGAGGAAAGATTTATTTTGCCTCACAGTTTCAGAGGGTTCAGCCCATTGTCACTTGGCATTGTTTTTCTATGCCAGTTGTTGGACAGAACATCATGGCAGCAGGGGCATGTGGCAAAGGAGAGCTGTTCATTTTACAGCAGACAAGAAGCACAGAGAAGGAGACAGGAAGGAACCATGGGCAAGATTTCCCCAAGGACAGATCCCTGTGACTCCAACCTGAGTACCCAGAGCCACTGGTCTCTGGTTTTAAAGCATAGAGCAACAGGCCCCTGATTCTCAGGGACTGGAGCTGTGAGCCTCCGTGTTGGCCAGTCAACCCCTCGGCCTTAAGTCCCAGTACTGCACTTGGAAGTTCCTCCTCGCCTACTCAAGAGTTCTAAGACAAGAGAGCAAGAGGACCCCAGCCAGCCAGCCAGTTGGTAACTCTTGCTTTATCCCTTTCATACCTATCTGAATCTTTTAAAAAACGGTGTAAGCTTTCTGCCACCATTATCAGCCAGGGATGTTCTTCTGAAAGGCCTGAGAGTCACCTCTCTGAAATGTCTCAAGAAGATCTCTTTTAAGAAACCGGGGAGGAACAATGTTGTATTATTTCAGCACAAGATTGGGATTGATCATGTCTCTGTGGCTCTGTCTTTGAAAACGGCGCTTTTCACCTAAACAGCATCTTCTTTGGGAAGGAAGAGCTTGGGCGTCTGTCTTCTTCCTTCGGGTTGTCATTTCTGCAACTGCGTTGTGTGACCTAGAAAAGCCGCAGTTTCTTTTCTCGCTTAGGAAAGCATCGCTGTCGTCTGTTGTGCCTCGTACTTGAGTAGAACTTCTAGTAGTTTGGTTAAGTGAAGTCGACACACCCTTTCCTTTGCTTTCCTCTGACTGTCGGAATCGCGGTTCTGACCCAGGAGTCTCCAGGCAGGGAGAGGATTTGGGACCAGGATGCGAACGCGCGGCTGGTTTGCAGGTGCCACAAGGGGGCGAGGACAAATGCGACCTCGAGTCTGTGCTCCCTGCCCGGCACAGCGCCTCGGAGCTGCTTCACGAGGTAGAGACCTGCACGACCGTCCCTAAGCGCGTAGTCGCGTAGACTTTTGGGAAATAGAGTTCCGGTGCTCTCCTGGGATTTCCCGCGGAGCCCTGAGCTGTGGACTTCCGGTGCGCTCCTGTGCATGCGCGCCTCACCCTGCGTGCGTGTTCACGCATGCGCACGGCTGCCTCTCAGCCGTCGCTTCCGGTCCGCCCCGGGTCATCGTAGCCCTAGTTTCCAGGCTTTGGCTTCGTTGAGGGCGACGATCGCGGAGCCTCCGGGGCTGAGGGACCGGCGGCCAGGGCGGCAGCAGGCGGGGGCGTCTGTGCGGGACAGGAGTGGGGACCCGGAGCGCGAGCGCGGAGCCCGCGGCGGAGGCCCGACGGTGCCGTTTACAGCGGCGGCCGCTGCAAGGCGGCTGGGGCCGGGTCGGGCGCACGGCGTCCTCGTCGCGCCGGGTGACGCTCAGTAGGGTGGTGAGTCCCCGGGGGCGGGGGGGGGCGGATGTGGGTCGGGGGAGGGACGCTCGTTCTGCAGTGGTCGCGTAGGCGCGGCCCCTGGGGAGAGAACGGCCCGGAGCGGGGAAGGAGGCTCAGGGGCCCCCTAGAGGTCTTGGAGCCCCCTGGAGGTCCTGGGGCTCCTTGGAGGTTATGGAGCCCCCTGGAGATCGTGGGGGCCCCTGGAGCAGGTCGTGGGGCCCCCAGAAGGTCATGGTGTCCCCTGGAGGAGGTCGGGGTCCTTCGGGCGTGGAGCGAGCAGGGTCTGGTGAAGCCACCGAATAGCGCGGACGTCAGCGTGCTAGGCCGGGTTGGGTTTCCATGGCTCCCGGGAGACGTGGGCGGCCGGGTCTACAAGGCAAGGTTTCCCTGGGGAGTAGGGGTCACCGGTGTGGGCTGCGGACCCCCACAGTCTCAAGATGTCTCCAAACTCTCATTATCCTCTGTCTTCTCTGACTGCTGATTGCTCCCATGTCTGCCCTTGTGTCAGTGTAGTGCAGGCAACATCTCTCACCGCTTTGGTTGACAGAGGAAGACTGAGCTTGCTGTAGTGGGTGACCCGAACCCACGTCACCAGGTTCATTGGCAGTAGTGCTAAAAGGACTCAAACTGTTAGTCCAGTGGTGCTTCGATGTATTACGGTTAAGTCACGCAAGTTTCTTGATAGAAAGATCCTTTTGAGCAGCATAAGGCGATCTTATACAAATGAAGTCCCGACATGCTGACTGTATTGATTTGTGCAGAGCAGCCCATGGATTGTTTTGTTTTTGTGTTACTTGGGGGTTGAACCCAGAGCCTCACACATACTTAGCAAATGGTAGCACTGGGCTGCAAGCCTATGGATTTTTTTGTCTCCAGTAATTAAGAGTTTGTAAGAAAATAGTTGAGTGTTGTGTAGCAATTACTTTTTTGTCTTACATTTAACAATATCGGATTATTTCAGTAGGATCCGATGTGGGTTCACTGAGAATTGCACCCGTTCATTCATCATGTAACTATGCAGGTTACAAAGGTGCAGGTGGGTGCAGCTTCTGATCATTCTCCAGACTCTTCTGAGGGCCTAATGTGATAATCTCCCATAAGATTTCCTTCTGTGAATAGTGGAAGTAGGTTTTCATGCAGGAGATCCCTTCAACGGTGGGCCAGGTTACTCCTGACGACATTGCTTGCATCTTCCCTCGCCAGATCTGCCTTGCTTTCATCATCCTCTGTGCTTTCCAGGAGCAGCAGAAAATGAATACAACTCTGGTGAGTTTTTCTGTTCCTGTGTTTATTCTGTATACACTTTAGGAGGCTAAGAAGGGTTCAAACTTTAAAATGGAGGGTAGAAATAGATTTCTTAAAAATGTGGTTAGAAAAAACAGAGTAGCCATCAGCACCGAACATTTTTGTCACAGGTATAGATAGCATGATCCTTAAGTGGGTGTTTAAAGCTAGAGTACAAGTCCATGTCAGGGTCTTGCCATTCATAGCAAAAAATGAGAAATTCCATCCATTCCTTGACTTACATTGACCCTAATTGGAAACATGTTTGTTTTCTCATGGATTTTAAAGATTTATTTGATGTAATTGTGAATAGTCTTATCAAACAATCCTTAAACCATGATACTGATATCTTCCTCATCCTTTGTGTAAGCAGAGAGCAGACTGCCCAGGAAGGACTCAGTGCATGTGACTTTTCTGCTGCATAAACATGGTTGCTGCGTGGATATATTGTGTTTGTTCCTTAGTCCAAGGATCAAACATGGATCATTCAAAGGAATGGTCTTCTCACCCTTAAATGAGTGTTTATAAATATTTCTCCCTCCTCCATTGGCAGAGTTCACTAGAGGAGGAGGAACTGGGATGGGGCTTGTAGGGCAAGAGGTTACCAGGAGCGTGAAGCCAAGGGAATGAAGAGTTTCAGGGGAGGCAGTGATGTGCTATGTCAAATCCTATTCATAGTCAAGCCCAAGCAGCAGTAAAAACTAACCTAAATCTCTAATACGTGTAGTTCTGATTGGTTGTAGTAATAATTTGTTATCCAATTTTCTGAAACACATTTTCTTAGAGTTATTGCTTCCAAACTAAGTTTTCAGCCAGAGCAGGAATGGTGCAATTTTCGCCTTCTCCCCTTGTGGTTGAAGTGACCTCAGGCAAATGATTTAAAGCCATCATCAAAATCGGGCAAGATGGCACATGCTTGTAATCTCAGCACTCAGGAGGCTGAGTTGGGAAGATCTCAAGTTCCACGTCCGCCTTGGCTATACAGTGAATTCCAGGCCAGCCTGGGCTATGTAGTGGTAGATTGTCCCAAACAAAACAAAACAAAAGCCATCACCAAATAAAAACTCGGTTTGGAACATTCATGATGATGCTTCTTCAAGCAACCACAGTGCATGCATTTTATGCACATTCTAAACATCAGAAAGTCTTTTTCTTACACTGTTTCTTCTCAAGAGGCAAGGTTATAAACAATTTTTAAAAATTATACATTTTGTGAAATTATAAATGCAAAATCAGGAAGTTAGAATAAAGTGCACATTAGTCTATTATGCATTAAAATTCAACTGTTTCTTCATATTCTGCTGTCACTCTCTTACACTTGGTGAGGACTGTTTTTTTTTTTTAAGATGGTCTCACTGTGTAGCTCAGGCTAGCCTTGAACTCAGGATCCTCCTGCCTCGGCCTTCTAAGTGCTGGGGTTACAAGCTTGTGCCACCATACTTGGCACTTGTCACTGGGTGTAGTCCAGTGGAAGAGCACTTGGAAAGTATGTGGAATACCCTGGGTTCAACCCCCAACTACTGTAATAATAAATTTTTTGTTAAAAAGTAGAAAGAAAAGAAAAAAAAGCTCAGTGTTCCTTTTTCTTGATGTGTAAGAATGAGCCCCAAGGTGTTGTACTTCTGATACACGTTTTCCTTCCACAGTCTCCAACATAAAGTATACAATGTGTGTGGCTCACTGTGCTAACATAAAATAAGATATACAGTGTTCATGGTTAACTGCAAACATAAAATAAGGTATACAGTCTTTGTGGTTAACTGTAGCATTGAGCTTGGGAAGATCTTGTCCCCATGTGCCTCTTCCATGTCACTCAGTTCCAATTGTGGTGCCACTCCAGGGGCCAGTGTCATTCAAGGATGTGGCTGTGGACTTCACCCAGGAGGAGTGGCAGCAGCTGGATGCTAATGAGAAGATGACATACAGGGATGTGATGCTGGAGAACTACAGTAACCTCATCTCTGTGGGTGAGAACAGCTTGCTAAAATACATGGGGCTTTTCTCTAGTGACTTTAACTTGAGATTTTATGGGACACCTATAAGTAGTCTGGGGCACCAGGCAGGGCAGTTTGGTCTTGAACTCCCAGTGAAAGGTTCTGATTTTAATAAAGCACTAGGGCACCTGTGTTGTGCAGCTGGTACAGTGGCACTTGCCCCACATGACAGACACCGTGAAGCCATGCAGCCGGGCTCAAGTTCTCTTTCATTTTTCATTAACAGGGTATCACATTATCAAACCGGATGTTATCATCAAGTTGGAGCAAGGAGAAGAGCCATGGATTGTAGAAGGAGCATTCCCACCTCAGAGCTATCCAGGTGTGTTAGTGGAGGCAGAGAGGAGATGGTAATTGGGGAGTGTTCTAACAGTCCCAAACCTTTAAAAGTCACTGAAGATAGTTACTTATATGCTGTAGATACCTGTGTCTCTCTCCCAAAGACTTCTTCCTTCCCTATAAAAACATATTTTATAGACTTTTGCCTCCTTACCACTATCCCACTATCAAAAACCAGTCCCTTCCTTCTTCCTCTTAAACCTTGGGTCTTCTCTGACTCTAGCACTTCCAGTAGATCTCTCTTGTTTTGAGGTGTTCTTAAATCTGTCATCAAAAAATAACTTGTGTTTTTGTTTCTCTTTCTGTACTGTGAAATGATTTGAACTTGTTACCATCTATAGTTCTTTTTACTGTTTCCTTGAGGTCAGATTCCAAAATTCCCATACTGTGCCTAAACTGGTAGATTTCCACCCTCTTTGGTGGCATGTGCATGTGCTTCCTTTGGCAGTGTGGCTGATTCTTGGCATCCAGCCCTCTGGTTTTGGGAACAGTAACTGGGTCTCCTCTTCAGTGCTAATTTTTGTCTTGGCTCTTATTTACTGTTTTATTCCCAAGGCGTTGAGTGATGTCCTGTCATAGCAGGTGCTCACAGGTATTAGGTGCATAAATGACAGCTGGACCCGGGCACGGTAGTGCACACCTATAATCCCAGCACTTGGGAGGCCGAGGCAGGAGGATCACAAGTTCAAGGCCAGAGGCAGCCTGTGTACTGTAGTGAGACCTTGTTTCAAAATTTAAAGAAAAGAAGGGCGAGGGAGATTGATGGTGCAGCCATGGCTTCCTCAGAGGGCTTCTCCAGTCTCAAGTCTGCTGGGTTTGTCTTTACAGTATTCACACAGTATTCACACACAGGCGGGGTCTATGCCACTGCTCTGTACCATACCATTCTATAGGCCCGGTATTTTCTGTGAGAAGCAGCGCATGCTTCTTCCATTCTCGTTATGACTGAAAATGGATCATGAACTCTTCCACATTACAACTGCCAAGCACCTTTCCTACCTCCCCTTATTACTAGATTATACTGTCTTCTTCTTTTTCCACGCGACCTGTGTGCAATCACTAAGACTAGCCACTTCTCATTAGGTAATAGTTTTCCAGGATGACTGGGTTTTGTCCCTGTGAAATGTCTTCATTTGCCAGGCATGGTGGCCAGGCCTGTATTCCCAGTCACTCTGGAGGCAGAGGCAGGAGGATTGTGTTTGAGGCCAGAGGCAGCCTGTGTAACTCAGTAAGACCCTGACTCAAAATTAAAAATTTTATAAAGCGGCTAGGGGTATAGCTCAGTGGTAGAGTGCTTGCAAAAGTATGTGTGAGGTCCTGGGTTTCAACCCCCTAATACTGAAAAACATAAGTCTTAAATTTACTTTCTGTCTGTTCTCACTCTCCTTTGACATAATATCAACAACATGACTCTGTCATACCAGGATTGCTGTGAATCGTAATTAGATTTGCACAGTCTTTATCTGACGTTTCCTGCAATCTTGTCAATAGCCCCACAAAATAAGCCTGCTCCCATTTACTATGGCTTCCTCAGGGGAAGTGAACTTCCCATGTTCTTCAACGATCACCACAGTATTGGCCCTGGATTGCTTGTAAAAAGTTGTTATTGTTGTTAAATGCCATTGAGTTGGTGTCTAACTCATAGGGACTGTATGTACAACAGATGAAATACTATTGTCAGTGCTTCTCTGCTATTCATAGGGTTTTCAGTGGCTGATTGTTTTCTGGGAGTGGGTTGCCAGGTCCTTCTCCCAGGCCTACAGCACCTGATGTTCCCAGGCGGTCTTCCATCCAAGTACTAACTGGGTCTGACCCTGCTCAGCTTCTGAGATCTGACAGTACCTGATGCCACAGTGGTACGGCTGCAGGCCTGTTAAGAGTAGTTTCCCAAAAATGCTCAATAAACTCATTTGATCCTTGGTCCTAACAGTTTCTCTTCATGAGATTTTCATCCTTGCAGCTTTACCTTTCATTAAGGTGGGCTGTACTTCCCTAGATAAAATGTTCTTTAAGTCCAAGCTCAATTTTTCCAGCCCTCCTTGAAGTTTTTCCTTCCTTATTCTTTTCATTACTCTGGTCTCTGTCTCCTCTCAACCATCCAGGAAGGCTTTAAGCAGATGAAGGCAAAAAATCAAGCAAACAGGAAAGCAGTAAGAGCAGACATCATGGGCCCCAATGCACCAAGCATCTATTGAGTACCATGGCAATCTTAGCTTAAGGCAGTGGCACCTGAGATTGCGACGTGTCTCTGCTGAGTTGATAGGACACCATAGGTATAAAGTGCCAATTGCTTCCAAGACAAATCTCTATTTGGAAGTAGCTTATGACTTTCATCCAATAGTATGGTTTTCCTGGAAAGAGTATTTTTAGTGAGGACTCATCATGGCATGGAGTCATGGAGTCGAGATGGTGAAACAAATCGTCCATCAAAGGTTTTCTCCATTTTATCTGTTGATTGTGGCAGTGGATTTGGGGAAGCTGTAGGTTTGGGAGAATTAGGTTGATAATGGTTTCACTTACCGTGAATGACAGCAAGCAAAATAGTCAGCGTCATCCCAGAATTTCTAAGACAAGTGAAAGTAAAAGCCACTATCGTAGGATCAGGCTGAGGGACCTAACTTTTAAGGTTTGTACACTAAATGAAATTTGGGTATGGGGAAGCACATTCAGCACTAGGAGAGGGCAGTGTGTTAGGGGCAGGATTCCGTTAAGGAAACTGTCAGGAAATTAAAAGTGGGGAAGAATAATGGTAAGCTATTATTGAGCATGCGTTTTGTGCCAATTGCTGTCATCCCACAGCAACCCTGTGAGGTGGGTTACTGACCATAGAGGCTGTTAAGTAGCTTGCCCTCGTTCACCTCACTGGGGTTCAGGAGACATTGTCTAAAACAGGAACAAAAGGAGTTTTGTGGTCAGAACGAGTTCAGTCTTAACTCACAGCATTGTTCAATAATTGAGAAATTTAAGCTTGTGGAAAGGGTGGCATGCTCTGTGCGCCACTTTTTACGTCTGTTGGACGTAGATATTCTAGGATTCTCCTTCCAAGTAAAGCAATTACAGGGAGAGCTCTGGGTGTCAGTTTTAAACATGAGGGAATTTGTAAAATTGTGTGGCACTGCTGCGTGGGATGGGAGTAATGGCAAAATAATGTGGAAGGAAAGAGAGTAGTGAAAATGATAGCATAAAGTCTTCGTATAGCTGGGTGTGGGCTGGGATTTAGCTCAGTTGGTAGTGCACTGCTCTGCAGTCTCTGAGTTCCCGAGTTCAATTCCCAGCACCACAAAAATGGGAGAAGGATGTGGCAACCCACTCCCGAGGCAATCCTGAAACAGCCATTGGAAACCCTATAAGGGTCGCTATGAGTCGGACATGACGGCACCTAACAACAACAACATAGCTGGGTGTGCTGGCATGTGCCTGTAACCCTAGCATTCAGGAGGCTGAGGTGGGAAGATCATGAATTCAAGGATAGCCTGGGCTACACAGACCCTATCTCAAAAAACCAAAACCAAATCTTAGTATAAGGTGAAAGTGCCTTAGACTGTAATCCATCTCTTCCAATGTGATGTGAAGTGATGCAAGTGTTCGCCCACTGCCAACCTGAAACCTTGCCTGGATAGATCCCACTCCTCTCCTTGTTGTCCTGTTGGCTCTCTGTTGCTGTGAGTCCTTTTGTATCTCCTTGTCAGCCTTCCATCCAACATCCTTTGTCTACCAGCCATTGCTGCGTGTCTGTATTTTACCTTCTCTACCCAAGTTTTGAACAAAGTATTACAGAGTAGCCAAGATCAAAGGTGCTGTATGTTGTTAGTCTACTTCTCTCCCCTCATTGGAGATGTGTCTATGTGTTATTCCAAACAAGAGTGAGGGGGAAGGTGCTTGCCATTCTGTTCATGTGTCCAGAAACCACCCCACAGTGAGATGCTGTGCACCAGTCTCAGTCTACAGCTTGTGTAGGAAGACACACAAAAGTTGGTTCATTTTGCCTCTTTTCAGGTGAAGTCTGGAAAGTAGATGACCCAACAACCAGAGTCCAGGAAGATGAAGAGAAACATTCAAGGGCAACCATGTTCTTTAAAAACAAAAGCCTGGTTGGAGAGAGAGGTAATATTTCTAGTAAAGCTTTTAACGTAGAAATGAATCTTGTTCCTTCAAGAAAAACAGTCTCTAAGTGTGACTCATGTGAAAAGAATTTGACATATGTTTCAGAATATATTAGTAGTGATGGAAGCTATGCAAGAATGAAACCCAGTGAATGTGTTGGATGTGGGAAATCACTCCTCCATGTTAAGCTTGAGAAAACTCATCCAGGAGGTGACACTTGCGGATTTAATCAAAATAGAGACACTTATGCTCTAAGTGAAGAAAATATTTATCAGAAAATTCATATTTTGGGGAAACCCTTTGAATACCTTGAATGCCAGAAAGCCTTCCCAAAGGATACAGTATTTGTTAATGACCTGGAAGAGAAGTCCTATAATTGGAATGAATCTGACATAGCCTTTCTCCAAATGTCTGATCTCAGCATCCATCAGAGGTCTCAAATGGAAATGAAGCCCTATGAGTGCCACGAATGTGGGAAATCCTTCTGTAAAAAGTCAAAATTCATTATACACCAGAGGACTCACACAGGAGAGAAACCTTATAAGTGTAACCAGTGTGGCAAGTCCTTCTGCCAGAAGGGAACCCTCACAGTGCACCAGAGAACCCACACAGGAGAGAAGCCCTACGAATGTAACGAGTGTGGGAAGAACTTCTACCAGAAGTTACACCTCATTCAGCACCAGAGAACTCACTCAGGAGAGAAGCCCTACGAATGTAATTATTGTGGAAAATCCTTTTGTCAGAAGACACACCTCACCCAGCACCAGAGAACACATTCAGGAGAGAGGCCTTATGTCTGTCATGACTGTGGAAAGACCTTTTCCCAGAAGTCAGCACTTAATGACCATCAGAAAATTCACACGGGCGTGAAACTCTACAAGTGCAGCGAATGTGGGAAATGTTTTTGCCGCAAGTCTACACTCACAACACACCTGAGGACACACACAGGGGAAAAGCCCTATGAATGCAACGAGTGTGGAAAATTCTTCTCACGATTGTCGTATCTCACTGTACACTACAGAACCCACTCAGGAGAGAAACCCTATGAGTGTACGGAATGTGGGAAAACCTTCTACCTAAACTCAGCTCTCATGAGACATCAGAGGGTACACACGGGAGAGAAACCTTACGAATGTAATGAGTGTGGGAAGCTCTTCTCCCAGCTGTCGTACCTCACCATCCACCACCGAACTCATTCAGGAGTGAAACCCTATGAATGTAGTGAATGTGGGAAAACCTTCTACCAGAATTCAGCCCTTTGTAGACATCGGAGAATACACAGAGGAGAGAAGCCCTACGAGTGCTACATATGTGGGAAGTTCTTCTCTCAGATGTCATACCTCACCATACATCATAGAATTCACTCAGGAGAGAAACCTTATGAATGTAGCGAATGTGGGAAAACCTTCTGCCAAAACTCAGCTCTTAACAGACACCAGAGAACACACACAGGAGAGAAAGCCTACGAGTGTTACGAGTGTGGGAAATGCTTCTCCCAAATGTCCTATCTCACCATCCATCATCGGATTCATTCGGGAGAAAAGCCCTTTGAATGTAATGAATGTGGGAAAGCCTTCTCTCGGATGTCATACCTCACCGTGCATTACAGAACCCATTCAGGAGAGAAACCCTATGAATGTAGTGAGTGTGGGAAAAAATTCTACCACAAGTCTGCATTCAACAGCCACCAGAGGATTCACAGGAGAGACAATGTGAACGTAGTTGATGTGGGAAGGCTTCTGAACTGAAGTCAGACCTCAGTGTAATGAACTACACAGTTCTATCAACAAACACTATTGATATAACTGGCCCTCTGTGACCATGGGTTTGATATTCCATGGATTCAGCTAACCAAAAATATTTGAGAAAAATTTTATCTGTACTGAATATGTCCAGACTTTTTTTATTACTATTATTCCCTATATGATATACTAACAAACACAACTATGTACATTGTATTGGGTATTATAAATAGTCTAGAGGGGACTTTAAATATATGAAAGGATTATATAGATTATATGCAAATATTACATGATTTTATATAAGGACTGAGCAACTGCAGATTCAGTGTCCAAGTTAGGTCCTAGAACCACCCCTCCCCCACGGATACCTAAGGGCCACTATCGGTCAGAGAGCTCACACAGGTGAACATAGACAAGGCCTTGTATGTTAGTCTCATCATGTGAAAATTCACAGGGTAGAAGTCACAATTGTAACAAGACCACGTGACTCATTGGATACCAGACTATAAAGAAGTAAAAATACATAAGTAGTTAGAATGTGTATATATTTCACCATGCAAACTGCTTTACTTATCAGGGAATTGCATCAATTTAAGGAATGTGGAAAACATACTCCTTTGGTAATTGTTAATACTAAATGATGTTTTCAATTTAACAAACTTTTTGTAAAAAATTAAAAACAGAAGATATCTGTTGTCAATAAACATATTCCTTTTGTAAATAGGAGATGTAAAATCATCAGGATAGCTAGCCAAGTCTGCAGCATTAAACTCATGTATTAACAGTTCCCAAGGAACATAGGACTTAGGGGTTTTTGTTTATTTCTTATTATGTTACACTACTAGAATTACACTTTGAGTTTGTATCATGTTTGGAAGGGCACTGTATCCTTATTACTTTGTAACATGTGGTAAGATTACCCATTCTAAATAATGCCATGTTAATAATCTTAACATGCACTGTCACTGAAGTAATATTTGGTAGGTATAAAGTATACTTTCTCTTGTATTCTTCCCTAGATTTATAAATGCATTGGATCACTGTTAATAAGCTATATCATCCATAAAGAAGCCAGTGTTTTTTACAATGTTTTCAACTATAGATGAGTCAGCAAAGGAGAAGAAATATATGTACAAAATAGAATAGAAAACTCTGCATAATTTTAAATTCTTAAGCCGGAAGTCCCGAGGAGTGAAAAATAGCATTAGTCCTTACTGTATTCTGTACAATTAAATAATGTGCTTACAATATCCTCATTTGTTTTTCATGCACTATTTTTTAAATTTAGATGCTTACATAATTGTACATCACAAGGGCTGTGTGGCATAGAAATTAAGCATCTTTTTACTTGATATGCAACTATTTATAAACACTGCTGTGTTCTCTCCCATTACTGAAGGGATTGAGAACATGCAAGGGTTTGCGGCAGACACTGTGTGGGCCTCCCCCGCCACTCCGTCCGTACTGTTTGTTGGCAGAGTCTGGGTATCTCTTCCTCTTCATAGGATAGGAGGTAAATCCTGATCAGCTGTAGTCAGTAATGAGAGTCCTTTCTCATTGCCAGCATTTGGTTTAGAGTGGTCATAGGACTCAAGTTAGATCAACAAAGAAGCTATGTCACAGGTGGCTTCTGGAAAAGGTTTCCACAAAGGTTCAAGGACTCAAGCACAGTGAAGCAGAGTCTTTTGGTGAATATCATGTTGGCTGGAGGTGGTGCCCTGTAAAATCTTTAGCAATGTGTTATAGCTTAGTGATGGCCTGTGCAGAAAGACTGGAAGAACCTGGAACCTGCATGATGTCACTGAGCCACTGAACCAGCTGGCCTTGTAGTCACTCCATGCCTGGACTGTTTCTCTCATTAGAGACTAAACTTTTTAAGCCAATTGTCTTAGATGCTCCATTACTAATGACTGAAGACATTCTGATTGATACAGAGTCACACTTTTGTAGGAGTTACAGCAGTTTGGAAGTGGACTTTGGATAAATCACTTATTTTGAGGTGTTAATACAGAGATTTATCTTATTTTCTGTAAAGTTTGCTGTAAATAACCTAAGCATCGGAAATCCACTTGAAACAATTAAATGTGTATGCTTCCCTGGACTGTTCTGTCATTGACCTGCAAAATTAACCTTTGGAACCTGATATAACATCAGGTGTACCTTTGTTTTTCTAATATGTGAAATTTTGTTTGAGGTGATTTATGTTATTCATGGATCACTGTCATGTTGGTTGGCAATATGTAGTGTGAGGTAAGGATCTAATTTTGTTTGTTTCCAAATGATTAGCCTGATAGCCTGGATCGTTTGACTAATCTACCCTTTTATGCCACTGAGCTGAGATGTCACATTTTCAAGTGTGACAATCACACGGCTCCTGATCTTGTGCTCAGCCCTTTTTCTCCATATTCTTCTGCACAATTGTGATCACGCTGCATAACAAGAATTAACTGTGGTAATGGTTTGGGGTCAGAACCAAAAGTTCATAGTATATTTGTTGAAATTCTCCTTGTAGCCAGGCATGATGACACACGCCTGTGATGCCAGCACCTGGGAGGCTGAAGTAGGAGGGTCACAAGTTCTAGGCTAGTCTGGGCTACACAGACAGACCCTGTCAGGAAGGAAGGAAGGGAAAAAGGAAGGAAGGAAGACTATCTATAAAGGTTTTCCACAATAATGTCTCAGGATGATTTAATGACACAATACCCATTTTAAGAAAAAGTCAAATGAGGACATGGTATTAAGGTCAGAGCCACATTCTGTGTGAGGTCAGGACTTGCCCCCTCCTTGTCTCTGTTGTCCTTACCCCTCACTGTACCCACAGTTCCTCTAAGATGACTGTAGATAAGCCACACAACTGCAGGTCAAATCATGGGCAGATCATACACTGCCTCTTATTAAAGTGAAGCCCACAAGGAGGTACATTTTTAAATTATGTTGCTTTTTTTTCTCATCACAGGGATAATGACATAAAAAATGAATTGCTTTTCCCTTTGTTGAATTTAAAGTCTGTGGTTCTTGCAAAAATGTTGGACTAGCTGAGGTGGCTGGCTTGTTTTCGTAGCCCAAGGCTGGAGATGACAGAGAAGCAGAAGCAACGCACAGGGACAAGGACAAGTCTGAGGCAGGATCTCAGGCCATGGCCATAGCAATCAGACAAGAAAAAGAAATAAATGGCATTCAAAGCAGAAAAGAAGGTATAGGATACAAAATAGACATACAAAAATCAGCATTTCTATTTATACATCACAACCCAGCTGAAAAACCTGAAAACAATCCCATTTATGACAGCACCAAAAAATAAATAAAACACTTAGGGATAATCTCAACCAAGGAGGTGAAAATTTTTTACACTGAAAGCTATAAAACACTGATGAAAGAAATTGAAGAAGACACAATAAAGATATCCTATGTTCATGGATCAGAAGAATTAGTATTACCATGTGCATATAATCCAAATATGCAGACTTAACACTAACTCTACCAAAATTCCAATGTGTAGGGGAAAAAAATCTGAAAACTCAGACACAAATGGACACAAAAAACTGCATAGCAAAGCAATACTAAAAGAAAAAGTGCTAGAGGCATCACACTTCTGATTTAAAACTGTATTACAATGCTATCATAATCAAAACAGTATGGAAGTGGCATAAAAACAGAAACAGGATCTTCCCCCTGCTCATTCCTATCTGCTCAGGACCCCAGTGGCTCTGCCACATCCTCCGTCTCCCTGGGACATGTTGGTGCTTGGAGATGCGTATGGAGGATACCAGACCCCCCCAGAAGCCAGGAAACATGAGCACTTACAGACTGACCCATCTCCCTGCCTCTGTGGGAGGGGATGAGCCTGACTTCCTACAGGAGCTGGGCCTTCTGGCTTGCATTGAGGGTGCAGCTGTTGCCAGTGGCAGTGTGTTGACATGGTGGTGCTGTGCATTCCATCTGTTCCCCTTCTTTCTAAGCCTCCTCACAGTTGGCAGTGCAAAGGACCAGCCATGAGCATTGAATCACTTCCAAGTGAAGCACAGAGACACCAGGGTCCAACCTGGAATGTGGCCCAGATGCCATAAAGATGGTGGCACTGCCAACCAGCTGAGGTCTCTTAAGTCACTCTGTGGAGACCCTGGTATCACTCATTGATCAGTATGGGGCAGTAACTGAGAAATAAGGCCTCAGCAGTCACTGACATGAGGGCCAGTTGACATTCAAGGATGTGGCTACTGGCTTCTCTCCGGAGAAGTAGGAAGGCCTGGAGCCAGCTCAGCAGAATGTATACGGGGATGTGACAGTGGAGAAGTACAGAAACTTGGTCTCCGTGGGTGCATCTCCACATTAAACCAGAGCCTTTCCCAAACGGACAGAGAACCCACATAGTGGAGCCCCAAATGTGCCTCTTAAGAATGCAGACTGCCTGGCGTGGTGGTGCAT
>VMDO01000002.1:20144-233825 GCA_007922755.1 Pedetes capensis
GCTGGGGGTGCAGCTCAGTGATACAGCACTTGCAAAGCATGCAGGTGCGAGGGCCCTGGGTTCAACCACAAAAAAAAAAAAAAAAAAAAAAAAAATTGCACAGTACCCCCAGGCACGCTGGCTCACACCTGTCATCCCAGGGACTCGGGAGGCGGAGGAAGGAGGCTTGCAGATTGGAGGTCAGAGGTCTGTGTAATTTAGCAAGACCCTGTCTCAAAAAAGATAAGCTGGGGGTGCAGCTCAGTAGTGGAGTGCTTGCAAAGCATATGTGAGGCCCTGGATTTAACCTCCACATATAAGTAAATACATTGTTGTTGTTGTTAGGTGCTGTCGAGTCGGCATCTGACTCATAGTGACCCTCTGTACAACAGGGGAAACACTATTGTCAGTGCTTCTCTGCTGTTCATAGGGTTTTCAATGGCAGATTGATTTTTGGGAGGGGGTTGCCAGGTCCTTCTCCCAAGCCTGCAGCATCTGGTGTTCCTAGGCGGTCTCCCATCCAGGTACTAACCAGGCCCGACCCTGCTTAGCTTCGGAGATCTGACAGGATCAGATACCACAGGGCTATGGCTGCAGGCAAGTAAATACATAAGTAAACAAAAAGCTGGAGGCTGCAGCGTCCAGCGACACAAAGCAGGACAGCTGCGGACAAAGCCAGGCTGTCCACGTCCGAGGGCGGACGCGCCCCAGTCCACGCAGACCGACAGTTCCATGGGACGGTGGCGCTCAGGACGGAGCAGAAATGCATCACCCCCAAGACCTGGGAGCCCCAAAGGAGCTGCGGGTGCAAACTGCGGCTTCAGTGTCAGCCTTTTAACACCTAACGGAGTCGCTAGGCCCTTGGCCCAGGTCCCAAGCCAGGTTCCGCCAACCAGGCAACGCCGGGCTGCAGACCTAGCAGCGCGGCGCGCGACCCCTGCTCGGCCCCACCGGCTTGGTCTCACCTGCTGGGCCTCACCAGCTCGGCCTCACCTGCGCGGCCTCACCTGCTCACCTGCGGGGACTGGCGCGGGTCCTCAGCTTCCCACCCTGGACGCGGATGGAGACCCAGTGGCGGAGGCCTTGCCGCGTGCGCTGGGTCCGGAGCCTCTTCCCGCAGCCTCGGAAGCCCGCAGGAGGTCCCACGCGCGCCCGCCAGCAAGCCCCAAGGAGCGCGCGCCTGGGCACAGGGCTGGCCAAGCGCACCGCCCCAGGAGGCTCCGCCCACGAGGGAGGGACCCGCTCAGTCCCGCTCTGCCCCCGCCACTGCACCCCCACCCCTCCTGCGACAGCCACAGCAACATCCCCTCTTCACCCTCTCTCCCGCGTAACCCCTGGCCCGGGTCACCCCACCCTTCCGCTATGTCTCAGCACCGCCCACTGCTCTCTCCCACTTCCCTTGCACCCGGTTCTACTCAGCAAAGTGTGTGGGTCTCCACGCAGCAGCCAAGTTTGGAAGCTATTTTAGAATACAGATGGAAAGTGCCACCAAATTATCCAGGCCACGCAACTTTTCTATCTTTTCTTTTTCTTTCTTTCCTTCCTGCCTTCCTTTATTTTTTTCTTTTCCTTCTTCCCTCCTTCTCTCTCTCTCTCTCTCTCTCTCTCTCTCTCTCTCTCTCTCTCTCTCTCCTTTCTTTCTCTTTCTTTCTTTCTTTCTTTCTTTCTTTTCTCTCTCTCTTTTGGCAGTGCTGAAGATTCACGAAAGCTAGGCCTCAACTCCGATGTCCAAGCAATTTTTTTTAAAGTAAATGAAAAAGAAAGAAAGGGAGCGGTGTGAATTTTAAGCAGCAATATATAAACCAGGCGCGCTGGCACCCACCTGTGATCCCAACTTCTCAGGAGGCAGAAGCAGGAGGATCTAGAGTTCCCAGCCAGCCTGGGCCTCCCCACACCCTGTCTCCACCTCATGAGATCTATTCTCCAGGTGGAGGAGGAGCCTGTATGGGAGACACGCCTGGGACCCCAGCACTCCGGAGGCCCAAAGTGGGAGAGTCTTGAGCTCCAGGTCAGCCTGGGGTACTTAGCGATTAGCGATTCACCGCCAACGTGGGCAAAGTCCTGTGTTCAATCCTGGATACAAACAAAGCAATATAGTATGTGAAAATTTAAGAGGAATCAAGACGCACTCAGAAGGGGAGGAAAAGGTACCTTGAGCATTACCATGGACCTGACTATGTTGACCTTTTAGGCCCTACCCTTCTGCCACTTTTTCCTTTTTCTTTTCTTTTTTTTTTTTTTTTTTTTTGCGGTACTAGGGGTTGAACCCAGGGCCTCTCGCCTGCATGCTCTGCAAGTGCTGGACCACTGAGCTGTGCCCCTGGCCCATTTTTTTTTTTACTTTTTGAGACAGGGTTTCCCTAAATTACGCAGACTGCGTCTGGTCTCGAACTTGCGATTCTCCTGCCTCCGCCTCCCGAGCCGCTAGGATTACAGGCATGCGCCACCACGCCCGGCTCCTTCTGCCATTTTTATCATTAAATGAATAAAGAAAGAATCGCCGGGAAGCAGAGAAGAGGCCTAAAACGGAGTAATAAAGACAGAAGGACCTTTAGGACTGGTGGGAAAAAATAGTTAATGAATTCTATTGAAGTATGTTGTTGTTGTTGTTAGGTGCCTTCGAGTCGGTGTCCGACTCATAGCGACCCTCATAGGGTTTTCAATGGCTGAGTGCTTCGGGATTGCCTTGGGAGTGGATTGCCAGGCCCTCCTCCCATTTTTGCGGTGCTGGGAATTGAACTCAGGGCCTCAGAGACTGCAGCGCAGTGCTCTACCCACTGAGTTAAAGCTAAATCTAGTTCATTTGCTGGAGTAAAGTCTTAACTAATTCCAGATTTTACTTAATTATATATAATAAATTATATATATATGCACACAAATATAAACATATGTTTCTGTAGTACTTAGGGGCTGAACCCAGGGCCTCGCGCATACTTCGCAAGTGTTCTACCACTGAGCTGCACCTGCAGCCCCTTTCTCATTTTTTATCTTGAGGCAGTGTCCTGCTAAATTATGCAGGCTTCCTCTGGCCTTGAACTCTCAATCCTCATGCCTCAGCCTCCCTAGACACCGGGATTACAGGTGTGCGCCACTGCCCACAGCCTGGGTTCCAGATTTTAAAAATGAAAATCAAACTCTTAAAACTTAAGTTTTAGCAACCCTGTGTACAACGGAAAGGAATACT
This sequence comes from Pedetes capensis, assembly GCA_007922755.1. Taxonomy (NCBI): domain Eukaryota; kingdom Metazoa; phylum Chordata; class Mammalia; order Rodentia; family Pedetidae; genus Pedetes; species Pedetes capensis. The sequence goes on from VMDO01000002.1 coordinate 23,308, forward strand.
TTCTAACACTGTGTCCTGCACACGTTTCAGCCCATTGTTGCAGGCATTGTTTCTTCTCATTCTGAGTCGTGCCAAGTCAGCTAAATGAGGTCTCAGGGCTTTACTCCATTCCTGTCATTAAGGGCCAACTCTAGTTTGAGGAGGCAACTCTTCCCTAGTTGTTCCTTGAATGGCTTCCAGTGGGGGAGTAGGGGGCTCATTTTCTGGCACTATATTTGACAGTGCTTCTCTGCTACTCATAGGGTTTTCAATGGCTAATTGTTTCAGGAGTGGGCTGCCAGGTCCTTCTCCCTAGTCTGTCTTAGTCTGGAAGCTCATCGGAAACCTGTCCACCATGAGTGGCCCTGCTGGTATCTGAGAGGTAGCATAGCTTTTGGCATTCACCAGAACACGCAAGCCCCTACAACACGGTAAGCGGACAGACACATGGTGGATAGTCACTATATATGGATATAAATTCATAGGAGCCAGGAACAGTATGCACACCTGTCATCCCAGTGACTCAGGAGGTGCAGGCAGGAGGATCATGGGTTTGAGGCCAGCAGCAGCCTGCTTAACTTAGCAAAACCCTGTCTCAAGATAAGAAATAAAAAAGGAGCTGGGCTGCAGCTCAGTGGTAGAGCACTTGCAAAGGGTGCATGAGGCCCTGGGTTCAACCCCTAGTATCCCCCCCAAAAAAAAAAGAAAGAAAGAAAAGAAAAATTGATAAGAAAGAGCAAGAAGTCTGCATAATTAATTAGCAAGAGGGATTTGATAAGAAAGGGCAAGATGTTTGCATAAATAATTAGTAAGAGGGATTTCCTTGGAGAAGGGAACCTATATTGTCTTAACAAAACTTTAAGTTTTAAAATGGAAAAAAAAAAAGCTAAGAATGGTGTCAATATAAATGTTCTAGAAAATGCATGCAATTGTTCTGACAAGATAAAAACAAAGTTCACTACAGGAAAGGTTTCTACCTTAAACAGAACTGGAACCCAAGGACATATAGAAAAATATTACCAAGTAAATGATAGAGAAGACTTACATGGGGAGGGTGGGAGGAGGGGGAAGCATACAAGAGGGTAAGGGGGAACCTATATGAATAATGTATATCAAAATGCATATATGGGCTGGGCGTGGTGGCGCATGCCTGTAATCCCAGCGGCTTGGGAGGTGGAGGCAGGAGGATCGCAAGTTCGAGACCAGAGGCAATCTGCGTAATTTAGCGAGACCTTGTCTCAAAAAGTGAAAAATGGGCTGGGGATGCAGCTCAGTGGTCCAGCACTTGCAGAGCATGCAGGCACGAGGCCCTGGGTTCAACCCCCAGCACTGAAAAAAAAAATGCATATATGGAAATGTCACAATGAAAAGCTTGTCAGAATGAATCACATTAAGGTGTACATTAAAATTTTCCAATAAAAAAAACTTTAGGTTTATCTGGAAATGTTTCCCTTTTTCTTTTTTTTTTTTTCTTTTCTTTTTTTCTTTTTTCTCTTTTCTTTTTTATTATTTTTTTATTTTTTTGCAGTACTTGGGGGTTGAACCCAGGGCCTCAGGCACACTGAACTGCACCCCTAGCCCAAGCACCCCTGGAATCCCATCTACTCGGAAGCGGAGGCAAGTCACAAGCACGTACTTTTTTCACAGAGAGGAGTCCGTATCTGTGCAATGCCAAGGCTGAAAGCAGTTCTGCATAGTAGTCCTTCCCCCAGGAGGGGGCGCTGTCTCCCATCTGCAGAAGATTCCAAGCCAGAGCAGTTCAGCTCAAGCTGTGGGAAACATTGGTCAGAGTCTCTCCCTCCCCGGACTTAGTGCTTCCACCCAGGAAGGACCGCAGGATGCCCTTTGAAAGGAGTTCCCAGTCCAGAGGTCACAGGTCTATGATTTTACTCTGTGGAAGGGGCCCTTCTGCCCTCAAACTCATGGAAATTTGGGGTCCCAACAGCCGGAGCCAAAGGACAATGACGCCTTGCACTTTGGTGGTGTTGGCTGTGTGCTGTAGCGCTGGTGAAGATATGACTGTAGCTAAACACAGGTCTGTGAGCCCCATTCCACACGCCCGCCTCATGATCCCAGCCCTCAGACAGGAAGATTTCAAGTTCCAGGCCAGAGGCAGCTTGTGCAACTGATATCTTGTCTCCAAATTAAACAAGAGTTTAGGGGTCCAGCTCAGTAGCAGGGCTCTTGCCTAGCATGTGGGAAGCGCTGGGTTCAACCCCCCAGGACTGAAAAGAAGTTAGATGGCACACATTTTCCTGTTGCTTTCTTCCACATATAGTATGCTGTGCCTCTTCCTACACTGGCATATGTGCGCTGTAACTCGTTCTGGTAGGTGGAAAATATTCCCGAAACATGTGCATGTGGATGAAAGGATCGTGGTGATGCATTATAATACATTATTCCCTGTCCTGGTTATTGTTAGATTTTTAGTGACAATAATTGCACTGTGTTTTACCCCTCAGGTTGTCCAACATCAAGAGTTTCACAGTGGGCACTGTTGGCAACGGTGTGGAAAAGGAGGGTGTCTGTGTTGCGATGACAGTGGCCGCTGTTTTGATTTCTCAGAGACAACTTAGCAAAACTGAAAATGAACACAGCCATAGATGCTGTGATCCCACTTCTAGGAATTTATTCTAAAGCCATAATTGCAGGTGTATTCAAAAGGAAAATAAATGTTCCTTCCAGGATGAGTTGTTACAGCAAAAGAGGAAATATCCTCAATGTCCATGAAAGGGGTGAGTGAGTGAATAAATATAATGCCATGAAACTTTACTGAAGATTAATATGAAGAGGTAGGTCTGACTGTGCCAATAAGGAACTCATTCCAGGGTATTGGCTTGAGGAGGATAAATAGCATTGTGTATAGTATCACCACCATCTATTTAAAAGGACGCTGAGGCAGGAGGATCACAAGTTTGAGGCCAGAGGTACTCTGTGCAATTTAGCAAGACTCTGTCTCAAAATAAAAAATAGAAAAGGGATTGGAGGTATAACTCAGTGGTAGAGCACTTGCCTAACATGTGTGAGGCCCTGGGTTCAACCCTGCAGTGTGGCAAAAAACTAAAATAAAATAACAGAGTAGGATATGCATATATATGTGTATATATGTATATATATGTATTTGAATATACTTCTAGGATCGCTGGGGATACACAGCGATTAATAATGGCAGGTGCATTCAGGGTGGGGCTGTCATACTAGTGAGACTCTGACAGGTATGGGAAAAAAATTCATCCTTTTTTCTACCCTACCCTAGAGCCTTCTGATATGTTTGATTTTTTATAATGTGCATGCATGAATTTTTTAAAAAGACAAAAACAGTTGTATTAATAGTTGGGATTTTACTGACAACATCATCCTCGTAGCTTTTTTTTTTTTTTCCAGTACTGGGGTGTTGAATCCAGGGCCTTGCGTGTACTTTGCAAGTCCCCTACCATGCAGCTGCACCCCCAGCCCATGTTTTACTTTTGAGTCAGGTCTCGCTAAGTTGCCCAGGCTGCCTCTGATCTGGAACCCACGATCCTCCTGCCTCTGCCTCCCACTCTGAGCCAATGTCCCGGCCCTGTACTGGATTTTCAAGAGAACGCATCGAGGTACCGATCTTCCTCCATCCTGTTCAGCACTTGATGGGTCCTTTTGTTGCCTCTACCTCCCCCATGGAGAAGGATGTGGCAATCCACTCCCAAGGTAATCCCGAAACAATCAGCCATTGGAAACCCTATGAGGATCGCTATGAGTCGGATACTGACTCAAGGGCACCTAACAACAACAACCTCCCCCATGCCAGGATTACAGCTGTGCACCCCTACGCCTGCCTCAGTGGGTCCTTTCATTCTCCCAACGTTTGTCCATCAGCTCTGGGAAGCTGCATAGTCAAATGGCTGTTTTAACCCATTGTGTGTGTATGTGCGCGCGCGCATGCGTGCGTGGTAGGGGTGTCATTTGTAACATAGCAGGAGAAACTAAAGCAACAGATAAGAGTTTCTAATTCCCTTCTTCCACACTGCTGGGCCACCACAACCTGGCTACACGGCTTCCGTAGGTGACTGATGCATGTACGGTCATCTGGTGTTTGCACAGCCAGCCCAAGAGCACCTTTGGAAGTGCCATGGGCACCCCAAGGTCACTCACCATGCAAATCTGAGGCAGACAACCTCTTTAGGCCTCAGTTTCCTCTTCTGCAAAAGGGGAATAAACATTAATAGACCCCTGAGGATGTGTTGAATCAATTTACATGCCCCTCTCAGAAAGGTGCCCCGGACACAAATGGTAGCCAGTGGCATCTCTCTCTGAGAGGGGATGGGGGATGTGGCGGGGAGGACAATGGGGCAGAAGGCTAGCCTCACTCTTCTGAGGTCCCAAGGAAGCAGCCACACCGACACACCCAGTTCCTGGAGCAAAATGGGACTCCAAGCCCGTGGGAAGGGGAGCAAAGTGGGGCTCCAAGCCCGTGGGAAGGGAAGCTGTCCTGGCCACACCCTGCCCCAGGCCACCAAGGGCTGCCTGGTCCCGCATGGCCGGTGCCTCCTGGGGTGTAGGTAACTCAGGCAGAGATGCTTCTGTATGGAAGCTTTTCCTGAGGGGTGGCGCCAGCCCAGCCCATCTTCCCAGAGCAGGGGTGGGCCTCCCTCAGAAGAGGTTTTGTGAGCTTTGTTGTGGTGGTGGTGGTTAGGTGCCGTCAAGTTGGAGCCAACTCATAGCAACCCTAAGTGCAGCAGAACGAAACACAACCCAACACTGTGCCATGCACATAATCTTTTTATGTTTAAGCCCATTGTTGCAGACACTGTGTTTCTTCTCATTTTGAGTTGTGCCACATCAGCAAAAGGAGGTCCTGAGGGTTTACTCTCTTCCCATCATTAAGACTGACTCTATTTTGAGGTGGCAACTCTTCCCCAGTCCTCTCTTGAATGCACTCCAGCCTGGGGGGCTCATTTTCCAGCAGTATATGTGACAGCACTTCTCTGCTATTCATAGGATTTTCAATGGCATTGGTTCATTAAGTGTATGTGTGTGTGTGCATACACATATACCAGGTCACAACTGTGTGAAACGAAACTTCTCACCAATTGGCCATTAGTCAAGGAGTTGTTAGGTGCCGTCGAGTCATGTCCAACTCATAGCTACCCTCATAGGGTTTTTAATGGCAGATTGTTTCAGGATTGCCTTGGGAGTGGGTTGCCACTTCTTTCTCCCATTTTTGCGGTGCTGGGAATCGAACTCAGGACCTCAGTGACTGCAGAGCAGTGCTCTACTAACTGAGCTAAATCCCAGCCCAGTCAAGGAGTAGATACACAAATTATGTACATCCATGGGATGAAATGCTATGACAGACCAGTTAAAATGAATGTAGTTCTCTGTCAAGAAAGAATGCCCATCACACACTCATACGCTCTCACATGTGCGCACGCGCGCGCAAACACACACACACACACACACACACACACACACACACGGGGGGTGGGGGGGAGAGAGAGAGAGAGAGAGAGAGAGAGAGAGAGATTCTCAGAGTCTTGCTATGTAGCCCACGCTGGCCCAGAACTCATGATCCTCCTGCCTCTGCCTTGAGTGCTGGGATCACAGGTGTGGCCACTACGCCAGGCACCTTCTCCACTGTGACACAAGATCTCAAGAAATTAAAGTTGAGATGGGGGTCTCAGAAGGCCCAGGCTGGCCTGGAACTCATGATCCTCCTGCCCCACTCTCCCCATGCTGGGACTGCAGGTGTGGCCACCATATCCAGCCTTGTGTGATATATTTTTAAATGGAAACAGCAAATTGCCAGATGATATGTAAAGTGTGTTCCTAATTTTAGACCATTTTCACCCTCACAGCAGGAGCGTGGTTGCTGGATGTGGTGGGTTTTGCCAGATGGAGAAGATAAGCTTGACACATTTGCACTGTTGGGGTTTTTACAATTAACATGTATTTTATAATCTGGGAAAAATAATGAACAAGGAGCATAAAGCTTTAATACATATCACCAAAAAATTCAAAATAATTCCACATAGAGCCAATTAGAGAAAGAAAAAAGAGAAAAGGGAATGTTTGAAGAAATAAAGTGAAAAGGTCAGGAGAAAAGCAATCAGGACAGGAAGAATCCTGGGGAAACAGGGGCAAAAGAAATGAAAACAGAAGGAGCTGGAGAGGAATGCTCTGGCCTTGTGACTCTGCAAAAGCCACCTTCAGTGTCCCATGTCACAGGTCACTGGGGTTCTGTTCCTCCTTGGTAGTGAAGGGTATCTTTTTTCCCCACGAGTATGCAATTTTATGGTTTCCCCCATAAAATAATAAAAAAAGAATGGTCAGTGTTAACCTCTATCACGGAATCACTCAGCTTTTCCCAATAGACATCAAGATTTGCAAGGCCACCCATTTTTAACTAGGTCTTAGTCATCTGCTACCTAAAAGCCAGTGTTTTATTTTTCAGTCCTGTCAGTTGAACCCAGGGCCTTGCACTTACATGCTTTTCAAGTGCTGTACCACTGAGCTGCACCCCCAGCCCTTTTTTTTTTTTTTTTTTTTTTTACTTTTGGAGACAGGGTCTCACTAAATTACTCAGTCTGCCTCTGGTCTCAAATTTACAATCCTCCTGCCTCTGCCTCCCTAGTTGCTGGGATTACAGGCGTGCGCCACCACGCCTGGCTCACCTGATTGCTCTTTTAATGGAAATATCAGTGTTCTGATATCTCCAAACCACATTTGTACAGAAAATTTACTTTATACTTATTTTCCAAACCCATAGGAAAAGGATGGGAGAAAACAGACCTGATTGTGAGGATATTAAAAGTCAGTTTAAAGGTGTTTTGGGACCCTTTGCTGCAGCTTTGCAGCAGGTGAGCCCCAGATAAACCCACGCAATGGCAGGGTCCCTGTGGAAAGGCCCAGCCATGGGTCTGGACCACCAGGTTGGGGACAGGGCCCCTCTCTGACCACTGGGAGGTCGGCCAGAACAATTCCAAACACAGTCATATGGATTCCAAGTGTGTGGCAGTGTGGGGTGCCCCAGCAAGCCCTGGTGGGCACGGGCAGCCCAGAGCCTGTGGCTGGGGCTGACTGGAGTTTCCTGGAAGCAAAGTAGAAAGTTTGCAGAAACGCACCGGGCATCAAGGAGCGGCAACAGCACGGAGTCCAGTCGGGAAGCTCGTTTCTCCATCTTTATTAAAGCTAGGTCTTCCCGGTGACAGCACGGGGCAGGGCACAAACAGTTGGGGCCCCTGGACGGGCAGGGAGGGTGGTGCCCAGCCCACTGCGGCTGGGCCATTTCTGAATATACGGGGAGAGGAGAAAGTTGGGACAGAGAAGCCACAGACAGCACCTCGAGGCCACCCTGGGCCCCTACCCGGCCCACTGCGAACCCTGCCCAGCACCCAGCAGCCTAGCTGCCGGCTGTCAGCCCCGGGGCCGTGACTACACTAACACGGAAGGAACTAGGTCTAAAGGGGAACGCAGTTGCCTAACATCTCACTTCTGGCCTGGAAGCACGGAGGGAGACAGAGCTCTTGGGAGCCACGCCTCAACCGTGGCCCCAGGGCCCAGTCTCGCGGATGGGGGTCATCCAGGCAGGAAGCCTTGCATAGTTGGGCGCTTAGATTGTCACTGAGTCTCCGGCTCCGGCTCCGACATGAACAGCTGCTGCGCGCCCCGCCCCAATCCGCGGACAGGAAAGCCAGGCAGAAGCGCCACGCAGCCCTAGCGCAGGGTGGGACAGGAGCAGCGTGAAAGACCTGCAGGGGTCAGGGCCCTGTTGTGGAATGCGGGCCACGACCTTCGGCACAATCCCAGTGCTTTAGAGGCTGAAGAGCCAGGACTCGGAGGAGCAGGGTTACCTCCAGCCATCAGCTCCAGGAAACAGAACCGGGGCGCCACCTCCACCCACCAGAGGCGAGAAAAGATCTTAACAAGGAAGCTGAGCCCAAAGCTTACTCTGTAGCAAGTGCTTGGCCCAACTCAGTGCCCAGTAGAGCAAGGACCCCAGAGAATAAAGCGGCCGACCCCCTGGGGGTCCTGCCAACCTCTGCGACATGGCCACCAATTTGGTTTCTGGCTTTTCCTCTTACTCTATGTTCTTTCAGGCCATACAAGAGGTGGAACTAAATATCCACAGTGGGCAGTCAGGGCGAAAACCTCCCAGTCCCTGATCAAGAACGCCGCCCTCTGGAAGCCTGCAGGGCTCCCCTGTGCCACGACTTTCCAAAGACCACAAAGTCCCTGAATCTCCCACCGGTGACCCGGAAGGGGTCGTCAGCGGACCCAGCCGCCAGCGCGGACCCGCCAGAGCGGTGGGCCGCCCTTCCTTCCGCCACCCCACCCTCCCCTCCGTAAAGCCCAGGTACAAACTCCTGGGTCACTCGTCATCCGGGCCCCGAGTCGGAATCGGAGAGAAATAAATAGCCTCTCCCGCCACCCTTGCTGCTCTGCCTCGCAGAGCAGACTCAGACTGTCGGGGCGCCCCCAGCCCTGATCCCCTCCGCCTGCTTGCCAGGGCGCGGTGGCAGCGTGTTCCGAGGCTGAGCGGGAGGGGACCCAAGGAGGCAGGGCAGGGGCCCTGCCCAAGAAGGGATTCCCCCAGCCCCCAGGCCGCAGGAGCCATCCAGGGGGAGGAGCCAGTGGCCTGGCTTCCGGCGGCCTCGCCCATCACAGGACGCGCTCCTCGTAGGCGCCAGTGGGCCCCACGAGCACCGCGGACTCGGAGCCGAAGCTCGTGCCGCCCGCAAACTCCAGCAGAGTGCTGCCACGCTCCCCTCGCCCTGGGCTCGCGCCTGCGCCCGGCGGCCCTTTGGCCGGCGCCTCAGCCTTGGCTGCGGGGGCCGGCGCCGCCGCTGGGCCGGGCGCGCCCGCCGTGCCGCGGTGCGTCTTCATGTGTGTGAGCAGGTGGGAGCTCTGTGAGAAGCGGCGGCCGCAGTTGGCGCACGCGTAGGGCCGCTCGCCGGTGTGCGTGCGCTGGTGCGTGACGAGCACCGAGCGCTGCGAGAAGCGCTTGCCGCACTCCGGGCACGGGAAGGGTCGCTCACCCGTGTGGCCGCGCCGGTGCTTGGCCAGGTTGGAGCGCTGCGCGAAGCCGCGGCCGCAGTCGGCGCAGCGGAAGGGCTTCTCACCCGTGTGCGTGCGCCGGTGCCGCTTGAAGTCCGAGCTGTGGCCGAAGCCCTTGCCGCAGTCAGGGCAGCGGTGTGGCTTTTCCTCGGCGTGTGCCCACTGGTGCCGTGTCAGCGCTGCGCTCTGCCCGAAGCGGCGGCCGCACTCGGCGCACGCGTACGGCCGCTCTCCCGTGTGCGCACGGCCATGCGCCGTCAGGTGCGCGCGCCGGCTGAAGCCCGCGCCGCACACGCCGCACACAAAGGGCTTCTCCCCGGTGTGGCCGCGCACGTGCGCCGCCAGGTGCGAGCCCCGGGCGAAGCGCGCGCCGCACTCGGGGCACGGGAAGGGCCGCTCGCCCGTGTGCGTGCGCCGATGGCGCGCCAGGTGCGAGCCGTACACGAAGCTCTTGCCACAGTCGGCGCAGCGGTGCGGCCGCTCACCCGCGTGATAGCGCTGGTGCTTGGCCAGGGCGGCGCGGCGGCCGAACGTCTTGCCACAGTCTGAGCAGATCCACGGGCTTTCCTCCTCCGCCAGGGCGGCGGGGGCCGGCTCAGCCAGCAGCGCCCCGACTGCAGGCCCGAACGCGCGCAGGCCGCCAGCCCCGGCCCCGCCGCTCCCCGCACTGAAGGGGTCGCAGGCCAGCCCGGCGCCCTCCACCAGGGACAGCGGGCGCCCCAAGGGCCCCGGCAGGGCGCGCCCGTCGGCCGGCAGCCGCTCCCCGAACTCCGGGAGGCCCAGGATCGGGAAGCCGTCCGGGTGCAGCCAGGACTTGGGGTGCACGGGGAAGGGGAAGCCGAGCGGGTGCACGGAAGGGCCTTCGCCGTCTCCTAGGCCGTTGCCCATTCCCAGGAGCCGCCTGTCCGGGTCAGAGTCCTGCTTGCTCTCCGGCGCGGGGGCCTCCACTGCCGCCTCTTCTCTTGCCTCGGCCTGGGCGTCAGCCTCTGGCTCACCGGCCTCCAGCTCCTGGGTCCCCGCGGGCGCGACGTCCAGGTCCTCGGGCCCCGTCGAGGCCGCCAGCTCCAGGGACTCCCGCCGCAGGCCCTCGCCCACGGTCTCCGCGCAGCCGCCGCGGCGATGGCGCTGGAAGTCAGCGCGCAGGCGGAACGCCTGGCCGCAGTCGGGACAGCAGTGCGGCCTGTCGGCCGTGTGCACTGCCTGGTGCCGTGCGAGCGCCGAGCTCTGGCTAAAGCTGCGGCCGCAGTGCGGGCACGGATAGGGGCGCTCGCCTGTGTGCGTGCGCTGGTGCGTGACCAGGTAGGAGCGGCGCCCGAAGCCAGCACCGCAGAAGGCGCAGCGGTAGGGCCGCTCGCCAGTGTGGATGCGCCGATGTGTGACCAAGTGCGACTTGTAGACGAAGCGCTTGCCACAGTCAGGGCACGGGAAGGGCTTCTCGCCGGTGTGCGTGCGCTGGTGGATGGCCAGGTGGGAGCGGTACACGAAGCCCTTGCCGCACTCCTCGCAGCCGAACGGCTTGACAGCCGCGTGGTAGCGCTGGTGCTTGGCCAGCCGTGACCGGTGCGGGAACACCTTGCCGCACACGTCGCACGTGGTCTCGGGGCGCCCGGCCGGGGCCGCCACGGAGGCGAAGGCCCAGGGCGCCAGGAAGTTCCCGCCTGTCTCCCGGCCGGACAGGAAGGGCTTCACTTCCGCCTCCTCAGCCAGGACCTCGAGGCCGCCGGGTTCGGGGCCCCACTCCTCCAGCGTCTGTGCTGAGTCTGAGTCGTCAGGGCCCCATGTCCCAGGCACGTCCCCCACGCCATAAGCAGCCGACCACAGCCCAGGCGGCTCGTTCTCCTCCTCGGCCATCTCAGCCAGGAAGTCCTCGTCGTCGTCATCCTCGTGGTCCTCCATGTCATCGGTCCAGAACCAGGCTCCTGAGGACAACAGGGACCGGGAGAGGTAAGAGGAGACCCTGGCAGGGCCTGTCCCGAGAAACCGCAGCCTCCGTCACCACCCCCATGGGACCCTAAACTCCTCCAGTTGGGACAGACCTCCCGCTCGCAAAGTGCAAGGGTGTTCACGCACCACCCGCCCCCGTCAGTCCTGGCAGGCCCCAGTGGCAGATCAGCGACAGTCACCCCCAGGTAGGGACTTCGCGAGGGTGGGGCACCCCCACCCAGGAAGGCCAGGGGTCCTCGGGCTTGCTGCCTTGTAGGGCCCACAGACTGCAAAGCAGCTGAGCTTGGCTGCAGGCTCTGCCCATAGCTGCTCCTGTGCCCAGAGAGGAGACCCCGGGGCTGTTCCCAGGAACCCTCAACCTGGGAAGCCCTGACCTTATAAGTCACTAGGCCTCGCCCGCCCTTCCCACTCCCAGAGCAGTGCCAGGAAAGGCCACCCCCAGGGGCTGGTCCCTGCTGCGCCTGTGGGTTCTTCCACCCCTCCCCCTTCAGAGTCAGGCTTCCCCTCAAGGCTGCCCCCCAGTCTGGGGGTAACCTCTGCACCTGGAAAACCCCAAGCCAGCTGGGACTGGGTGCGCTGTGAGCACCCTTAACTTTCAGCTGCTGGTCCCTCCCCTCCATTGAGCTGTGGCGAACCTGTGGCCTCTGCCCCTCAGAGGGCTGGGTGGGCACAGCCGAGGGTGGCTCTGCAGTCGGCCATGAGGCCTGCTTGTTTGTGAAATGAGTCCTGCCACCTGCCACCATGATTGACCCCAGAGGGATCGGATGTGAATAAAACAGGTGCTATGTCACCCAGGGGACCCAGGGAAAGTGCCTGGGGCACAGTGGCCCCAGGTGTTGAGTGCACCTGTGTCCCCACGCTCTCCAGTACACTGTGCCCCCATGGAGCCTGCAGCTGGAAGCTTCAAGCTCCCACAGCTGGGGTAGGAAACTGCTTGGCTTCCTGCCCAAGACTCTGGCCCATTTAGGACATCACCTGGAGGGGTGAACCTGGACCACTGAGTCCTGCCCTCAGAGAAGGGTCAGAGCTCAGGAAATCTCAGCAGCCTGCACAGCACCCTCACATCAAACACGGCACCACACCAGGCCCTTGTTCCACATGACATTAGATGGGGTGACATGGAGCCACAAAGCAAAACAGCATAGTGCCAAGTGAAACGAGGGAGTCACAGAATCATGCAGGCCTCAGCACAGCTGGGAAAAAACCACGCACTGACGGTATGAAAGGACAAGAAAATGAGTCATTCCCACAGGCTTCCAGTCCTTCCTGAGTCCTCGAGAGTGTGTGACATTGTCACAGTAAATATGGGCCTTCAGTGGAAAAGTTTGTTGGCCCAAGTTCACCCTAGCTGCCACCCATGGCCACCTGAGGGATGTGAAGTGGCTGTGCCCTCCTGAGCGGCACAGAGAAGGCCCTGCTCCTCAGCTCAGGGTGCTCTTCTCAGTTGGGCAGCAACTCCCCCAAATCTGCGAAGGCTGGGGGCCCCTTGGGGCAGGGAGGAGCTGGCCGCAGGCAGACGTCCAATCAAAATCACTTTCCCAGGCAGGGTGCTGTAGAGTACTCCTGTGATCCCAGAGACTTGGGAGGCTGAGGCAGGAAGATCGAGAGTTCAAGGCCAAAGGCAGCCTGTGCAACTTAGACCCTGACTCAAAACAGGCCGGGGTGCAGCTCAATGGTGGAGCACTTGCCTGGCAGGCATGAGGCCTTGGGTTCAGCCCCCTAGTACTGCAAACAAACAAAAATTACCCCATCATTTTTATTGGAGCCAACTGAGCAGGGAAAATTCATGCTGAGGAAGCAGCACTGGCCTGGCAGGTGGGTCTGTGCCCCTCAGGACCTAGTCAAGGGTCAGTAACCACCTGCTATATCAGAAAGCCTCATGGTGCTGGAGGCCAGCCAGCAGGGACCCTCTGGGCCAGGATCTGGAGGCCGGTGGCATCCCGCTGGCTCCCAACACCTTCCCCATGAGGGCTGGGAGCAATGCCCCCATCCCCACTCCACCTAGCTCTGGCAGAGATGGGGGAACCTCACCACGGCCTCTGGGACTGGCACGGGCACTGGTCCAGCAGCCACAAGCAGGAGGCCTGGACTAAACACGCGACACAGCCAGGGGGGCCTCAAGTGAGGGGAAGGACCTGAGCTGTGGGGATGTTGGAATAGGCTGCAGCTGGAGACAAAGGCTGAGAAGTCACTGGGTCTCTGGGAGAGGACCTGGGGGGACTCGAAGGAGACCACCCTTCTCCGAGGCCAGGCTCTGCTCCCTTGCTTCCTGCTGCCAGAGCGGCTCAGCGTCTAGAGATCACAACCCTGGACTGCGATGTCCAGCCTGTGCCACCCCAGGCACAGAGTTCCCAGTGAGCTCGCAGGTGCAGCTCCCCACCGCTGGAGGGTGGGGCGTAGACAGCTGCTTGGCCAAGAGCCACAGGAGCCACTGCAGAGAACTGGGCCCCGGTGATGGGGCTGGTGTTGCACCTCCCTGGCCCCTCGCCTGGGTGAAGGATGACGAGCCAAGCCTCTGGGAAGATCCCAAGGGTTATAGATAATGTGCAGTGGCAGATCAGGGGCTAAGAGCCAGCTGTCCACAGTGAGAGAACTGACAGGCCTTGGCCATGAGGACCCCTTCACAGCCTGTGTTCTGAGCTGGGGGCATGGAGGCTCCAGGGAAATAGGTTTCTGGGCCACCTTGAAGGGGCAAGTGACAAAAACTGGCAGAAGGGAGTCCAGCGAAGAAGGCCAGCCTAGCAGGTGAGTGGCAAGGGAATGGATTCAAGCCTCAGGACTTAGGTTGTTACCTCGTGGGTCTGGTCACAGCTCTTTCTACCCTGAGGACGCTGGATGGTGCCGGGCCTGGCAGTCTACCCCTTCAGGGCTTGATGGGCGTGTTCACGTGTCCCATTTTTCAACCTCATCTCTGCCCTATCCTGAGTGACGTTTAAACCAGTGACATCCTGGGTGTTCTCTCTCCCACTGCTCACTGCCAGAAGCAGGGCAGGAGCCAGCCCGCTGGGTACCTCCCAGTGCCCAGCACAGCAGTCGAGTACCGTGGATACCCCAAGGTGAACAGTGCCTGCTCTTAGCCAGCCTGAGCGCTAGGAATGGCCGGCTTGTCTCAGAGCAGAAATGCCAGCCCCATCCCGCCACACAGGCCAGACCACCAGGCCCAGGTGGAGGTGCATCACCGGCGGCCTGCCGTCCCCTAGGGCACACATTTCTCCTGGCACATTCTCTGCTGCAGTGCAGATCAGAGGCTGGCAGGAAACAGGATTCAACCAGGTGCAGGGGGCTTTTGCTAGGCACTCATAAAGAATGAGGACCCTGTGATCTAAGCCGGGTGAGGAGAAAGGCAGGCAGGAAGGCACTGGTTGGAAGAGTTGGACGCAGGTGACAATGGGCTGGTAGGGGACCTGGAGCACAGGCTGAAGGGCAGGTGAGGGCTCCAGGAAGCACCTGGGTGAGGGGACAGGGCTAGAATCCATGTGCCAAGGGGGGTCTACCTCATGAGGAGCAGAGACAGGAAGGAGACGCCGTGTCCTGTGAGGCTAATCGGGAGGTGTAAACCGTCAACCTGAGGACAGTTAGCTTCCGTCCTGCTGGACCCAGGGACACAGTCCTGGATGCTCCGCTGGGCAGAAATGAATGCCAGGAACCGGAGAGCAGCAGGATAGGTGGCTGCTTGGCCACTGGCCATCATCAGAGGTGCACTCGAGGACCTCAAGTGTCAGAGCCCTACCCCAGCTGCTGCCACCACATCTGCACGTGATACTCTCACAACCTGCTCAGACCTGTCTGGGTCCTGTGCCGACAGATGGCTCTGTAGCCAGAGCCTGGGCCAGAGGACAGCTGGGGACACCAGCTCTGCAGGCCACCGAGCCAGCCCACAGGGAGCTCCCAAACCAGCCAGGTGCCCAGTCACATGATGCGCATCACCTGGATTGAAGGGGACCAGGCCAACCTAGGCTCGAGCCTGCACCAGGCTCTACCCTAGGATACCCCAAGAGGATGGCGAACAGGGGCACATGGGGATGCCTTGCCTTGCATCCTATCCCCTCCACTCCACGCCGTGCAGTGTGAGAAACTCCGCCTGCATCTCAGCGTCCTCCTGGAGATAGCAGCCATGTCTCGCCAACTACAAGGGCCCAGGAACACAGCGCCTCAGCTGAGAGGGTGTCACACGCACAGGGGATTCAGGGCAAGGGCTCAACACCCAGCAACTCCTCAAAAAGCCAGCTGCCCCATCTGCAGGGAGCCAGTGAGCCCCAGTTGTCCTCCCACTGTCTTGAGTACCACACTACAGGTGACGCAGCTCTAGGAGGACATGCGACGGTCTTGGGGGTTTTCGCTGCAAACATCTACGGCTGTTCCACCCCCTCCTCCCCGTGTGTCAGCTTGTCTTGCTTTGGGGACTTGCATGTTGCTGTGATGCTGAAAGCTATGCCACCAGTTTCTCAGATACCAGCAGGGCTACCCGTAGTGGCCAGGTTTCAGCTGAGCTTCCAGACTAAGATAGACTAGGGAGAAGGACCCAGCAGCCCACTCCCCAATCAGCCATTGAAAACCCTATGGATAGCAGAGAAACACTGTCAGATAGTGCCAGAAAATGAGCACCCCCCCCCCAAGGCTGGAAGGCATCCAAGAAATGACTGGGGAAGAGTTGCCTCCTCAAAGTAGAATTGATCTTAATGATGGGAATGGCATAAAGACCCTGGGATCTCCCTTTGTTGAGGTGGCACAACTCAAAATGAGAAGAAACACAATGGCTGTAACAAGGGGCTCAGACTTAAAACATCATGGGGATGGCACAGTGTTGGGTTGTGTTTTTTTCTGCTGTACTTAGGGTCACTATGAGTCAGATCCAACTGGATGGCACCTAACAGCAACAATGGCTGCTCCAGGCCCACCCAGTGCCCCTCCCTAGGCTGACATCAGCCCAGCCCCAAGCACAGACACCTGCTGGCCAGGGGCCTCGGCAGAACACTCCAAAATCCTGGTATGACTTGCAGACTCCTTGAGGTACCTTAGCACAACCATAAGTCCACAGGTTTAGTTGAAATTCTTTACTCCGCACATGAACAAAGCAGGGCTCAGAGAGCTGAAGAAAGAGCCAGGGCCAAGGCCTCTGGGGCAATCTCCCACCTGAATGCCTTCTGTATATGTCGCCCCGCTATGCCTCCAGAAGGCCCCACCCCGCACTCCCAGGCCAGAGCCTGTCTGCAGGGAGGGGAAGCTGAGGGACCCTTTCTGTAGAAATGGCCAAATGGGTGGTGAAGCCAGAGGACAGCCTCAGCTCTCTGACTCAGAAACCACACCAACAGTCTGCTAGCTCCCACACTGACAACCCAAGTGCCCTCAAGACCAGGAAAAAAAAGCAAAAAAAAACAGGCTCCAAGGTGGGCAGCACCCCGCTTTTAAGGTTCTCCAAGGACCTAGCACCAGCCCTTGGCCTTTGTGGCGCTGGACCAAGAGGACCCAAGAGGCAGAAGCCAAAGCTGAGGCCAGCACAGGGCGGCCGCCCCTTCTCCACAGAGTGTCCCCCTCGGTAAAGGCCAGATGTGACCACAGCTCTGAGAAGCTGTGCCGGCAGACGCCCCACGCGATTCTGCCTCCTGCTCACCTGTGTAGACGCCGGTGACGATGTCCCCCTCCTCCGGGTGGGGGCTGTCCGGGACCCAAGGCTCTTCCCCTTGCTCGAGGCGGAAGATGAGGTCTGGCTTGGGGATGGGGTATCCTGCCCAGGAGAGGAGCACATGGCAGCGACAGGCCGGCTGTACCCCATGCTGTCCCTGTCCCCATCCCAGGAGCAGCCCTCCACCCGAGACCCTTCCCTTGGACCCCCGCCCTTCCCCTGACCTTCGCCTACAGGACGCCCACCCCTGCTCCCTCTGCTGGAGGCTTCAGACACAGAGGAGTCCAGAGTAGGACCAGACGGGCCACGGCGCAAGTCTGCCCGGCTCAGGCACCCCACCAGAGGCCAGGGGGTTCCAGGGCTTCCTTTCCATTGGGCTGGCCCAGAACCCAGCCATTCTGAAACTCTAAGGCTTGAGAAACACCCCTCAGGCAGCCGAGCCTGGGCAGCCACCGTGGCAGATGCGGTCACGGGCACCGAGGCCTTCCTTACCCAGGGACACCAGGACCCCATAGTTCTCCTGCATCACTTCCTGGTAGAGGCCCCGCTGGTCTGCGTCCAGCCTCTCCCACTCCTCCAGGGAGAAGTACACAGCCACATCTTCAAAGGTCACCAGGCCCTAGAAAACACAGCCCCACACACTGCCCTCAGCTGCCCAGGTGAGACAGAGGGAGACCCCGAGCCCCCCAGCCAGTGGTGCAGCAGGAGAAAACACCGAGGCCCCACAAGGGCGTCTCCATGGGACCCAGCCCAGCAGGCATACAGGTGCTCAGAAGGTGCTGCAGGCTCTCAGGCTCCCCCAGATCCCTGGACACGAGGGGCTCAGGCTCAGAGGGCACACGATCAGCTCGTAGGACCATGGGTCCAGGCCCTCAGCCCTCACATGGTCTGGCCGGAGTGAATGCCACAGCCATGGGAGCAGTGTGAGGGGCCGCTCCAAGGTGGACTGGGGGCACCAACTAAACCACAAGCAGGGGGCTGGTGCCGATCTGACTGGCCAGCTGGAAAATGGACCCTGGGTGGGGGATGGTCACTCCGGGGGAGGGTGCCAGCCTGGCCCTGGGGGCATTGGCCCTCCGAAGACAATGCAGAGTCTAGATGAGGGGATGGAGTCCAGGACAACTGTGACCCCATGACAGCCCGGGCAAGGACAGGCTCAGGAAAGCAGTCGTATCCCCTGGACCTGCCACCTGCAGCCCACCCTGGCTCAGAGGGCTCCAGGACAGCAGGTGGAAGGCTGCCTGGGAGACCTGTGCTCCAAAGGAGGGCAGGCAGCTCACCTGAGATCCAGCCATCAGCAAGTCCTCCTCCTC
This sequence comes from Pedetes capensis, assembly GCA_007922755.1. NCBI lineage: Eukaryota > Metazoa > Chordata > Mammalia > Rodentia > Pedetidae > Pedetes > Pedetes capensis. The sequence continues at coordinate 41,200 of VMDO01000002.1, forward strand.
ATCGTCATTGTCATCGTCCTCCTCCTCGTTTTCCAGATCCTCATCCTGAGCAGTGGCTGGAAGTGGGGAGGCCTGCAGGGCTGAGCGGAAGGATCTCTTAGGGGCCGGCGGCTTCCACATGCTTGGCCTGGCCACCCCCGCTGGCAAGCAGGGTGCAGCACCCAGCTGCTCTCTCTTTGTAAAATCTGAGCTCTAGACAGACCCAGTGGTGCCTGCCTGTTATCCCAGCAACTCAGCACGCTGAGGCAGGAGGATCTCGAGTTCCAGGCCAGAGGCAGCCCAGCGTAACTTAAAGCATCTCTCAAAACGAAACCTAAGAAAGTAAGCTAGAGGTGCAGCCCAGCAGTAGACACAGCTTGAGAGGCCTGTGTCAGGCACGGGTTCAACCCCCAGTACTGAGGGGAAAAAAACCTAAGCCTTGGGCCCTGCCACCTGGCTCCAGCTCCCAGCCAGGACCCAGAGCTCCTGTCTGGCTGGGCCACCCCATCAGATGGTGCCTCGTTCTTACCATTTCTCTGGGTACCCTTTCTGCAGCCAGACAGCCACCACCCAGAGAAGGGGGACAGCGTCACCGGCATCTACACAGGTGAGCAGGAGGCAGAATCGCGTGGGGTGTCTGCCGGCACAGGTGCTCAGAGCTGTGGTCACATCTGGCCTTTACCAAGGTGGGTGCTCTGCGGAGAAGGGGCGGCCACCTGTGCTGGCCTCAGCTTTAGCTTCTGCCTCTTGGGTCCTCTTGGTCCAGCGCCACAAAGGCCAAGGGCTGGTGCTAGGTCCTTGGAGAACCTTAAAAGCGGGGCGCTGCCCACCTTGGAGCCTGAGATTTTTTTTTTTTTCCCTGGTCCTGAGGGCATTTGTCGGGTTGTCAGTGTGGGAGCTAGCAGACTGTTGGTGTGGTTTCTGAGTCAGAGAGCTGAGGCTGTCCTCTGGCTTCACCACCCATTTGGCCATTTCTGCAAAAAGGGTCCCCGCTACCGCCTCCCCAGCAGATGGTGCCTCTTTCTTACCCTTTCTCTGAAGGCCTGGCGACCTGGCATCACCACCCTGGCTAAGGTGCTCTTGAGTCCCCCGGTCCGGACTCTCTTCTCCCGCCACCTCCTGCACATCATCGTCATGGTTGTCATTGTCCTCTTCCTCCCACTCTGCCAACTCCTGCACCTGTGCCACCTCTGCCTCTTCCTCCTCTTCCACCATGAACTCCTCCTCCTCCTCTTCCTCCTCCTCCTGGTCAGGGTCACACTCAGGCCCGTCCTCCACCCTCTCCACCTGGGTGGCGGGGGAGTTAGGAGTCGTGTGGAGGGCTGCCATGGTCCCTGGTCGCGAGCCTCCGAGTGGCCTGAAACAGGCGGGTGGTGGAGGCAAGGTCACGGGAGCTGAGGGGGGACAGGGGCTTTGCTACGTCACGCTGCCCAGAAAAGTTGAGTGAGGACCAGCAGCCACCTGCCTGGGCAGAGCCACAGCCCTCTCCTGGGGGAGGCATGCAGCATGCAGGGTCCTTATCCTTGTGGCCCATGGGAAGAACTGAGGGTGGGCCACGCGGCTGGAAAGAGGCAGCCTGGCGGGCAGACAGCAGAGCTTACCCAGCCCTTGGCACACAGGAACCAGGGGCGGCCCAGTGCCCTCGAGGCAAGGCTGACCTGACAAGGAGGCGGGATGGGCAGCCTCTCAGCAGAAAGGGAAGGCCACAGCCGGCTGCCCTCCACCTCCTGCTGCACCCAGGCATTTGGGAAAAGCTCAGCAGGTCACAGAGATGGGCTCCTTGCTAGGCTACCAAGTGACATAAAGTGCCTTAAGGCATGCCTTTGAGTTTGGGGACTGGAGCATCCAAAGGCCTGAAATGCCTAGGGGCACACAGGGTTCACTCCCCCAGCGATGTCCCCACGGCTCAGCTCAGGGCAGAGGCTGCCATGCCGCAGCCTGGTCTGGGGTGGCAGGCCCTGGGTGAGGGGAGTGGAGACGGGGCGCTGGAGTAGCTCTCCCCACCTGGGCGTGTGTCCTTCACCAGCCCCTGAAGAGCCCCAAGGGCGGGACACTTGAGATTCTGACAAGTTCTTCCCTGAGGCACCTGCCTTGTCCCTGTCTCAGATCTGAGGCAAGCCTAGAGACCTGGGAGGGATGGTATGAGATGCCACATGGCCACGCCCAACACCGGGCCTGCCCTAGCCCACCTGGCTCCACCAGCACACAGCACGCCACCAAATGCCCCAAAGCAGACTGGGGCAGCCGGTAAAGATGCCCAGGGTCGTGGGAGCAGTCAGACCACACGATCCCACGCTTCCAGGGACACCCAGGAGCAGACTGCTCAGGGCCCGGCTCTCGCTCCACACCATACCCCCTTTCTGTATGGGGAGCGAGTGCTCGTTTTCCAAACTGCTCCAAGCAGCTGCTTTTAAACCCATACTTCAAACCAGGTGTCTGGGCCTGCGCCTGTCATCCCAGAAACCAGGGAGGTGGAGGCAGGAGGGCCGAACATTCAAGGCCAGAGGCAGCCTGCATAACTTAGGGAGACCCTATCTTAAGAAGTGAAAAGTGGGCTGGGGTGCAGCTCAGCGGTACAGCGCTTGCAAAGCATGCAGGAGACCTGGGTGAAAACTCCCGGTACTGAATAAATCAATTCCATACCTCGCCCCAAAGACCTAGGCCACAGAACAGGGCTTCGGAGGGCCCTCTGGCCTCAACGCCCTCCTTTTCTTCATGGCTCTTTGATGTGGGGTTTTCTAAAGTATAGCAACATGTGTGCCTCCTATTTCAACAGCACACAGTGCCCCCCAGCTCAGGGCAGCGAGCACACTCAGCAGAGGTCTCCCAAATAGCACACAGCTCACACCCAGATGAGGGCTTTGCTCCCTCAGGCCTCAGGTTCAAGTTCAAGTTGAGCTCAGACACCAACAGAGCTGTTCCCTGCCTGGCCACCACCCACAGCAGCAACTTCAGACTCCCCCAGGCAAGGCAACTGGACAGGAGGAGCCAAGAGAAGAAAACACCAGGCTTTGGAATACAGAAGCCCCAGGCTCACCGCCTCAGGACCTTTGCATGCTCCATTCTCCCTCCCTGAACTCTCTGCCCCATTTTTCAATGACGTCTAGAGGCAGCCATCCTAGGTCACTGCTGTGCATGGTTCCCTGTTCTCTTCCCTCGCAGCACCCATGTTATCGCTACCCAAGAACAGTCAATTGAGGGACAAGGGAGATTCCCTTTGCTCCCTCCTAAAACCCCTATTCTAGACACTCAAGCACTTATTGAATAAATGACCCTAAGGTCTCCAGTCAACGTGATGGACGTGAATTTTTCTTATTCAGTACTGGGGGGTTGAACCCAGGGCCTTGCACATGCTAGACAAGTGCTCTACCATTGAACTACACCCTACCGGCATCTCTTTTATTTTTTATTTTGAGACACGGTCTCACTAAGTTGCACAGGCTGCTTCTGGCCTCGAACTTTCAAGCCTCCTGCCTCAGCCTCCCAAGTAGTCGGGATTATAGGCATATGCCATGGTGCTCAGCTGTAACCTTTTAAAACTCTAAAACTTGGGCCTGACTGTCATGTTCCACAACAGGATGACCACAGCTGGCGGGGGGGGGGGGGGGTCCTTCAAACTAGAATCTACCCTAGAAGCAGTAGACAGTCTCTGCCTTGATAAAGGACATGGGGTAAAGTCCCTTCTCCTGAGAAGCCTCCCAAGACCAGAGAAGGGGGAGGTCCAGCCCATGCAGGACCCAGGTGTTCAGACCCAGAATTCACTGTTCTGAAAGTGGACCTCAGGGACAGGTCAGTACACCCTCCTGCCCTCTCCAGCTATCAGGCCCTGGACATTTTTTCTGCTCACTTCCCCTTGACCTCTGATTCCAGGTGAGCAGCCGCAGGGGATGGATGGGGTAAGCAAGCTTATCAGTAAGCCTCTGGTCACCCAGATCCTCATTCCCAAGGCCCTACACCCTAGGACACAGTGATGCAGACAGTTAGGATTGGGGGTGGCCAGAAGTCCCCTGAGCAGGGAGGGCGCAAGGATGGTAAGAGGTGGCAAGTTTTGAAAACAGATTAGAAACTCTACAGAAGTCCCCCATCCAGAGAAACCCCCTGGCCACGGTGGCAGGAGATACTTGGGCACATCCGTATCTTGTCACCTCGATCCCCCAGGAGGTCTGCACTGACCTCAAGACCCTTCAGGTCTTCTTGTTAGCCAGGAAGATGTCCCTCCCTGGCCACCATGACGCTTGCCATCTGCCCCTCGGTTTCCGGCAGCCCCTACTCTCCTGGGCAGATCCCAGCATAGGTGTATCCATGAGGGCCATGGCAGCCGTCTCCAAGGGGGGCTCCCTCACCAAGCCCCCTCAAAACCCGCCAATACTTGTTGAACCAAACCAAGTGCCAATCGATGTCAGCCACACAAGCTAAGCTACGGCCTGATCCTCGGAGTCCCTGAGGCCCCCTCTTCCCCTGGCCAGCTTTTCTCCCACCTTTGTGGCCTCGGGGATGAGTTCCCCTAGCCACCCACTGGCAACAGGCCATTCAGCACAGCAGTCCAGCGGGGCCTCCGTTTGTATTCGAGTACAGGCTCAAGACACAGTGCCCCTCACCCCCGCCCCGCGCCCCCAAGGTCACCAAGCCGGCTGTGAGGGCCCCAGGGCCAACTGACCGCCTCCCTGCCCGCCTCCCTCCAAGGGGCTTCCTGAGCATCCGTCTCCCTCAGAGGCCGCAGCAGCGACAGTCGTCCCAGGATGGGCGTGTCCCCGGGGGCGACGGCGGCTACGGTCCCTCCTGAGGTGTCGCGCGTATCCCCCCAACCCCTGGCCCATGGCCTCTGCGCTGCCGGCGCAGCCTAGTCCCGGAGGTCGCGCGGGGGTCCGCGGGCCTCGCAGGCCGTGGGCGCTGCCGCGGGCGGCCTCGGGTCCCCGCAGCGCCGAGGCCGCCGCGTTCCCGCCGCAGGCCGCGCGCACCGGGCGTCGCGTCGCGTCCCGCCCGCCCGCACCTGCCGCCCGCGCGACCCACTCACCGCGCGCGGGGCCGCGGGGCCCGGGCCGGACGCGGGGACGGGGCTGAGGGGGGCCTGGCGGCCACGGCGCCCCGCGCAACACAAAGTGACGGCCGCAAGCTGCGCGGCGTCTGCGGCTGAGGCGACGACGGCGGCTAAGGCGACGGCGGCGGCGCGTGGGCACCGGAAGTGCCGCCCGCCGGCCCCGCCCCACCCGCGCCCACGGGGGGGCACTTCCGGTCACGGAGGGCGCGCCGTCGGGGAGCCGCGCTTGAGAGGGCGCGTGCGCGCGGGAGGGACGCGGACCCGGCGTGGGCCCCGCGGACCCCGCCCGCCCGAGGCCCTGGCTGCATCCCTGGGGGACCCTGTGCGGTCGTCCGCCCCTGGAGACGCCCCCAGGGTGCAGCCTATGCCTGCACCGTGTCCCCACGCACCCCGAGCGCGCTCCACCGTGATTCAGGGGCCCCTCGCTACCCCTCGCGGGACCCCATGATGGTGGAAGGAGGGGGCGCCCCAGAAAGTGCGTGGGCGTGGAGCCGGCCAGTGTTGTCTCTGAGACCCTGATGTGGGCAGGGGCGGTAGGAGCCAAGGGTCCACCTGTCTCCAGTGACGGGACCTGAGCAGGTGGCCTGTGTGCCCATAGCTCCCCCTCCAGACTCTGCAGGAGGGCAGAGGAAGAGCTGTGGCCAAGGACTCAGCAGTCCTGTGGACCGTGGCAGGCGAATGCACAAAGGTCCTGGGGTTGGTTGCAGAGGCCCCACTTGCAGGGACATGGGGTCAGGAGGTCCCACTTGCAGGGCATGGGGTCAGGACCATGGGGAGGGATGAGCCTTTGCAGCAGAGGGCAGTAGCCCCCGCCATCCTCAGAGGCAGAAGTGATAGGCAGCGTGGGGGTTATGGGAAGGTAGGATTCATGGGTTCTGTGGCCACCCACAGAAAGCCCTCCCCAAAAGCGTGTCTACGTCCAGCCCCACGGGGTGCATCTGGGATCTGATGGTGAACTCTGACGCCCACAATGACAGGGAACCTTTTTTCAGCCTGAAATGTTGTGCCCCAGCCCATCTACCATTATTCTTCATATACTTCTGCCGTTATTCTTCATATTTTCCATGTATTTCCTTGGACTTTCAAGACAGGGCTGCAACCCCAGGGCTCTACAGCAGCTTCGCCACTCCCTGAAATGAATTCTCTCCTTTCCAGAGCCTCGGTCGCTAGCTGTGGGTTTCTCAGGGAGGAAGCACTCAAATCTCTGCCTCACTGAGAGGGGCACAGCACCAGAAAAGCTTTACTGGTCCTGAAGTTCAGCCTGCCTGCTCTTCAGCTGGATCTGACCCATCATGATATGTTGGGTTGTTGATGTGTATGAATGTTGTTGGGGCCGGGTGAGGTGGTGCACACCTGTAATCCCAGTGACTTGGGAGGCCCAGGCAGGAGGATCCTGAGATTGAGGCCAGAGGCACCCTGCATAACTTAGCAAGACCATGGCTCAAGATAAAAAGTAAAAAATGGGCTGGCGGTGCAGCTCAGTGGTAAAGTACTTGCAAAGTATGCACGATACCCTAGGGTTCAACCCCCAGTACTGAAAAAAAAAATTAAACAATAAAGTGCTTTTAAATGAATAATTGTTGTTGTTGTTGTTAGGTACCCTCGAGTCGGTATCCGACTCATAGCGGCCCTCATAGGGTTTTCAATGGCTAACTGTTTTGGGATTGCCTTGGAAGTGGATTGCCAGGCCCTTCTCCCATTTTGGGGGTACTAGGAATTGAACTCAGGACCTTAGAGACTGCAGCGCAGCGCTCTACCAACTGAGCTAAATTCCAGCCCTAAATGAATAATTACCATTTAAAAATTGAGAGAGTGATCCCAGACACTAGGAGGCTGAGGCAGGAGGATCAGGAGCTCAAGGCAGCCTGCACAACTTAGCAAGACCCTGTTTCAAAATAAAAGGTAAAAAAGGGGCTGCAAGCACAGCTCAGTGATAGAGCAGTTGCCCAGTGTCCACAAGACTCTGGCTTCAACCTTCAGTGCTACGAAAATCGAGAAGCCTTTTGTTGTTGTTGTTTTTAATGAAAACTTGCAAATTCTAGCAGCGTAGGGCCTGTGCTTTTCAGGGTTCTGGTGCATAGGGTGTGAGAAGCAACCAATCCTATGGATGAGGCCAGGCTTGATCTCTCCCCAGTGTCCCAATTTCCCCCCTTTTTTCTCCGGGTCCACAGCCATGTGGCACCCCCCCCCCCCACACACACACACCTTCTGCTCTTGTGGGTATCTAAGCTTTCAGACCTGAACTCCCAGCTTAGAGCCTTGCCCACCGGGACCTGTAGATTCAGCAGGAAGCAGAATTTCCCCCCACGTGTTGCACGGAATGGTGGGCAGGATCATTATCAATAAGAGCCGTGTCACCAAACGCAGAGAAACCCAGACGGTGGAGGAGCCAGAGCCTGGCCGCGTTTGCCCCCATTAGGCTGAAAGAGAAGACATGGTGGGAAGCCATGGACCTAGGGAGAGCTTGAGGGGTAGAGATGTGGGCATCCATTGGGAGCTGAGACTCTGGAGGGACAGTGGGAGCTGGGATGGGGAGCAGATTCCCACTCTGCTCTCTAGCAACCTACACCTGCCAGTGTTGCCCTTTATCCACATCCACCTGGAATGTGGAGGGCAAGGGATTCAGGGGGTGCAGCCCTCAGGGGTCACTCTGGGGAGTCCAGAGCCATAGAGAGAACAAATCCCGGGGTAACAGAATCAACTGATCCATCCCTGCCTTATTTATTCCTTTATTTGGCTGTTTGTGTATTGTTTTGTTTTGTTTTGTTTTTTTGGTGGTACTGGGGGTTGAAACCAGGGCCTCGCGCTTGCATGCTCTGCAAGTGCTGGACCACTGATCTGCACCCCCAACCCTTTTTTTTTTTTTTTTTTTTTTTTTTTTTTTTTTACTTTTTGAGACAGGGTCTGGCTAAGTTACGGAGACTGCCTCTGGTCTTGAACTTGCGATCCTCCTGCCTCTGCCTCCTGAGCCATTGGGATTATAAGCATGTGCCACCACGCCCGGCTGTTTGTGTATTTTTGAGACAGATACTGAGTTGCCCACGTGAACCTCAAATTCATGATCCTCCTGCCTTCAGGCTCCCAAGTGGCTGGGATTGCAGGCATGTGCTACCAAGTCCTACCTTGTCTCCACCTTAGAACCTTCTATTTTGGCAGGCAACGGCCCCACAGAGCCCCAGCATCCAGATCTCCCTTTTGTGGTCATTAGGTGCCATTGAGTCTGATCTGACCCTAAGTGACTCTAAGTACAGTAGAATAAGACAGCCCCCAACACTGTGCCATGCACACGATCTTTTGTCTCAGCCATTGTTGCAACCACTATATTTCTTCTTCTTTTGAGTCATGCTACATCATCAAAAGGAGGTCCCAGAGCCTTTATTCCATTCTTGTCATTAAGGTTGACTCTACTTTGAGGAGGCAAGTCTTCCCCAGTCATCTTTTGAATGCCTTCCAGCCTGGGGGGCTCATTTTCTGGCACTATATCTGACAGTGCATCTCTGCTATTCCTAGGATTTCCCATGGCTAACTGTTTCAGGAGTGGGCTGCCAGGGCCTTCTCCCTAGTCTGTCTTAGTCTGGAAGCTCAGCTGAAACCTGTCCACCATGGGTGGCCCTGCTGAGATACGGGGGGCACATCTCTCAGCAGCACAGCAGCACACAAGCCCCCACAGCATGACAAACTGACAGACCTGTGCAACCAAAGAAAGCAGAAAAACAGAGCGGACACCCGTACTGGGAAGCAGTTGTCCCTCCCGCCTGGGCTTAAGCTCCTGCACAGGTGGTGGGGACGGGCCACAGCAGGGACGGCTGCCGTCACCACCTCCGGGCATCAGGCCTGGGGTGAGGCAGATCCCCACCTCCCAACTGTGAGATGCATCCGAGAGCCATGAACTGGGACCTAGGAGAAAGCAGGGGTGAGGAGGCCTTGTGCCTTCACAGGACAGGCGGTACTTCAGCCACGCCTGAAAGGTGACCAGAGACTGGAACATGGCGGGGCAGGGCTGTCTCACCTGGGCAAGAAGCTGAAGTGGGAACTTGGGACAGTTCTGGGAGGGGCGTAAGGCGGCAGGCAGGAAAGGACCATGATTTGCCAAGATGGCGGGGGTATGGCACGGGGCACAAGTGGGAGGCAGGGAGCCGTCCAAAGCCTGTTGAGGTGACCTTGGTGGACAGTGACGGTGACGAGGCGATAGGAGTGAGCTGTGGAATTGGGAGCTGTTCAGCAGGACCCTGAGCCCCTTAGGAACTCTGGCGCGAGGCCCCACGTGGCCTGGTTCCCGGTCCCTAACACCACTGTGAAAGATGAGGCCACCCCTGTCTGTTTCTTTCCACAGGGGGCCCCTCCTGCCTGCCGCAGTCCTTCCTGGGATGCCCACATCCCCCCCAGACCCCAAGTGCATCATAGTCTCCTGGCCAGGCAGCTGCGTGGCGTGCTGGGAGTAGGCTGGGGACTGTCAGGGGGACTGAAAGGAGATGCAGCCCCTGCCCGCCTGATCCGGGTGCAAATGGAGATGACCGAAGAGTCCCCCACATGGGACTGGATCGCGCCCAGGTCCCTTCAGTGAAGTAGAGAGGAACAGATGTGTGTGGGGTGTGTGTGTGAGTGGGGGGGTATCGCACATGCAGATAGGAGAGCCCCAAGGGTCTGGGGACAAAGGTTATCTCTCTTGACTGGACTTCGAGCTCCTCTAAGTTTCTTTTCAAGTTGGCCTTGACCTCTGGACTTCTTTGCCAGCTTTGAGTTGCCCGATTATAGCAAAAATCCTGCCGAGTCAGTTTGGCCAGAATCTCCACCCTCAAAATCTGATCAGATCTCTTCCTCCCCACCACCCTGGGTGGTGTCTGCTCACCCTGGCCGGACTCCCAAAGCAACGGGAGTCTGTGTAACCAGAATCCCCTCTCAGTAATTTTCCACCCACTGATACCCGCTCCACCCCGGCTCCTTGACTAGAAATCTTCATTGGTCTGGGCTGTACTCAGAAGTGAGCTGGTTTTATCCTGAGCTCTCCCCCACCCCCCATTGCAACAGGTCTTCAATTCAATCTGGTTCTAGCCTTTTAACTGGTTTCGTCATTGCTGTTGTTGGGACATGTGTCAGCACTCCTCTGTACCAGGCTTCTTACTGCCCTGTGGCAGGAGAACCCAGGAGTAGCCCTGGAGGGCTTCCTGGAGGAGGAGACAGCTGTGCAAGTGCTGGGAACCAAGAGAAAGAGAGCTCTGCCCAACCAGGAGCTGGTCCCTGAAGGGCAGCCAGCGCATGTCTGCAAGTGGGCCTGGGGGCCAGCAGATTCAAGGCCAGCCCAAAGGCCACATGTGAACAGAGCCATCCTCTGGCTCACGGAATTCCAGATATGCTCAAATCGCTGGTACACGCCCCCCCCCCCCCCCCCCGCATCTGCTGGGTCCACGGTGACCCTGCTGGTGAGTCACGGAAAAGCTGATGCACAAAATGAGAATCCTGATAGAGGCTGGGTGAGCAGATGGCCACCTCACCGGTATACTCCACCCCTAGACTGTTTAGAGATAAACCGGATATGAGAAACATAAGGAGTATCTTAGTACCCAAAGTGTATGCTTTCCTTTTTGAAGCCCATTAGATACCTTCCATCTTATTTCAATGAAACTACCTTAAAATTGGGAACACCAGGTGCTGTGGGAACAGCTTGTAGGTGTGGGAGAAGGACCCGAAACAATTAGCCACTGAAAACCCTGTCGATAGCAGAGAAGCACAGTCAAATATACTGCCAAAAAACGAGCCTCCTCCTCAGGCTGGAAGGCATTCAAGAAACAACTGGGGAAGAGCTGCCTCCTCAAAGTAAAGTTGATCTTAATGACAGGAAGGGGAGTAAAGTCCCTGGGACCTCCTATCGCTGATATGGCTTGACTCAAAATGAGAAGAAACGCAGTGACTGCAACACTGGGCTCAAACATAAAAAATTATGTTCATGGCACAGTGTTGAGGAGTGTTTTGTTCCATTTTACATAAGGTTGATGGCAGCTAACAACAACAATCTCTCTTATGTGGTCCTGGAAATTTCACCCATGGCCTTGTGCATGCACCACACCTCCAGCCTTATTCTGGTCTTTATAGACACCATTTTCCCGATGTACAGTGGAGACTCCCAAAAAAACACAGACTTTATTTATAAAGAGTCGTGTATTTATTTTTACTTGTTCCAACATCAGTCACCTGCAGCGTCCTCTCCATCTGATGCACGATACCTATCGAGATGTGTTTTCCACTGCGTAAAACAGGTTTTGAACTCATTGGTGCCTTTTAGACCTTCTACTATTTCTTTTTTTGTTTTGCTTCCTCCATATTGGCTAAATGTTTTCCCCTTGAGACATTTTTTTCATCTAGGGAAATAAACAAACAATAGTTGCACAGGGCCAGATCAGGTGAACAGGGAGAGTGGCAAAGGTCAGGCCATTTTGGGTCAAAAATTGCTGGACACTGTGGGCAGGAGCGTTGTCATGGTGGAAAAAGCAGTCACCTGCTTGCCACTATGTGGGATGTATCTTCTGCAAGACATGATGCAACTTTTTCGAAACGTCCAGAGAGTAGAAACATTAGTTGACCATTTGACGCAGACAGATTCCAAGTGCACAATCCCCTGCCATCAAACGCATAGATGACCATTGTTTTCATGTCCATTTCCAGGGTAGTTTTTGGTGGGTCCCCCTTCGTATCTAAAGTGCCCAGGCAGCCCATGAACCAGAGGCCCCTCCCACCTGGTCCCTGGTCCTGCTCATCAGTACAGCAGCCAGAGGTGACTATCACTCACCACCCATCCACCTGGAGGGCCCCTGCCGCTACTGTTGTACAAGAGACTCAAGCCCAGAATCCCACATTTAGACTCCACGGCCCAAGGGTGCTGTCAAAACTCTGGGCTTCAGGGGTTCTGAGGAGGAGGCCTGGAAGGAAAGATTTATGTGGGAGCAATTTAGGAAGGACTTGCACCCAGAGGGAATCAGAGCAAGAGAGTGGGACAAGGAAGGGGAGGAAGGAAGGTAGAGGTAGAGTCTCAAGTAAAATCCCTGGAAGGAAACTTGGATCAGATTCTGCAGGCAGACGCCAGAGTGATTCACACCTCCCCAGTCATCCTGACCACAGGCAGGAGAGCTTGGCTCACCTCTCCATATCTGTCTTCAGGGTTTACAGGTCACGGCAGGGAACACAATTCTTAGGGGCATCCAAACTTTTCTGCATGGGTTGATCCAGTAGCCCAGGGATCATCTTCCAAAGGAAAAGTTGAGGGTGTGCACTATTGGACATGAAAGCTGGGGACCAGGGGGACACAGACATGGCCAAAAGGAATCCAAGAACATCTGAAAGGTCCTGTCTTAGAATCATGGATACTCACGGCTGGGAGAGGACCCCAGGCTTCAGAACTCCCCAGGCGGTCATCCAAAGTGGTTCTTAGCACCATCCCAGCACACTGCAGGGCAACCAGCCTGCATCGATAACGTCTGTCCTTACAAGATGCTGAAGCCCTCGGGTCTCCAGCCCTCCCAGGAGGATTTTGCTGAACAAATCCATTCCCTGACTGGGGTGAGGATTGAGCAATGGGCTTGGGTAACAAATTCCCAGCTCTAGAGTAGCCAGGACAATTTTCCTTAGAAATGAAGCCCAGTGGCAAGACACCAAGTCCACAGACGAAGTCACAAAGACAGGACACCACATTGCTTCGTTTCGATTTATTTTTCTTGTTTTGTTTCTCACTTACCAACACCTGTAAAATGTGGCGGGCTGTGTTAGTAAAGAGAAGCAAGGAGGGAAGAGAGGGGCAGGAATTAAGCAGCCACATTGGGAAATCAGGTCAGGTGGAACGGGAAGGGACCGTGGGGGTCACCGCCATCTGCCTACTCCCTCATGTGACAGCAGCAACTGCTGCTGCTCTTATGGCCCCTGTCCCAGATGATTTGGTACACACAGGAGATAACCTTTCTGTTGGTTCCAGTCCTTGTTCCCGGCCAGGAGACAGGGGCTGCTCAGGAAGCCCTGCCCATAGCCTGGTCCAGGAGACCCCGGCCCTTGGGTGCCAACCTCAGGAAAACACCTAAGCAGTCTAGACCAGGGTGGGGCTACCCAGAGCTCTTTTCCAGGGGATCCCTTTTCTGGACTTTAGATCTTTCTCCCAGAATGGCTTCTGCTTCTACCGCAAGCCCTATATTCCGGGGGCCGGAAAGGTGCCACAGGAGGCTTGGGAACAATGCAGCAGAGGACTTGAACCGACCTCTAACACCTTTTGGATCCCTAGACTGCCCTGAGGGAAGGTTTTCCATTCTGCCTGGAGCAGGACTCCCTGGCATTTATTTGCACATTGGCCCTGTGGACACTGTGACCCTGTGTCTCTGAACACAGGCATTTTCAACAGACTTATATCCATCCTGATGGACTTTCAACCTGGCAAATATTTTCAAGGTAAGTGTCATCGAGGAAAATTGGGCGCTCTAGTTTTCTACATACTGATAGAGGCAGGTAACTCTCCTTTCTCCCCCATGTTTCTCCTTGGAATAATTTGCACTAGGATCCGATCTTTTCTATGTGCGTCTCGCAAAGTATATTTTATCCCCTGGTTAGTGTTCAGTCCACATCAAACCTCACCTGTTGTTTGTTATGGGGAGATTTAAGTACAACTTTCCCGGGGTGGGGGAGAGATGGGCAGCTCTCTCATTCATTGGTTTCCTCACAGGCCGTTTCCCTTTGGGGAGTTCTGTGGGGCAATCCATGAACATGGTACTTCTCAGGGAAGTACCTGGGACAGGTGGTGATGGAAGTCTTTTTTTTCCCAAGGATATTCTAGGATGTCCCGAGAGATCGTGAACCGGGATCAAGACTGCCATCAAGGGTCAAGGCGCCCGTCCCACTTCCCGCATCCCCCACACTTCCAGGCTGACCCCTCCTTGCTCCCGGATTGCCGACTGCCCCTTGTGGTGGAGGCGCCCCTTGCGATGGAGGCGCATGCACGTCACGACGCCTTGCTGGCGGGCGCCCCAGAGGCTTGCTGGGCTCTGGTCGTGGTGCCTGAGGGCGCGGGCCGGGCGGCCCGCAGTAGGCCGAGGCCTCGCGAGCGGCCGGCACCGTGCAGTTGGCGCTCGTGGCGGCGGATCTGCACCTTGTGGCGGAAGCGCTCGCCACAGTCCTCACACACGTAAGGCCGCTCGCCAGAGTGCGTGCGCCGGTGGCGCAGCAGGTTGGATGAGACGCTGAAGCGCTTGCCGCAGTCCGCGCAGGCGTAGGGCCGCTCACCGGTGTGCGTGCGCTGGTGCTGCACGAGCGCAGAGCTCTCGCTAAAGCGCTTGGAGCAATAGGAGCAGGCATACGGCTTCTCGCCCGTGTGGATGCGCTGGTGCGTCACCAGGTTGGAGTGCTGCGAGAAGCCCTTGCCACACTCGCCGCAGCGGTGCGGCCGCTCGCCCGTGTGCGTGGCCTGGTGCCTCACCAGGTCCGTGCTGCGGCTGAAGCCCTTGCCACACTCACCGCAGATGGTCGGCCGGTCTCGTGCGCGCCGCCTCCGTCGCTGCCTCGAGGGCGTGAGCGCCGCGCTGCCCGCGGGGCCTGGGATGGCCACCACAGCCGATGTGGCCACAGCAGGCAGCACCATGAGCTCCTGCAGCACCACGTAGCCAGGGGGCGCCACCACCACGGCGGCTGGGCCCCCTGGGACTGGCGCACAGCACCCCCCTGCGGCGGGCACCAGTTCCAGCTGCAGCTCGGGCTGCACGGGGGTCAGCTCCAATTGCACCTCCTGCTGTTGGGCGCCCTGCTCCACGGGGGTCAGCTCCAGCTGCACCTCCTGCTGCTCCAGCTGCTGCTGCTCCAGCTGCTGCTGCTGCTCCAGCTGTTGCTCCAGCTGCTGCAGCTGCTCCTGCAGCTTGAGCTGCAGCTGCCGCTGTTCTTGCTGCCGCTCCAGCTCTTGCTGCCGCTCCAGCTCTTGCCGCTGCTGCTCCAGCTCCTGCTCAGACCCCATGTCCACTGGCATGAGCTCCAGCTCCACCTCTTCCTCCTCCTCTGGCTCCAGTGCAGGGGGCTGCAGCTGAAGTTGCTGCTGCTGTTCCTGCTGTTGTTGCAACAACTGTTGCTGCTGCTGCTGTAACTGCTCCTGCTGCTGCCGCAGGAGCTGCTGCTGGATTTGTGCCTGCTGCTGCAGCAACAGCTGCTGCTGCAACTGTGCCTGTTGCCGCTGGTGCAACAGCTGCTGCTGCAGCTGTTCTTGCTGCTGCAGCAACAGAAACTGCTGCTGCTGTAGCTGCTCTTGCTGCTGCTGGAACTGTTGCTGCTGTAATTGCCCCTGCTGCTGTAACAGTTGCTGCTGTTGGAGGAGCTGCTGCTGCCGCTGCAACAGCTGCTGCTCCTGCATTTGCTGCTGTTGCAACTGTTCCTGCTGCCGCTGCAACAGCTGCTGCTCCTGCATTTGCTGCTGTTGCAACTGTTCCTGCTGCCGCTGCAACAGCTGCTGCTCCTGCATTTGCTGCTGTTGCAACTGTTCCTGCTGCCGCTGCAACAGCTGCTGCTCCTGCATTTGCTGCTGTTGTAATTGTTCCTGCTGCCGCTGCAACAGCTGCTGCTCCTGCACTTGCTGCTGTTGCAACCGATCCTGCTGCTGCCGCTGCAACTGCTGTTGCTCCTGCACTTGCTGCTGTTGTAACTGTTCCTGCTGCCGCTGCAACAGCTGCTGTTGCTGCGCTTGCTGCTGTTGCAACTGATCCTGGTACTGCCGCTGCAACCGCTGTTGCTCCTGCACTTGCTGCTGTTCCAACTGATCCTGCTGCTGCCGTTGCTGCAACAACTGTTGTTCTTGCACATGCTGCTGTTGTAACTGTTCCTGTTGCTGTTGCAATAGTTGCTGTCCTTGCACTTGCTGCTGCTGTACCTGTTCCCGCTGTTGCTCCTGTACCTGCAGCTGTACCTGCCCCTCCTGCTGTGACAGCGCAAGTTGCTGTTCTTGTGCTTGCTGGTGCTGCAGCATCTGTTGCTTTTGCTGCTGCTGTAACTCTTCCTGCTGTTGCTGCTGCGGCCGTTGTTGCGCTGGCTGCTGCTGGGACATTTGTGGCTCTTGCCCTGGCTGCTCCTGTCCCTGCTGTTGCATTAGCTGCAGCTGTGGTTTCTGTTCCCGGTGCTGCATGGACTGATGGTTTTCCTGTGTTTTTTCCTGTAGCTCAGGCAGCTGCTGTTGCCGATCTTGCTGCTGCAGCTGCAGTTGTTGCATCTCCTGTCGTCCTGGCTGGGCTTCCTCAGGGATGTTACTGGCCCCGCTGGGCGCAGAGCCTGCTGGCGGGGCTGGGCTGCTGCTCCCCTCCTGCGCCTCCTCCTCCTTCTGACTCTCACTCCCACCACTGCTGCCTATAGTGGAAATGGCAGGAAACCAGGAGACAAAGATCTATGGGTGGCTGTCCGGTCCAGCCCCTATCACCCTCCCCTCACTCTGCCCATGTACAGCCACTCAAAGACACACTAAAAAGCTCTCAGTGGGGATCCAAAAGCGTTAGATCAATGGCAGCATAGTAGAAACTGAAATGCTGGGGTGGGAGAGCCTAGGAACACACCCAAGGGACTGCTGGTCACTTTGCTCTGTTCCCTAGGTCCCTAAACCCTCCACTGAGTTTCCCTTCACACAAGCTCTATGCTTAGATCTTGGACCCCAAACCACTGTGAGTGCTTGGGGACCCCAGTACCATTCCCTGAGAAGTGTCTGTCTATCTTTCACTTGTTCGCTTATTTTTTGGTGTGTTTTTTGTTTTTGCAGTACTTGGGGGTTGAACCCAGGGATCACACATACTTTGCAAGTGCTCTACCCCTCAGCTGTACCCCTACCCCATTTTTTATTATTTTACTTGAGACAGAGTCTTGCTAAGTTATGCAGGCTGCCTCTGGCCTCGAAACTGCGATCCTCCTGCCTCCACCTCCCGAGTTGCTGGGGTGACAGGTGTGAGCCACAGCACCTGGTAAGAAGCCTCTTGTATCCTCCTCCAGTGGAAATCAGCGAACCAGCCATTCCAGTGGTCAAGCCATCAACCTCATACTGAACTCTGACGTCACCGATGGTTGCACCTTCATTAAATGAAACTTGCCTTCTCTGTAAATAAGGCAGCACTTCTATAAAGCTGTCTGAAACAAGCAGTTTCTAGAAAGCTTTGAAGTGTCAGCAACCACCGGGCTTCAGGTAGGAAAGTCCTCAGTTAGTAGCTGTCCAACCTGCTAGGCTCAAAGGCCCTGTATAGTCCCTTGAACCTGGTAGATGCTTGAAAATTCTCTCCGTTTGGAAATGTGCAGGGTACAAGTGGTTCCATTTGAAACACCCCAAGACTGGAAGCACTCTAGGTTGCCATTCCAGAATGGAAAGGACTAACAGCCTCAAGTCAGCACAGAGACAGGCCAATTCCTTAACCCCTGGGACCTCACTTTCCCCTTCTGCAAAAGGAACCATATCTTTCTCAGGGACATTGGGAGAATTAGGATAAATGTGGCACCCCAGTTCTGTGTGAAGCATAGGGTATACCATGCAAATGTTGCTGGTGTTAGGTGCTGTAAAGTCAGATCTGACTCATAGTGACCCTACGTTCAACAGAATGAAACACTACCTGACACTGTGCCATGCACACGGTCTTTTCATGTTTGAGCCATTGTTGCAGCCACTATGTTTCTTCTCATTCTGAGCTGTGCCACGTCAGCAAAAGGAGGTCCCAGGGGCTTTATCCCGTTCCCACCATTAAGGTCAACTCCGCTTTGAGGAGACAACTCTTCCCCAGTCATTTCTTGAATTCCTTCTAGCCCAAGGAGGGGAGGGTGCTCAGTTTCCGGCACTATATTTGACAGTGCTTCTCTGCTATTTCTAGGGTTTTCAATGGCTAATTGTTTTGGGAGTGGGCTGCTGGATCCTTCTCCTAGTCTGTCTTAGTCTGGAAGCGCAGCTGAAACCTGTCCACCATCAGTGGCCCTGCTGGTATCTGAGGTACCAATAGCATAACTTTCAGCATCACAGCAACACACAAGCCCCCACAGCATGAGAAGCTGACAGACCCATGGGGCCATGCAAACCTAAGTGTCAATTATCTGCTACATTTTCTGCGTAACGTCCACATCCAATATTCAGTACTCATTCTGAGTATTAATACTGTGCTATCAGTAAACCTTAATTCTTCTTTGTACATGTGATCCTAATAGCTTTCCCCACTTCCAAGTCTGATTTTGACACCTGCTTTTCTTACTGCATCATTTTTTCCAATTTTGTTATGGAAGGAAGGCAGTGGTTTGATTCATAAAATTCTGTTTTCTGACCACTTTAATAAATTTAATAAATTTAATAAAATTGAGGAATAAGCTAGGCATAGTGGTACACACCTATAACCCCAGCACTCAGAAGGCTGAGGCAAAAGCGTGGCAAGTTCCAGGCTAGCCTGGGCTTCATAGCAAAACCCTGTCTCAAAAAGAAAAAGATACCTATGTGTATATAGATCCCTTTTAGAAAAATATCTCTAATAAGCCTGCTTAGGCAAATGGGTCAGCGAGTGCATTATTCACGGACACTCGCACGGCTGGGGTGGTGGCTGAAAACGTGCCCCTTTAGCAAGTTCCATGTCTCTTAGCCCTTTCTTGTACCTCCTGTAGGAGCAACAGGGAAAGATCACACCTCTGTGGGAATCTTCTCCTTTCTAACTTGGCCACTTGGTCACTCTGACTTCCCAGGGGAGCAATTTTAGCAAACATAGTTATGTGTTGCCTGATGTATATACCCTCGAGAGACTTCTGTCAGGTAAACTTAATACACCCATAGGAAGGGTTCTTATTCAATCCACAGGTCCCTATTCAAGCCCTCCAACTGACCTGATCCTTTTTTTTTTTTTTTCAGTAGGAGGGGTCACACACGCTAGGCAAGTGCTCTACCACCGAGCTACACCCTAGCCCCTTTTATTTTGAGACAGGGTCCCGCTAAGGTATGCAGGCTGCTTCTGGCCTCGAACCTGCGATCCTCCTCCTCAGTCTCCTGAGTCCCTGGGATTACCAGTGTGCACCCCGAAGCCTGGCTCCCCTGATCTTTTGTAAGCTCTGTTCAACCCTGCCCGGGGTCCTTACTCGGCACCCTTAAAGCACACAACACGACAGTGGCTCTTGTGAGCTGGCTGCCCTAGCCTGCTCACCCAGAGTGGGTCCCAGAGGAGGGGCACTCTAGAAGTCTTGGCAGTAGGGTATGCACCTCTGGGCATCTGGCGGCACAAGCCGGATGGGAGCATAGGTTGAAGAAACCTGCGCAAAGGTGGTGACCACAGAGGAAAGGAAGCCATGAAGCCCAGGTCTGAGGCAGAGGACAGGATGCACAGGTGCGGGATGGGTGCTGAAGCGCCCAAGGCAAACCTACAGGTGTTACTAAAGGCAGCTGTGGCTGGCAAGTGTGAGCCAGGGCTTCTGTCTGCCTGGGGCTCTGTCCCAAGATCCGTGCTTAGGGACCTCGCTGCCTACCCTCCCCCCAGCCCTCACCTGAGATGGTGCCAGGCCTTGGGCACCCATCCTCAAGACATCGCAGCTCCAACACGAAGGTCTCTGTCCCCGGCCCCAGTGCCATCTTGGCGGTCACACAGGGATTCCTGGGAGCCTGCTGTGCTGGGAGGAAGGAAGGAAGTTGTTCAGATAGGAGGTGGCTGCCGCTGCTCAGAAGCCCCCCAGGGTTGCTTCTGTTTACGGTGAGTTCCACCTCAGCCCCACCTGGAGCCGGGCACTGCTCCTCACTGAGATACTACTGTGGGGACCACCCCTCGCGAGGGTGGGGAGCCGGAGTCATAGAAGGGGTGTCTGAGGGGGCTCTCCTAGCCACCGCCACTTCTGTTGGTTTCTGGGGGTCGCCCAGCCTTCCAAGGCCACCTATGGAGCACATGTGTCAGATGTCACCCCAGCCCGCTGGGAAGACAGGTGTCCAGAGCATGGCAGGGGCCCGGGCCCCAGCTTCCTTAAGTCCAGCTTGCCCAGTGGCCCTTCCTCTAGGCCTCCCCTCGCCCGCGCCCCGCTGGCTGCGGCTCCCTGCGATGCTCTGCGCGCAGCATCGCGCGCCCGGCACGGGCTCCCCCGGGCCTCACCTGGCACAGCATTTCCTGCCGGCGGCGGCCTCTACGCCAGGGGAGGTGTGGTCAGCAGAGGCTGCGAGGCGAAGGCCACGGCGTGCGGCCGGCGCCTTCCGGAGGCGCCTCCATCCAGGAGGAGCCCGGGAGGCGCTGGCCACCCGTGGGGCCCTGCTGGGCACTCGGAAAGGGCGGCGCTGTCAGGGCTGCCGGGGTCGCCCTGGGCCACGGGCCGGGGCCGTGTGGAGGTCCCGGGGCAGAAGTTGCCGGTGACTCTGGGGCGGGGACCGGGGCGCGGGGCAGCGCCCCAGGGGCGGCGCGGGGCTCAGGGCCGCCTCGGCGGGACCATGGCGCACGGCTGGGCCCGGGCGACCGCAGGCCACAGGTGCCTGGAGCCCTTGGGCGGCCCAGGCGGGGGGCGCTGGCCGGGCCCGGGTCCCCGCGCGCGCCCGCCCGCCCGTGCGTGCGTCGGTGCGGGCAGCGGCCGGGCCAGGGCGGGGGCGCGGGGGCCGTACAGGAAGTCCCCCCGGCATCCGCATCCTGTCCCCCGCCCCTGCCGCCCGCCGCGCCCCCGCGCCCCAGCCCCGCCACCGTCGCCACCGTCGCCGCCACCGCCGCCCCGGCCGCCGCCGCTCTAGGCCGCCGCGGGCTCGCTGGGTTTAACCCTTCCCGGCCTGGCCACTCACCCGGCCGGGGACCCCCGGTGCGTCCCGGGCTGGCGCGCGCTGTGCCGCATCTCCGGTGCGCGTCTTCGCGCGCCACGGCTGGTGATGGTCGCTGCATGGGGGCTGGGGCTCCCAGCCAGACGGCGGCCACCCCCGTCAAAGGGCAGAAATGGCTCCAGGGTGCCCCAGGCACGGGCTACAGGTGGTGGCTCATTAGCACCTAATCAGATGACTGTCAGTCACTAAGGAGGCCCCACCGGCCCAGAAGAGGCCAGCTGGGTCTGCACCGTGGACATCCAACTCCCGGACCCCTGAGTTGGCCAGCCCAGGCAGGCCTGAGAGTTCGTGCTGGCTGGGTCAGCCGCTGTGACCCAGATGCGTCCAACGGGTCACTGGGGCCACCCCCCTGAACCAGGGCTCCCTAACCCTAGCCACAAGACTCTCTGACACCCTCGGCTGTCCTCCAGACCTTTCTCCCAGCTGCTCTGGGCCAATGGCTTCCAGCGGCTTCTTTCTCTCTGGACCTGCGGAGCTGCTACCTGCGTGGGTCAGGGGTCTCCTCCCAGGAAGGCCCAACCTCACAATCTCTATATCCCCCCACTTGGCTTTATGTAGCCAGAGCACAGACCTCTCTGATCTGGAAAAGTCACAGGACAATCGCAATGCACAGCTATCTTGAAAAACCCAAAGATCTGGCAAAACAAGATCCGCTCCTGGGCAGGGGGAATGCCCCGCTGAGGGGGACAAGAGCCCTCTGAGATCTCACCCCACCCCACCCCCCCACCCCCGCCCTTCTTCTCATCTCTCTGCCTGTCCCATGCTCTGCATAAACACTGGAGTCTGGGGTTTGCCCTGTCTGTGGCGCTTCCTGAAAAGCCAGAACATTGGATACTTTACTTGAAGACTCACTGGGCCACAAGAGCAGCAGTAAAGAACTGGCTTTGGAGGCAGGATTATCTGGGGTCGTGGGGACCTTCCAGCCAGGTAACTTGAAGTGTGGTATTGCCCTCCTTTTGTGGAGTGGAAATAGAGCATGGCCAGCCATCAGTACAGGGACAAGTGAGTGAACGAGGTTACGGGTAAAGGGCAGGTGTGTGCAGCCCATCCACTGGGAGCGCCGGGACAGAGCTGTCTGCCTCCTTTTCTTTCTCCACCTCCTCCTCCTCCTCCTCCTCTGCCGCCTGGGAGACATCAGTCCCCAAGGACCCCCTCACTCCTTGGATCTTTGACCTGTCCTTCCCTCTGCTGGTCTCTTTCCCCCATGCTGAGGGCTCTCCCACCTTCAAAACACACCACCCCACTTCTCTGTCATAGGCCTATCCCTCCTCCCCCTCTCCAACCCGGCCTCTGCCCCATCACGGCACCTGTACCATTGCGTTGTCATTGTCCACCTCCAAGTCGTCAACCCCACACCTTCTCCTGCCTCGAGGCAGCGTTGGACTTCTGCTGGACTGCTGGGAAGAAAACGTCTTGGTTTCCCCTTCTCCAGTCCCTCTCTCGCTGACCGCTGTGCAGGCTGTGCTTCCTTCTCCAGGCTCCTTGCCCACTTCTGGATACTCACAGCACGCAGTAAGAGGTCTTCTAGAAGCAATCGTTTTCTCCCTGTGAGTCTTCTGTCTCTACCCAAACACCTGATGTAGCAGCCACCTTTTTTCTTTCTTGTCCCTTTAATTTGTTGTTGTTGTTGTTGTTGTTGTTGTTGTTCAGTCTCTATGTAACCTGGGCTAGGCTGGAACTCATGATCCTCCTGACTCAGCCTCCCAAGTGCTGGGATCACAGATGTGGCCACCATGCCAGGCTTTCCCCGCACCTTGAGACAAAATATCTCAAGGTTGAGACAGTGTCTCAAGAGACCCAGGCTGGCCTGGAGCTTGCCATCCTCCTGCCTCAGGCTCCTGAATGCTGGGATTACAGGTGTTGTGTCACCACACTCCTTACTCTCCCATGCCACCAGGCCTGGACTACAGATCAGCATGTTTGTAAACATCGCTTCCTTGTCTTTTAGCTCTCTGTGTTGCTAGTGGGGAAGCTGTGGGCCATTTGATTCCTGATCCTTTGCATGTGGAGGGAAAACCAGCAGACCAGGACGGGGCTTGGAGGGAAAGTGGGACACAACAGACAGGGAGCTGTGCCTGAATCACAGCTGTAGGGCTGCAGGAAGTCCATCTCCTACTGGTGATGGAGAAGGTTTAGGGTGTGTTCTAGGGGAGAGCGGCAGACTGCGGAGCAGCCCCGGCTCGCCAGGAGGCATGTCAAAGCCTGTGTTGGGGGTGGCCCCACGCGCAAATGTCCTGCATCATTCCTCAAGTGAGCATCTGCTCTCAGAGCACCGTGAACCTGCAGCAGTTTGCTGCAGACTGAATGACATTCTTTGCAAAGTCTTGTGTGGAAATCCTCACGTCCAAGGTGATGGAATGAGGAAGTAGAGCCTTTGGGAGGTAAGTCATGGTTGTCGAGCCTTCTTGAATAGGACTATTATTAGAAGAGACCCAGAAGCCGGCCAAGGCGGTGTACACCTGTCATCCCAGGGACTCAGGAGGCAGAGCGAAGAGGATTGCAAGTTCAAGGCCAGAGGCAGCGGATATAACTTAGTGAGACCCTGTCTCAAGATTAAAAATTTTTTCAAAAAAAGGAAGTTGGAGGTGTGGCTCTGTGGTAGAGTGCCCTCGTACCGAAAGAAAAAGAAGAAGAAAGAAGAAGAAGAAGAAGGAGAAGGAGAAGGAGGAGAAGAAGGAGAAGAAGGAGAGGAGGAGGAGGAGAAATGGAGGAGGAAGGAAGGAAGAAGGAAGAGGAGCAGACTAGAGAGACCCTCATTCTCTTCTTACACATGAGGACACACCAAGATAGTGGTCTATGAACCAGGAGTAGGCTCTTACCGTCACCAAATCTGCCAGCACTGTGATCTTGGACGCTCCAGCCTCTGGAACTATGAGAAGTAAGTTTCTGTTGTTTATAAGTCACCCAGTTCCTGGGATTTTGTTATAGCAGCAGAATGAACTAAGACACCCTGGCATGTTTCTGATTTTGCAATCTGACAGGGGCCTGTCTCTCTCACTAGATTGCTAGCTACACAAGTCAAGAAGTTTGGGTTGATTGATTACATTGTGTCCCTAGCACTTAGAACCATAGACAGCCAATAAGGGTTTGTTGAATGAATAGATGAAATCAAACTGGGGATGCTATGTTACATCTACTAACATAGCAAACACTCCTTGGTATAACATCCAGTCTCCCATCCCTAGTCCGCAGGGTGGGGCACTGATCCAACCTGGGCAAACCACTTTCTCTCTCTACCAGGAACCTGGAGCAGATGTGTTACGGATCAGCTGCCTGGGGGCCTTTTGTTCTACCTGGATCGGAACTGTGTGTAGACCAAAAGAAACCTGTCTAGTGTTGGCATTCCCAGGCCCTTGAATGCCCAACACCTAGGGGCTGGACTGGCAAACCCGGAGGCTCACAGCTCCAAGCCCTGAGAGCCAGGGGTGTATTGCTCCAGGCTTTAGAAGCCAGTCACTTATGGCTGCACATACTCAGCTTGCAGACTTACTGCTATGGGCTTTAACTATCAGCAGCCTGGCAGCTATTATAATCCTTGGCTTCTAGGGGCAGTGAGCAGCAGCAGCAGCCAGCAGCACCTGCTAGTGCTGCAGTTACTGAATGATCCTCAGATGTTAATACCCTCAGCTCCTGCGGTGCCTAGTGTTATACCTCTGAGCCCTAGGGTGTTGAGACCCTGAAGGCTGGGCAGCTCCCTGGAACTCTTCCAGGGAATGGAGCCCACTGTTTCTCATCTCCAGTTCTTCACAGACTTTTGTTGTCTCCGTTGCCTCTGTTCCCTGCTCTTGGTTGCTCTCTGGAACTGCAGATGCCTTCTCAGCACTGCTACTGCCACTGTCACCACTGCTGCCACCGCCACCTTCACCACTACCACTGTTCCACTTCCACTTCTGCTGTCTCTGCCATCTCTTCATGTTACCAGCTCAGCCCACTCACCACTTGAGAAAAGCCTTTTGTTGGGCCTAATATCACCAGGGGGCAGCCCAAGAGGATGTTTCATGAATCATTCAAAAACTGAGCTGAATAGCCTGCTTATATAGCCAGAAAGGGGGGTTGGCAAGGTTGTCTGCGCCAATCACAGTAGTCCTTCATGCAGAATAAGAACCGTATTTGCACCAGTCATAGTATAGACCTTCATGCAAATGAATAACCATGTTTGCACCAATCGCAGGCCTTCTGCTGGGCCACCATGAGAACTGCTCCCTCTCTGGTCTGAGTGAAATTGGTTGTCAGAGTTCACCAAGGCTTATAATGACAAAAAGGTCTAAACCAAGCTATTTGAAAAAGTCATAGCTGGGATAGTGCTTCCTAGAGCCAGAGTTGTGTGTCAGCAGCAAGCAGCGGTAGTTGCCATGTGGCTTCCTGAAGGCATCCATGGAGTGTTCAAAGCAGCCATGTCATCATGAGGGCAGTCCAGCCAACAGCTTGCCTCACAGTCCTCTGCTCAAGGCAGGTGGGGCACCAGGGAAGGGTCTAACAGCTGCCAGTTAGGGAATCAAATAACCCTGGCCCTCAACAGCTTATTGAACAGAAAAATAAATACTAGAAGGAGTGTTTACAATAAAGTCCTATCATTAACATAGTGCTTTAACCATATTTAAAGAGCTTTACTCTTAACCAAATACCCTTGGAGAGAGCTGAGTCATTTTATCTCTCATTGACATGTCAGAACTGAAGGTGGCTGTATTGAGGTGACTGGTGGAGGGGCCTTAGGGAGACAGTGCCTTTGTTCCCAGTGCTGAGAAACCCCGGGTTCTCCTGGTTCCCACTCTTTCTGTGAACTGCCCTTGCAGCTCTCAAAGTTGTTTTCTTTGTCTAATTCATTCAAGGTTGCTTCTGCAGCTTGCAAGAACAGAGCTCTAGCAAATGCAGGAACTGGTCCTACAAGTGGTATCCAGGCACAGACTCCATAAAAGAGTGGGATGTCTGGTACTGGTACTTGGGCCAAGATGGGGGACAGGCAAGGAGATCCTCATGGATGTTCTGGGATGGGGAACATGTTCCATTAGGACAATGGATCAAGGCATCAACTGGGACCACGTGGGGCCACATGGCCTCTGTGTTGAACCTCGGAATCCTTCTGAAGGGGACAAGGGGAGCAGGACCACAGTGTAGAGTTGTTCCACCTGATTGGGTTGAGGTCTCAGCATATTTTTGGCGAGGCTCATATAGAGCAGGGCCCTTCCTGGGTTCCTCTGAGAGCACCTCGGGGCACTGGCACCCACAATCTAAGAGTTATGGGAACCTGGGTCTACATTCAAATCCGGTCGTTGGAAGGGAGTTCTAGGTAGACTCTATTTATGTGCTAAGCCTGCCCTAAAAGTCAAACTGGGTGACTGAAACAACAGAAATGGATTGTGCCCTCATTATTATTATCATCATTTGTTGGGGCCAGGGATCAACCCAAAGGCTCCCAGGTGCCAGGCATGAGCTCTCCTGGTGAGCTGTACCCCCAGCTCCGTCTCATCATTCTGACAGGGGAAGCGTGACATCCACGTGTCAGCACGGCACGTTCCCTCTGAGTACGTGGAGGGAATCAGCACCGTGCCTGGCCCTTAGCTTCTGGTGGTTTGTTGGCAGATTTTGTTGCTCTTTGTCTTGTAGAGGCGCCACTGCCACCCTGCCTTTGTCGTCGCATAGCTTCCACCTCGGTGTGCGTGTGTCAGTGTCCATGACCCTTTCTATAAAGACCCATCCTAATTACCTCCTCTTAACCCAACTAGTCACTCTGCTTCCAAATAAGGTACTGGGAGGGCTCCGGCGATATGGATTTGGGGTGCGGGGAACAAAATTCACCTTGTGAGACTCACAGCCCTGATGCATGCTTTATATGATTGCTGGGGGGCTAAGCAGGAGAGATGGGGTAGTGTCGATGGAACAGTGGCTTTGAAAGGGATGGGAAACCCCAGGAACCAGCCACCTTCCAATCCCTCTGCACCACCCCACACGCCAGGAAAGCCATGCCCTGCATAGCAGAGCTGCCTGTCCCCTCCTGCCTCCATGGTGTTCCCTGAATCATTGGGAGTTGTGTCCAGTAGAGCCTCGAAGACCAGAACCAAAATCCAAGGAGGAAGAAAAGGGACACCCAGGCCCCAGGAGAAAGCGGCAGGAAGTAGCCATGTACAGCTCTAAAAATCTGAAGCTTAGAGTAGTGTCCGGGAACAGGCCTGGGAGACCGGGTGCTCTGGCCCATGCTGGTGGCCCCAGCAACACAGGAGGCTGAGCAGGAGGATCTCAGGTTCCAGGCCTGAGGTGGCCTGCACAACTTAGCAAGACCCTGTCTCAAGATAAAAAAATTTTAAAAGGGGCTGGAGGTGCAGCTCAGAGGTAAAGCCCTTGTCTGGCATGTGCAAGGCCCTGCGTTCAACCCCTCGGTACCAGAAAACACAAAACAAACAAAACCAGCCAAGGAAGCAGAATGAGATTTGGGCTGAGCCTGTTTTGCACCGAGTTGCCCGCGGGGCATGGTGCCAGCAGTTTTCCAATGGGAACCAAAGATGGGATTGTGCCTGGGGGCCCCGCTGTTGGCCTGAGGTTGAGGGAGAGTCCAGAGACTTGAGACAGGAAAGGCCAGCTGGATGGATCACAAGCATCCGCAAATGCCCCTCTCCCCCCTCAATTCTTTCTCCCACAAAGACTCAGAGGGGTCCTCCTGGATTTTGGAAATGAGTTAGTGATGGAACTAGCAGAGTCCCTGGGAGCTCCTTATCTGCTGGCTGCGGTGGTGAGAAGGCGAGATCATGGCCAAGGACTTCCCAGTCCGAGCTGGGATGGGAGAACATTCTGCCAGCCAAGGTTAAGGGACAGCACTACGCTCAGGGGGTCAGAGCAGGGGTGCCTCATGAGTTAGGCATTGTGTGGATGGGTGGGGATCGGTTCTCAGGGAACGGCTTGACCCACAGGGCTCACTGGAGGCAGTGAGGAAAACCAGGGGCCTCCCGGAAAGAAAACACCTGATATGTATAGCCGGTGCCCTTCCAGATCTGAGGATAGACGCATGACCCAGGCCACACGCTGGTCAACGCGGCCTTGCATCTTTCTCGGAATCTGCTCCCTGAATTCACTATGGTTTAGGGACACCCCACACCTGGGCCTCTCAGTGAAAAATGGCTCTGTAGACAGAAAGCAGATAGGTGATTGCCTGGACCGGGGGTTAAAGAGTCAGTGACTGCTAATCGGTATAATTTCTTTTGGAGATGATCAGAGGTTCTAAAATAGTGACAGTGGTTGAACAGTAATGCGTGAATATACTGAAGAAAAAAAAAAACACTGAATCATACCTTTGAATGGGTCAGTTGGATATGAGAATTCTCTCTCAATAAAACTACTTAAAAAGCAAATACTGGGCTATGGAGGCAGTGCAGTGGTAGAGCACTTGGCCAGCTGCATGAGGCCCTGTGTGCCACCCCCAGCACTGCCAAAAACAAAAACACAAAACCAATGGGGAGAAAAGACAAATCTCTGGTGCAGAATTCCAAATAATATATGTACATTCGGTCTGCAAAATCAAAAACAAAATAAAACCTGTAGCAAACACCCTTGAACACTCATTTCTATCTCCGAGTTGCTGGGTCACAAGGCTATTTTATTTTTAAAGTTCAGAAGAGTAGCTAAACCAGTTTACCACAGTGTGGTGACCGCTTCCTTTACCTTCCTTTACGCTCGCTGTTTTGCCAATCTGATGGGCAGGTGAAAAAAACGAAATGGTAAGCCACAGCCATTTACCCTTCCCTGGTTACCATGGAAGTAGAGAAGCCACTCAAATTTATTGGCCATTTTAAATTTCTGTTCATGCCATTCACGCTTTTCTTTTTTTGGAGTGCCTTTTGATTAATTTGTAGTTCTTTATATATTTAGTAGATATACTGGTTTACATACAGTGCAAATATTTCATCACAGATCACGAACATTTTCTTGAGGCAGGGTCTTTTTTTGTAGTCCAGGCTGGCCTCAAACTTGCAATTCTCCTACCGCAGCCTCCCAAGTGCTGGGATCATGGGTGTGCACCAACGTATCCAGCTTTTACATGTTATATATACACATTTATGTGTTATATACTATGTGCTATATATATATATATGTGTGTGTGTGTGTGTATGTGTGTATGCATGTATGTATGTGTGTATATATGTGTGTGTGTGCATATATATATATACATATATATATGTACATTTTTTAAAAACAGTATTGAACCCAGGCACCTGCACTTGTGCTAAAATCTAGCCCTGCCTGTGAGCTGCTCATGCCAGTGACTCTGCAAAACCTGAGCTGAATGAGGACTGATGCCTGGCTCAACTTCCCCGGGTGCTCATGGCCATGTGTCCTAGTGGATCTGGCATGGGCTTGGCAAGTGCTCCATCACTAAACAGCACTCCAGGCCTTTTTTTTTTTTTTTTTTAATTTTAAGAAAAGAACTCGCTAAGTTGCACAGGCTGCCTCTGGCCTCAAACTTGCAATCCTTGTGCCTCAGCCTCCCAAGTCGCTGGAATTATAGTTATGTGCCACAGCACCCAGCTCATATTTCAATTTTTAATGTGTATCAAACACTTAGCAAGTGACTAGTCCATGACTAAATGGTAGGCAGCATTTTCCTTATTAGTAAGGAAGAAGGCAAGAATTGGTCACTATGTGAACAGTTGGCCTCTATCTCCATTGTCTAATAGGCTGATTTAATTACTCACTGCTAAGAATACCACCAAGGAAGTCTGCAACTCGAGTGGCTTTATTTCTTACATTTTTCCCTTTCTTTTTCCTTTTGGCAAAAACCGTCCTGGAAGGCTAGGTGTGGTGGCACCTTCACACGGACCACAAGTTCGAGGCCAGCCTAGACTACAGAGGGACCTCAAAGCCACAGTGAGTTCAAGGCCAGCCTGGGCTACCTAGGTAGACCCTGTTTAAAAAAAAAAACAAATAGCAAAGCCACAAAGCAAAACCCAAACAACAACAAAACAAAACAAACCCCAAACACCAAGAACAAAACACCATGCTGGGTCCGAGAAGAAGAGAGCCTCACCTAGCCCCTGGAAGCGTGCGGGACAGGCTGCCCTTCTCAGATACCATCCGGAAGTAGGAAGTGACGTGGGGGCTGATTTCCAATGGTTTTCTGAAACGCCTGGTCCCAGAGCAAGGTCCCCCAGACAGGCTCAGGGCTGATCTCTTTAGTGTCAAGGATGTGTCACGTGGAGAGAAGAAAGCAGACCTTTTCCTTCCGCTCCTGATCTGACATCAACAGATTCACATGGAAAGACGGAACACATTTAATCAGGGGTCGGCAAATCACGCTGAGGAAACGGCCTTTCCAGCTCGTGGCTCTCTAAAGCACTCTGGAATTCCTGGTAGCTTTCACCTTGAAGGCTGGTTTCTAGGCCCGGGCTGGGGGTGACACTCAGGAGCCCAAGGAAAGCTGGGGCCTCTCATCCCTGCAGAGGACACAGGGTCCTTGCCCACCAAAGACACCCCTTACGTGGGACTGCCTCGGCTCACATCCCTGGCCTTGGCAGATGACTTGAACTCCAGGTTCCATGCACACATCACTTCATTAGGCCACCTGGTTTGGTCTGGTCCTTCGGGACATGGCCTTCAACCAGCAACAGAAGGATAAATGAAGGGCAAAGCTGCATTTCTTCCCTGCAAGGTCAACTCCGTCCTCTCATGCTGTACTGTTTGCTATGACCATCTGTCACCTCACTTTCAGGCTACGGGAGCCACAGGACCATGGTCGCTCAGCTTCCTTCCCCTCCAAGGTAATTTGAACTGTAAGTAGATACCGTCCAATAGTACATAGGAGAAAAAAAAAAAATCCTTGCAGGCTGCATTTTGTACTGGAGGGATGAAAGAGCAGAGCAGACAGACCTGGAGCTCTCCGGAGGCCTGGCTCGGGGCGGGAACATTGCGTCTGCAGGATTTCTGCCAAAAGTTGCTGAAAACTTAACGCTCGACCTTCTTACCAAGATCACCGCTGCCTGGGGAGAAAATCCCTACAGCATACGTTTATGAAGTTGTTGAGACACAATCCGCAGGTCTGGGGATGTAGCTCAGTGGTAGAGCGCGGGCCTAGCGGGCGTGAGGCCCTTGGTTCTATCCGTAGCACCACAAGAGAGAAGGAAAAAAAAAAAAAAAAAAAAAAAGAAAAAAGAAAGAGAAAAAGTTCCATAACATCTGTAAAGCTGTTTAGAAAAAAATTTATTTGAACACAAGAAAGGAAAATTTAGAGACCCCTGCTAAAAGAGATGTTCCTTTCTGGAGCGACAGGTGTCCCTGAGCAGCGCCCAGGGCTGCGTGTGAGTGTGGGTCCTGACCATCCAGCTCGGAGCTCACGGAGCTGCAGAAAGAGCCTGTGCTTATGGCAGAGACACGTCAAGTTCTCGAGAAAAGAGGCCACGCAAGTGGCTGGCAGGTGCAGCATCTGGGTCAGCGCCTTCCCCCTGGTGCAGGCTCCTGGTGTGTCTGGGTGACACAGAAGTGGCCCAAGGCTCGTGGAACTGGCTATTTTAAAAACTCCTGTGGCACCCCGCGGAGTGCCACATGCTTTCCCTTTCATCCATCCAGTCTGGATTGTTACGGACGTGACCCGGACAGCGGCGACTCGGAGCTTCTGCACCACGATGGCTCTGCTGGCGGGAGGGTCTTCTGTGGGGCCAGCCCCCCTCTCTCAAGGCTTCCTCAGCCCAGGTGTGAAGGCACGCACGGGTGGCTGGAAGGCCAGCCTAGCGGATGGGCCGGAAGGGGAAGGTCACGCCTGAGATGAAGGTGTGCCCGGGATGCGCGGGCAGGGCGGGGTGGGCTGGCACGGCCCCGTAGCCCAGTGGGGGCGTGTGTATGTGTGGGTAGAAGCCAGGGGGGAGCGCGGCGTGTGGTGACTGCTGCACTGGACCCGAGATCACCAGCTGGAGAAGGCTGCAAACACAAGGGCAAGGTCAGCACCGCCGGGGCAGCCATGGTGCACGGGAGGAGGAGCTGGCGGCTGGGGAAGAGCGGAGAGGTGACTGGGGACAGGAGTTAGCCTGGCACCCGGGCAGAGTGAGAGAGGACAGGCCAGGCGCAGGAAGCCACGACCTCCAGCAGCAACATGTGAAGATGGGGCACTACAGCCCGGCCGAGGTCCTGTGCAGAGGCTCCTGTGACGCCTGCACCCCTCTGGCCCGAGCCTGGGGACCACTGTGGTCAGCCTGCATGTCGGCCACGAGGCGGGGACTGAGGCGAGCGGGCCACTTTCCTCGACACCCCATCCTGTGACATGGCCCCGACTGAACCCTACACACAAAGCCACCAAAGTCAGCCTTTGCTGTGACCCTGAACTCAAGAACCCCGTGCAGCGCCCTGTGGATGCGGCCACAGCCTCCCCTCCCAGGTGCCTGGACGGCCCCCTCTTTGGGCAAGACCTCCCCCTTGCCAAGCCTCCACCCTGGCCAGCCTCCTTGCACAGGGATTCCCCTCGGCCATCCTTTCCGGCTCATGTTCCACTCCGCACGGCCCCACAGCTCTCCGCACCCCAGCCTTCTGCACCCAGCCAGCTGCCTCACAGAACCAACTTCCCATGGCTGTCCCCCATCACCACCTGCCCGGCTCCTGGCGCTGAGGGGCCCAGCTGGTCTAAGTCTCTTTCCGGCTTCTCCTGGCCTCTCATCCCCTAATCCAGCTTGCCAGGGCCTGCTCACACCCCTGACTCCCCGGCCCCACGAACCTGCACGGGCCCTGCCTGCTGCATGGGACATGGCATGGGCCGGTGACAGCCCCTCCTCCTGGCGAACCCTGTTGCTTGCTGGCCTCCCTCCTGAGCCCTGGGATGGAAGGGGCTGGCCTGCTGCAGACTGCCCCTTACCTATGATGCCAACACAAGGGGCCCAGAGCCCACAAGGAGACCCTGGCAGCAAAGCAGGGGCATGAGGAGAGCTGGTCCCCCCGGGGACCGGTTCCCAGCTCCTCTGAGCCCCTTCTCCTTTATGTCACTACAGGTTTCTCACTCCAGGGAAGAAAATGCATGGAGAACATCACAAGCCCCAGGAGCGGGGAGGCCACCTGGCTGGAGGCTGAGTGACTGGACCTAAGCACCCTGCAGGAGCCTCAAAGAGCTCCTGGGAACGCCTTGGAAAGTCAGTTAACACAAAGAGCCTTGGAGCTGAAAGTGTTAAGTAAAAGGCCAAGGAATTTTCCCAGAGCCTGGCGAAAAGGGAAGCAAAGGAGCACAGGGGCCCAGCAAGGCCGCCCTGGTGTCTGCTGTGCCCATGGAACCTTGCGGTGGGCAGCCGTGTTCCCTAGAGTCCGACTGAACCATTTCAACAGACGCGACCCGGCCTGCTGTCCCTGGGACCTGACAGCAGGGGCTGGGCATCGTCCCCAGTCCTGGCCCAGGCCGCCCTTCCTCAGCTCCCTGTGGACCAGCATCCAGCAGGCCTCCAGCCTCCAGTGACGCGCTTCTGGGTGGCTTCTGACTCACTCGCTCGCCGGCCTGGTGGAGCCAGGGGCCAGGCCCTGGGTGGCTGTGACCTCTGCATGCAGCCGAGCTGCCTCACTCCCCCATCCACACTGCCTACCAAGGCAGCCTTAGAACCCAGTGACCCCTGGTCAAGGACCAAGGTGCCATCTGCAGAAGGAATATCAATCATCCTGCCAACCTGGCACAACTATTTAAACTTCTGGAAACCCGGTCTGAGCGGACAGCAACTCTGCCTCAACTATAAACACTGCTGACCAGTTGGCGCCATTACTACTACTTTTCATGGGTATGTAATGTTCCACCCTTCCAGGCATGAGCCTAACTTACCAAAACCCCCGTGCCTGGTGGGGTGGGTTGGTTCCTGTTTGTTCTACTAACACTGCGTCTGTGTGCGCCTTCTCTGTGCACCTCCTTTTGACTTCTTTTCTAAGGACAGACTCCCAGAAGTGAAATCCTGAGTCAGGAAATAAGTCGTAGCTCACACTAGCCACACTGCTCTAAGAAGCGTCTTCACTTACAGAAGCCTCACAGCACCCCCTGGTGGGGGCTCGGACAAGGCGCAGAGGACCGGAGGCGGGAACCAGATGAGAAACCAGAGGCAGCAGGAGGAACTTGCCTGAGGTCAGACAAGCAGGTCATTACAGAATCCTTAAGATGCTGTTCCTGCTTTTTGGGCTGTGACTGTGGTTACAGAGAGGGACCCAGGGAGGGGGCCACAAAAGGAGAAAGTGACAAACACTCTCTCTCTTCACCCTGGCTAGCACCCTGCAAGGCAGACAACGGCTCTGTCCCACATTTTACTGGGGGAAACTGAGGTTCAGAGTCAGCTGAAGAGGCCGTCCCAACATCACAGCAAATCAGGGTTCCGCTCAGAACCAGGTCCGGGCTGCCGGAAGACCAAGCATTGGCAAAACCAACGCACTGGGATCTGGGAGGAGGGGGGCTCCACAGTACCCACTCCTGAAGGGCAGGGTAACTCAACAAAGTCATGCACGGAGCACCGGGCACCGCCCTCCCCAGCAAACGGAGGCAGGCTGCAGGGAGCTCGGAGGGACCCCTGGAGCGTGCTCTGCTTTCCTCCCAACTCCTGCCACCCCGCCGCTCTTCTGGGTTTTCGGTCTACCGCCCCCTCTGTGCAGGTTTTGTTAACACTTCCGTTCCCCTCTCAAAGGAGGTCCTACAGGGTTTCCTGAGCAGAGGCCCTGGGCCCTGCAGAACCAGGACACATGCTTTGCAACACACGCCACCCAGCAATGTCCGACCGATTAGAAGCCTTAGAGGGCACCTACTTGTTATGGGGCAGCCTCGAGCACAGGGTTCTCAGGTCATCTGAAATCAAGGAGACACACAATTAAGGAACACCAGGAAATGAGGTCACCCATCCGCTCAGGTTCTTTCAAGTCCCCTGGCCAGACAGAAACACTGCCTGACGCTGCGTGTTCCTGGCATCCTTTAGAAACTGGGTTCTCCTGCTCTTTGGTTCTACTTTAACAAATAGGCCCAAAGCAGAAGAGGCCACTTAGGAAAGGGGGCAGCCTTATTGACAGTTTGTCAAGGTGGCTGGGAAAGAGCCTGAAGGCAGAGCAAGCAGACACCCAAGGTGGTAAGATAAGAAACTCATTCAGACCACTGCCTGGGGCCACAGACAACCCAGTGAACAGTCAACAGTTGAACAGTCAACCCAAGCCTCACCTGGTAGTGCGGTGTGCTATGGCTCATGCCTGTAATCCCACAGACTAGGGAGGCAGGCAGAGACAGGAGGATCGCAGGGTTGAAGTCAGAGGTAGCCTGCATAACTTAGTGAGACCCTGCATAAGTGAGTGAGATCCAAAATTAAATAGGGGCTGGGGGTACAGCTCAGTGGTAGAGTGCTTGCAAAAAGTATGCACGAGGACCTGGGTTCAACCCCTAGTATGGCAAAAAAAAAAAAAAAAAGGTAAACACAACCCAGGTGTCATGGACTAAGATCCCAGCGACCTGGGAGGCTGAGGCAGGAGGATCTGGAGTTCAAGGCCAGAGGCAGCCTGTGCAATTTAGCATGACACTGTTTCAAGATGAAAAATAAAAAGGGACCTGTGGGTGCGGCTCAGTGGTGGGTTACCTGCCTGGCATGCACGAGGCAGTACCACAAAGAAAAACAAAACAAAACAAAAAACCAACAAACACAAGCGCGTCACCGGCCCCAGGTCACTCTCCAGGGAATCTGAGCACTGACATGCAGGAGAATGAACTCCTTGACGGGGCAGCGGTGATGTGTCTGTGTCTGTGTCTGTGTCTGTCCAAACACAGACCCCTGCACTTCATGTGATGTGCACATTCTGCTGTGTGCAAATCATTCCTCGAGAAGAAAGATCTGCAGAAAAGGAAGAACGATTCCTCAACAGGAAAGATTCTCCGTGCGCTCAGAGAGCTCCTGCTCACGAGCCAGAAGAGCCAGATGATGCCTGTATGTCACGTCTACAGCATATTAGGACCCTGATGGGGGACAGCAAGGTGACAGGGTGCCTCTGGAGGCTGTTCGGGGATGTGCACCCTACCCCCTTGTGCTCCCTAGGAGAGGCATCCTGGAACGCGCCAAAGCCCGGGTCTGTCTGGGAGCTGCTATTCTCTTTCTGCCTGGGTGGTGGGGTCGCAGCTCCCGGGAGGCCTGGCGGAGGCAGCACCCACCTCTCGTGCACAGCAGGGCTCCAGAGGCCATGGCCACCTGCAAAGCCTGGGCCAGCCGGTCCAGCGATAGCTCGATCTCCTGCGAGGCGTTGAGCGGGTTCAGTTCGTCTGCTAGCCTGTTGATCTCCTCCACCAGCGGGACCATGTGGTCAAAGAGAATCAGCCCCAAGCGTCCGTACAGATTCTTCTCGGTCAAGTGCAGCTGGAGCGTCATGAGGACCTGCAGGACGCTGAGGTGGAGCTTCGAGTACAGGAGGTGGGAGTCCCTGTCCATCCCCGCTCCCGAGTCCTTGGCAGCCTTGTTGTGGACGTGGCCATTAGACACGCAGGGCTTCTTCTTCCTCTTGTAAGCCAGAGGGGCCTTCACGCACCAGCGGATCAGCCCGATGAGGGGGGTGAGCTCTAAAAATCCTATTGGTAGATTGGCTGCAATCGGGGTATTTAAAAAAGTGATCAGAATCAACCGTGGGTCCTCAAAAATCCAGCTGACAATCATCTCAAGCAAGTCCAAAGGCGGGATGAGGTCATCTGCAAACAGACACCATGGAGTCAGCAGTGTTCTTGGCCTCAGGGGCAGGAGCGCGATGTGACAGGAGATGCCAGATCCCTAACCTCACAGCCTTTCACCTGGCCTTCGGATCCCTGCGGACCTTCTGTCTCCTTCCCTAGACCATGGGCTCCCTGAGGGCTGGGACTTTTGCTCTGGTCAGTGTTAATCCCCAGGGTCCAGGACCCTCTGGCCATGATCAAGGCTGAACAAACACTTGCTAAGTCAGTGATTCGCTAGGACTCCACTGTGCTTTGAAGGACTCCCCTGCTAGGTGTCAATTTAAACCAAGTTCCACGTTTAAGCCACCACCACACTCGCCCCTTCCTTTCAGCATAAGCTTCTTCCTTCTGGTCAGTGTCTCTTCCTTGGTACAATGGCAACTCCAGCAGCCCTCAGAGGGCAGCTCAGACTCCTGTTGACCACCTGTCAGCTGCCAACGACCATCCCAGCCCCAGAGCTGGAGCACCTGTCATAACAGCAGCTGGAGCCCCCATGGTCCTGGGCCAGGACGCACTGGAGGCAGACGGAGCAGTAATGCTGAGGACGGCTACTGACATGGACCCTGGGCTTGCTCTGTGCCTGGCTCTGCATTCTGTCCCTTACACAGGGGACCCCTTTAATCCTTACAGCTCCACCTGTTATTCCCACCTCAGGGACGAGGCAACTCAGGCACAGTGCTGCTCGGTACCTTCCTAGGACTCAGCCCAAGCCCGTGGTGGGGTGGTCTGACCTCAGGAGCCAGGCTCTCAGGCCGCCCAGGCTCGCTGCCCACACTGGGGTTGACATGTCGGGTGCTCAGTCTGTGGCCCCTGCCCCTCCCAGGGGTAAGGCTCCCAGCAGCTCTGCCTCAGAGGCTAGTCCTCCCCAAGACTGTCCTCCTGAGTGTCCACTATCACCCTGCTGCTTCTGTTGGAAGTGAGGGCTGCAGGTGGCGGCTGTGTCTATAACCTTCAGGTGGCACTCCCGAGTCTAGCCCAAGGCTCGCACCCATGGCAGCACGTGCCCCAGGTCTGCGTGGAGGCATCTCTGGCAGCCCGAAGGCAAGGCCTGCACAGGCGCACGCGTGCCCCTGTGTCCTGGGCACCTGTGTGAGCCTGTGTCCTTACGGACCGAATCATCCGAGTGCCACGCTTTCCTCCTCTGAGACGCACGTGCTTGACACCAGTCAGGCAAGGAGAGGCCCAACAGGGTGATGGGAGCGTCTTCCTTTTCCTGGTTTGGAGGCACAGGAGCACCCAGGAAGAACATCGACTGCCAGGCTAAGGGCGGTCTCCAGATCTGGCTGTCCAGGGCCACCACTATGCTGCATGACTGGAGGAATCCCTGACATGTCAGACAGGTACAGTGGCTTATGAAGAAAACGTCATGTCTAGACACCCTGGATGCCAGCTGTGTTCCTGGAACCTCAGCTCCTACCCCATATGCAACGCATCCATTCCCAACATCAAGGCCCACTCTGTCCTGCTGGCCTGAAGCAACCACTGACCCGAAAGGAACTGGAGAGCTGTGAGCTGGGTGGAATGGGGTCTTCCCTACGGAAGATAAAGGGCCTGACCAGGACTCCCAGCTGGTAACGGCTCTCAGGAAGACTCTGTGGGAGACCGTCAGAGGAAACCCGGACCCAGAGGGCACCGCGCCACTCCACCATGCCTGCCTCCCTTCCAGAGGCAAACTGCTCTGAAAGAGAGGGTGTGGCGTTAGCATGGGAATAAGGTGTGCGTGTGCGTGCCCACAATACTTCCATGTGAACTTTCTGGAGAGCTGAGAAGTTTAAAAGCAAGAAAAAAAAGGTTACAAATAAAAGAAGGCTCAAATATAGTCTGGGGACTGAAGAGAAAATGGAAAATGTCCTTAAAGGCTCTCAGGCTGCTCACTTAGCTACCAGGTTAGTATGAGAAACTATCTGCCTACCCTCTAGACAGCAAGAGCAGAGGGCGGAGGGGAGAACCTGAACCCCAAGCAAACCAGGTGTGGACCCTGGCTCTGCAGAGAGCCCTCGCCCTACTGCTCCCTCGTGGAAAAACCTAGAGCATGGCCCCTTTCCAGGAGCCACACGGCATTGCAGGAGTCACAAAAAGACCCGGATGGGGAAGGACCTGGTACACCAGAGAGCCCTGCTTGTCAATCCCTGTGCCTTGGAACCCACTCCTGGGGGAGGAAGTGCGCAGCAGAGCCCAGCAGGCGGGAGTCTTGAGCATTCTGCCCCAATCCTACCACAGCTGGTCAATCTCTACCATTTGTTCTTACAGCTATTATTGATGTTGTTGTCACTAGAAAGGGATAAGGGACACAGGCTTCTCCCAGCTGAAGCAAAACATTCTCACGGCCATCTTGGGGACCTCTGTTGGCACCCTGCTGAGGAAGTCCCAAAAAGGTCACCAAGAGCACAGCTGATGTGTGTGCCTTATAGTGCAAGGCACTGAGGACACATCGTCACCTAGGTAGGACAGCTGCCAAAAAGGCTGAACTCCAACCTTTACATAGGAAATAATCAGACAAATCCAAACCAAGGGGCATTTGCCAGGACAGGTCTGGGCTCTTCAAAAATGTCAGTGTTGCTGGGCACCATGGGGACACGTCTGTAATCCCAGTGACTCGGGAAGGTGAGGCAGGAGAATCGAGAGGTCAAGGCCAGAGGCAGCCTGCATAATTTAGCAAGACCCTGTGTCAAAATAAAAAAATTTAAAAAGGGGCTGGGGGCGTAGCTCAGTGGTGGAGCAATGGCCTGGTACATACAAACCCTGGGGCTTGACCCCAACCACCACACACACAGAAAAGACCAACAAGGTATGACAACTGTATATAATGTATGATTCCCTGACTAGATCCTAAGTCTCTAGAGGACTCAAAGTAAAAAATCTATATAGAGAGACACTTCAGGAAATCTGAATGTAAGCTCCATCACAGAAATAGTTTTCCGTCAACATTAAATCTCTGAGGTGCGATATTAGTATCATGGTTACATATGAGTACGTGCTTATTCTTGGAAGATAAATGTTTTACGTATTTGGTCCCTGATATTGGCAACAAATTCTCAACAATTCAGGGAAAAAACATTTGGGGGCTGTGTCTGTAGGGAGAAGGAATATGTGCCACAACATTAATAGTTTAATGTCGCTAACAAGTATATGAGAGTTTGTCATCCTATTCTTGCAACTTTGCTGAGTTTCTTAATTTTTCAAAATGAAAAAAGGGGACTAGAGAGGCAGGTCATGTGTCTAGGGAGAAGGCCGTGTCTCAACCGCCTCCAAGCCCTGCCTTTCTGGGCTGCTTGCTGCTTCCACCGTTTGTACTCAGGCAGATGACGCTGGTTGGGGAAGTTCCTTCTTAGCACACTGCATGGGTCTGGGGCCATGCCTTTTGCATTAGGCCCCAAATAAAGAAGTGCATTTCAGGGAAAACAAGGCTGAAGCATCCACTGGAACACAAACCTGGTCACTAGCCAAAGCTTAATGACAACCTGTCTAACGCTTACCTGATGACAGGTCATAGAGCGCGGTGACGGACGTGATAAACTGGCAGCAGAACCGTGGGCTGGCATTGAATATCTGCCTCAGCGTCTGGATGGAGCCGGGCACCAGGCAGCAGTAGTCATCCACGAGGGCCCTGGCAAGCCTCACGCAGTAAACCACAGGCGTCCTCTGGAAAGAAGCCACAGTCCATGTAACTACAGGGGTTGTGAGCTGGCAGGTGGCAGCTATGGACAAATGGTGAAGACCCCCATGACTGGGCGTACACTGCTAGGTGCTTCCTCTGAAGCAGGTGCAGTGATCTAAAGCAGGGGTCCCTGGTCCTGGGCTGTGGTAGGGAATGACTGGTAGGAACCAGGACGTGCAGCAGGAGGGTGAGCTGCCGGATGAGCAGGCGAGCTTCATCTGTATTTACAGCCTCTCCCTATCGCTCCCATCACCCCCTGAACTCCACCTGCCATCTGTGGAAAATCCTCTTCCACAAAACCCGTCCCTGGTGCCAACAAGGTTGGGGACCACTGCCCTAATGCCCACAGACCAAATCTGCCCCTACCACCACCACCCCCAGTCTCTGTAAACATAGTTTCCCAGAGCCATGGCCACGCTCAGATTTGCCTGCTATCTAAGGCTGCCTTTGCACTTCAAGGGGAGAGTAGTTGCTATGGAGAGTGCATGGCTCACAAAGCGAAAATATTTACATAAAGCGCCTGCCAATGCTTGCTGAGTTTACTTAGGAAAGACTAATTCTGACTTTGGGTGAGGAAATAACAACTTTCATAACCCTACAAGCCTCCAGGAGAGGACTCCACAGGTGAAAATGAGCAGTTGCTCCCACTCTGAGGAGACTTAGGAGTCTGTGAGCTTTCACACCGTTCTGATGTTTGCATTGAGCCGCGCTTTGCAAATTTCTCTTACAACCCTGATCTCTTCCATGGCTTTCGATAGGACTTGCAAATCCTCTATCTCCACTCTCCCCTAGCTTCTCCTTTCCCATAGTATGTCTGTCAGTAGCTCTGGCCACAGTCAGCAGCTGCTCAGGGTGCCGAAGCCCCAGGACACCAATTAGGGTCCCCAGACAAAATACAGGGAGATAGCAAGGCTGGATTGTTCAGCCAGCCTGCCGTCTGCTCCCACAGCACCTAGCCAGCCATTACGAACACTTCACCTCTACCTTTCCTCAGGAGGAGGCTGAGGCCTCAGGCCTCATGTGGCAAACCCTGACCCAAACCACCAAGACCTATTCCTCTGTGGCCATCTGCTTTCGTCTTGCCAAAATGCCAGAGCAACAACATCACACAAGATAAATGAAAACTACATGATCAGTTAGGAGATGCTAACCCTGGTTTCACTAAAAGGTCAAGGAATAAAGGTAATCCTGCGATCAAAAGCAATACAAAGGAGGGGCTGGGGATGCTGCACAGTGGCAGTGCACCTGCCTAGCAGGCACAAGGCCCTGGCTTCCATCCTCAGCACTGACAAGAAGAAAATGCAAACGATCAATTTGAATGCCCCAGAAATTGGGTTGGTGAGAATTAAGCTACAGATTTCACTAACATAGTACACAGGAAGTTCCTGTGCACTATACATAACAATATGTTTTTGCTAGCCAAATTGTATGGGTTAGTAAGATTACAAGAAAAACATTAAGGGGAAAAAAGATTTCAAGTACTTGGGAATGAAGCAGGTTTATGAAAATAAAGGTAGCAAATTCAGTTAGCTCAGCTAAGGAACAAATTACCCAAAATTTTTGGAGGAACAACTACTCTAAGTGGATTATTTGTTTTTTCAGATCTTGTATAACAAAAAATAAAATAAGAAACCAAAATGAATGTTCCAAAGTATCACCTAACACTAAAACATATTCTAAACATACACTTTTCCCTTCCACGTAACCATGAGAAGACCGATCAACCATGTGATGTCGCCCTACAACAATTCAAACAACTCACATACTTACTGACCTAACTGTACAAAATATAGTCTCCTAATGACAGGTAAACATTGCTACAACTTGATATAATTATCTTAAAAAAAAATCCTATCTTTGAGACTTCATGCATACTGTTTTAAAAATCCTATCATTTTACATAAGAAGATGTTTCACTTGTTCTGAAGATGGGAGCCTTTTCTCTTTCTTTGCTAAAAAAAAAATGAATTTATTACTGGATGCCGCTGGGCATGACTGTAATCCCAGTGACTGGGAAGGCTGAGGCAGGAGGATCTCGAGTTCCAGACCAGACACAGCTAATTAGCAAGACTCTGTCCCCAAATAAGACAAAAAAGGGGGTTAGGGGTACAGCTTACTGGTAGAGCACTTGCCTAGCATGCACGAGGATCTGGATTCAATACCATAGTACTAAAAAAAAAGAAAGAAAGAAAGAAAAGAAAAGAAAGAAAATTTACCATTACTAGCTACTGTGTCCTCAAGAATTGTTACACTTTGTACATAACAAAGGGACTGAATACAGGCATCACTACTCAGGGGCAGACTGATCAGTCACATGACACATGTGGAGAGCACCCCTCCAGAAATCCAATGCAATGGAAATTCCTGACTGTAAACTTATCTTCAGAGGCTCCCAGGAGGAAGGCTCTTTCCACAGCAGTACCTGGAGCCAGGAGGCTGCGCACTCCAACACTGGGATTCGACACACGGCCACAGCCATGGAGACCAGTTTGCTCAACAAGCTCATCCGGCTGTCATCGGCTTTGTTCCCTTGAGGGCTGAAAAGCGAAGAGAAAATAATCTGCCGCACAGAGTCCTTGCTTTGCTCCTGAAAATAATTGCACATGATTTCAAGAAGCTGAAGCTCCTGAAGCGAATTCAGTCTCTGTAAAACAAACCCAGGACAAGCTGTAAGAAACATCGCTTTCATATGCTTGCTTGTTCACACAATAAGGCAGGAAATTTATTATTTTCTGTGGGTGCATTTTTTTTTATTGTAGTATTGGAGGTTGAATCCAGGGCCTTGTGCATGCTAGGAAAGGGCTCTACCACTGAGCCACAACCCCAGCCCCTTTTTTTTATTTTGAGACAAGGTCTTGCCAAGTTGTGCAGACTGCTTCTGGCCTCCAACTCACCATCCTCTCGCCTCAGTCTCCAGAGTTGATGGGATTACAGGTGTGTGCAACAGTGCCTGGCCAGAGTGTACTTTTCACCCTTCTGAAACCTGTGGCCCCAGGGAGTAAAACTCTGCTGCTAAGATCAAGAAGTCCTGAAGCCAGGCTTGGTGGTGCACGCCTGTAATCCCAGCACTCCAGAGGCAAAATCAGGAGGATCTCAAGTTCAAGGCCAGTCTGAGCTACAAAGGAAAGTCAAGGCCAGCCTTTAAAAAAAGGAAGAAGAGGAGAAGGAGAAAGAGGAGACAGGAGGAAGAGGAGGAGGAGGAGTTATTGGGTACTGGAGGCAAATGCCTGTCAAAAGGAAGAGGAGGAAGAGGACAGAGGAGGAGGAGAGTTGGAGTTGTTGGGCATGGGACTGACACCTGTCAACCCAGCAACTCAGGAACCAGAGGCAGGAGAATCACAAGTTTGAGGCCAGAGGCAGCCTGCATAATCTTGTCTCAAAATAAAACATAAAAATGGGGCTGGGGTTGCAGCTCAGGAGCAGAACAGAGCATTTGCCTGACCTGTGAGAGGCCCTGGGTTCAACCCTCAAGAACTAGAGGGGGGAAAAAAAGGAAAGGAAGGGAGGAAGGGAGGAAGAAAGGAGAGAGAGAGAAGAGAGAGAAGAGAAGACAGAGAAGAGCAAGAAAGAGAAAGAGAAAGAAAGCGACAGTCCTGTGTCTGTCTCCCTGGATGTCATCCAGGAGGAGCCAGGGCGACCCGCGGTTCGGGACTCTGCCTGGTGGCCCCCAGCGGGACCCGCGGGCCGCCCCGTGGCCTCCTGTCGGGCTGGACCCGATGGGTCGGCCGCTGTCATGCGCCTGGTGAGCGGGCGGCGGGGAGAGGCGGGGCCGGGCACCTTGGGCTGCGCGCCGCGCTCCTTGGGCACCTGGAACACGAACTCCTCGAGCAGCTCCACGGGGCCCTTGTCCACGAGGGGCAGCGGCGCGCTCTGCAGCTGGCTGCTGAAGTAGATGTCCAGGTGGTACAGCACCTCCTTGGCGGCGCTCAGCGCGTCGCGCCGCAGCAGCGAGTGGCGGATGTCGCTCATGGCGCCCCGCGCGCCCCGCTTCCGCCCGCCGCCTGTGGAGACAAAGGGGCGCGGCCCGGCCTCCGCCCCGGCGCCCGCCCGCCCGCCGCCCCCCGCAGCCGGCCCACTCAGGGGGCCATCGCCGCCGCCGCCGCCGCCGCAGCCGGCCAGCGAGCGTCCGGGGTCCGACTGCGGCGCCACCCGGAGCCGCGGGAGCTTGACTCCGCGCAGCCGATGGGCGGCGGAAGGCCGGGGAGGCGACGGCGGCCCGCAGGGGCCAAGCGCAGGCCCCGGCCGCGCCCTCTCGGCAGGGCTCCCCCTGGCGGCGCGGCCTGGAAGGGCGCTGTGCGGTGGAAGATGGCCCCACCCCCGGACCGCACGGCTCCGCCCCCAGAACC
This sequence comes from Pedetes capensis, assembly GCA_007922755.1. NCBI lineage: Eukaryota > Metazoa > Chordata > Mammalia > Rodentia > Pedetidae > Pedetes > Pedetes capensis. The sequence continues at coordinate 85,648 of VMDO01000002.1, forward strand.
TCCCCCGCCCCGCCCCAGCCCCACCCGTGGCAGTGCCCTGTCCCGCCCCCTGTCCCGCCCCGCGAGCGCTCGGTCCCGCCCCCAAGACCGCCCCTGGGAGCGCCCCGGCTCCGCCCCCAGGACCAACCGCGCGGGGCGCGACCCTCAGTCATCACCTGCCCACGAGGGTCCCTCCGGACATTCACAGCCTCCATCGTTTATGCCTTCACCGTGCCTTCCACCACCAAGGGCAGGGCCTTGGTGCAGCATCCTGGCTTGGGGCCAGGCGACTCGCACTCTGAGCCCACCGAGGATGGCTGGCAAGAGCCTCCCTCCACCCCCGCCCCGGTGCCCACATCCTGACCCCATGGCCCCCATTTCCAAGTCCTCTCCAGACGCCCGGCCCCTCTGGCCGCCACTCTTTGCACTGTGTTGGGGGGGCTCTGGAAATCCTAGGCGCCTGTAAAGCCCAGCGCACCTGCTTCATGCTCCTGCAAACCTTCCTGCCCTAAAACCCAACACTTTACAGGAACCTCTCTTCTCGGATGCACCTCTCTGTACTGAACTAGCTGGTGGCTTCATTTTGGAATTTTTAACCAGGGCAGAAAGATGTGAACATGGCCAGGAGAGGCCAGTGCAGGGCACTGCAGGAGCCACGAGTACAGGCCAGAGGAGGATGTAGTTCAGGTGATGAAATTCCCCAGGAAGAGGGGTGGCCTGGGAAAAGGGCACGAGACAGGATGCAGCCAGGCCCAGCCCCAACACGCTGAGGCACTGAGCACCTCCTGCACACGGGGGCACCGGATGTAAGGCCCTCCTCGTCCAGGTGTCCCAAGTGCAGAGTGAGAGCACTAGGCCTCCTTATCATCTGGAGTCTCGGTCAGGTCATCTCTGGACACTCTGCCACCAGGAACTCTAGGGTGCCTCTGGTTTGCCCTCCCCTGCTTCGCTATGACGGCTGATATACACACAGGCACCAGACACCAAACAACACTTAGAAAGTAAGAACCCACATGTATAAAAGGATGTTTACTGTATTTGAAAGGCAGGGAACTCCTTCCATTCTTATTTCTTCTTTCTCTCGGAACAGGGGGCAGCAGGCAGAAAGACCTCTCCAAGGTTGCGCCAAAGCCCGTGGGAGTGAACGTTCTGGGAGACTGGGCGCTGGGCTGATGAGGAGCGGGCCACAAGGGGGCAGTGTTGGCACCAGGTCCAGTCACCTCTGCACCACTCATTCGTGGTCTGGTTGGTGGCAGCCAGGTATAGAGCAAAGCACAAGTAACCCCCCAGGAGGAAGCTCAGCATGATGACAAAGCCCAGCAGGAAGACGATCCTAGGAAAGGTCAGGAACAGGTACTGGGGGCAAAGAAAATGCAGCGTGTTAAGGAAATTGTGCCATCCATCAGGGTCAGCACCCGCCAGCCCTGATCCTGCCCACAGACACACCAGAGCCACCCCTCAGTCACCCATCCACATCTGAATCTGACCGGCCAAATACAGATCAAAACCACAGTCAGCCCAGACAACAGCCCAGGAACAGTCCTACTGTGTGCTAGAGGTAACTGCGGGATAAACAGAGTGTTCACGTGGTGGGAAAGGCTACTCAGGACATGGTGCTGGACCAGCGAGCCGCTTACAGCATCAACAAACACACGTGGACCTCCATTCATGCATCAAAGTAAAACCCTGATGGACAGGAGAAATCAATCTCTCTCTTAAAAATACATGTACATTCCTCCTAAAAGAGATGAATTAAATACGTATCCATAAGAAGAGTGCTATAAACTCGGGGACAGTTAGGCTATGAAATAATGAACAGTTTCTATGCACTGATTTTGACTGTGACATATTGTTCAACGAGAAAAGCAAACGCAAAGGTCACGTCGTGATCCTGTGTATGACACACAGACCTTGTGAAGATATATGGACAAATGAATAAGCACATGGAGGAAAACAGCCTGGGAAGTGGCACTAGGGTGGCGATGTTAGGTGCCACCCAAGAAAAACTAAGAAGTGTTGGTGAGGCCAAGCTCAGTACCCAGGAAGCAGAGGCCAAGATGATCATGAGTTTGTGGCCAGCCTGAGCTACGTAGGGACACCTTGTCTCAAAAATAAAAAGGCTTCATGAGGATATGAAGAAATTAGAACCCTTACACACGGTGAGAATGTGAAATAAAATGGTACAGATGCTCTGAAAAACAGTCTGCCAGTTCTTCAAGTAATTACAGCATTAGCATATAACTTAGCAGTTCTAAGAGTATACCCGAAAGAAATGAAAACATATGCCCACATAAAAACTTGTATGCAGGAGCTGGGCCCGGTGGCTCACACCTGTCATCCCAGAGACTTGGGAGGCAGAGGCAGGAGGATCGCAGGTTTGAGGCCAAAGGCAGCCTGCGTAACTTAGCAAGACCCTGTCTCCAGATGAAAAGTTAAAAGTGGTCTGGGCAACCAGTCCACCACTGGTAGAGCAACTGCAAAGCAAGTGTGAGGCCCTGAGTTCCACCCCAAGTACTACCAAAACAAACAAATAAACAAACACCCCAAACATCTGTATGCAAATGTAAACAGCAACATTATTCAAAACAGCCAGAAATGGGAACACTCAAATGTCCATCAGCTTATGAATACAGAAAATGTGTTATGTCTACACAATGGAATAGTATTCGGCCATAAAAAGGAATGAATACAGATTCATGCTACAGCATGAACCCGGGAACCATTATGCTACAAGAAAGCAGTCAGTCCAAAGGGCCACATATAATATGATTCCAATTGTATGAAATGTTCAGTTAAAGCAAATTCACAAAGGCTGAGATTAATGGTTGCCAAGGCCTAGGGGAAGAAGCAATGGGTCTTTTGTTGTTGTTGTTCCAAAATGGGTAAACAACTCTAAATAAACTAAAAGCACTACCCTGCATATAAAAGGATAGGTTTTATGATATGTCAATTTTATAGCAATTAAAACATAAGAAAAAAAGGAATGGCTTCATGTTTTTACTGGGAAAATAAACATCTTTTTTCCAGTTCTAAAACCTATAGCCCACTGCACAATTACCTGAATAAGAAAGACTGTGTCTATAGCCTGCAAATGTCCAAGGTCATCAATGTAAGTTTCCTGGTACAGATTGGCCACCACCACCAGGCGGACGAGAAACGCAGTGCTCACGACGGCCATGGTGGCGGCTGATGCTGTCAAGGTCAGGAGGTAGATGAGGAAGTACCTGGTGTTCCAGGCACCGATGCAGTTGTTCACCCAAATGCAGTGATGGTCAAAACGGTGCACGCACCGGTTACACACACCTGCAGAGGAGGGAGAGGCCGGTGGGCTTTGTCCCGGATGACACAACAGCACCGTACACACTTCCTGAGATTTTTACACACTGGCCACTGGCTCTGTGTGTGTGTGTGTGTGTGTGTGTGTGTGTGTGTGTGAGACAGACATGGGGGGTGGTTGCAGCTGCTTTTAAAACTGCAGTTCTCTGTATAGTGGCCACTAGCCACATGTGGGCACCGAACACTAAGTACTAAATTTTTAAGAAAAATATGGAAGAATACTTTGTTGTATCAACAAATTTGCAGTTCTTTTCAGTTTATACAAGACAATTATGCATTTAGTGTGAATGCTGAGTTGACACAGTGTTAGTGAACATATTTAATGTGGACAGACCATTCTAGTCAATTCTTATGTCAATCATGATGTCACACACGTGTGCACAGTGAAGAACAATGTCTTAGAAATCAATCTGGCTATTGGAAAACTTTTAAGAATGTCTAGATACAGCTTGGCCATGTGAGTCTACTCTTCCAACTGTAAATTTTAGGAATCTAAATACAGATCAAGGCTTTCTTTTTCCTTTTTCCTTTTTTTTTTTTTTTTTGCCATACTTGGGGGTTAAACCCAGGGCCTCGCACATACTTTGGAAGTGTTCTACAACCGAGCTGTACCCCTAGCCCGGTTTTTAAAAATTTTTTTATCTTGAGACATCATCTCACTAAGTCACACAGGCTGCCTCTTGCCTCAAACCTGAGATCCTCCTGCCTCTGCCTCCCAAGTTGCTGGGATTATAGGTATGAGCCACTGTACCTGGAAGATCCAGGTTTTCACCAGGTGCTGTGATACACGTTTATAAGCCCAGTGACTGAGGAGGTAAAGGCAGAAGGATAACAGGTTTGAGGCCAGAGGCAGCCTTCACAACTTAGCAAGACCTTGTCTCAAAATAAAGATAAAAAACGGGGTGGGGGTAGGACTCAGTGGTAGAGTACTTGCCTAGCATGAGCAAGGACCCGGGTTCAACCTCCAATACTAAAAAGAAAAAAAAAATTAAATCAAGTTTTCCAATGACAATTTAGTATTTGAATCACAATGTGTTATAAATGTAAAATATATACCAGATTTCAAAGAAAGTATGACAAACAGAATATAAACTACTTTATGGACTATATTTTTTCTGGTGGTACCATCTGGCCGAACCCAGGGACTCACACATACTTTACAAGTGCTCTCCCACTGATCTGCACCCTGACCCTGTTTTTGACTATCTTGAGATAGGGTCGCTCTAACGTACAAAGACTGCCTCTGACAATGAACTTGAGATCCTCCTGCCTCCGCCTCCTGAGTCGATGGGATACAAGCATGTGCCACTGTGCTGGGTCTTGTCATGAAGTTTTTGTATCAATTATATGCTAAGATGGTATTTTTGGGTTGGAAGTACAGCTAAGTGGCAGAGCACCTCCCTACCATGAGCAAAGCCCTAGGTATAATTCCCAGCACTGTGGCCGGGGGAGGAAGGGAAGAAGATATTTCAGGTATGATGGTTTAAATAAAATATATAGTTAACACTAAGCAATTGTTTCTTTTGTAATGTGGTTACTAGAGAATTCCATATCACAGACATGATGTGCCTATTTTTGTTAGACGGTAGTAGTCTGGAATCTTGGAGGACTAGGCTTTGCCAAGACTGGAATGTGCAGACATAGTAGCCTGCAGAAATATTATCTTGTGGGTAGCATACTCTGCCATGTGACAGAAGAAAGGCTGTGTGCCCAGGTGGGACAGCGGGCCAGTGTATAAAGACACACAACCTCACCCTCGTTTCTGAAGGAGACCAATACCTGCCTCTAACAGGAGCAGCCACCCTGTGTCCAAGGGACACATGGCTGTGCTTTTAGGTTCGGGGCACTTTCCCTGCAGACAAAGCCCATGCGTGCGCCGGGGACGCACAACTGGAGCCACAACAGCCACACTCACTGCAGTGCTTGGACCGAGCTGGTTTCCTCAAGTCACAGGTAGAACACCTCGTGTTCTTTAGAAACATCACCTCATCAAATTCGTAAGCTTCAAGAAATAACGATTCATTTGCTTTTGTTATGGTGCCTGAAAAAAGGACAAAAAAAATTTCCAAAGACAAATATCAGTTTCATTCAAGATGGCAGACTGGCTATTCACAAAACCTGTCCCAATACAATGCTACTAAAACTGCTGCGTTTCATATTTTAAATAATCCAGTATTTATAATTCACAGACTCAATTCACCCATTTAAAGTGGGTGAATTTAAAGTTCAGTGGTTTGTAGTATATTCCAGAGCTGCATGACCACCACCACAATCAATTTTAGAACATTATCATCACCCTGCCACTCTGCCAGCAGTTACTCCCCATTTCTCTCTAATCCCCTTAGGCCCTGGAAACCTCTAATCTTTCTGCTTTGTAGATTTTTTTTTTTCCTTTTTGGCAATACTTAGAGGTTGAACCCAGGGCCTCACACATACTTTGCAAACACTCTAACACCGGCTGAACCCCCAACCCATTGTTTTATTTTTTACCTGGAGGCAGTGTCTTGCTAAGTTGCATGGGCTGCCTCTGGCCTGAACTTGCGATCCTCCTGCCTCAGCCTCCCAAGTTGCTGGTATTCCAGGCATGAGACATCGTGCCTGGCTTGCTCTGTGGGTTTGTCTTTGATGGACACTTCACAGAAATGGAATCACATAATCTGCAGCTTTTCATGTTTGGCTTCTTATACTCAGCATAATGTGTTCGTGGTTCATCCAAGTACTTCATTCTTTTTGTATTGTTTTGTTTTGAGGTGCTGGGAATTGAACTCAGAGCCTCACACATGCTAGGCAAGTGAACTACAACTGAGCTACATCCACAGCTCCTCATTCTTTCTTTCTCTTTTTTTTTTCCCCTTGTAGTTCTAGAGGGTTGAGCTTAAGGCCTCACACATGCTAGGTACATAATTTACCACTGAACCAAACCCCAACCCATTTTTCTATTTTTTTATTTTGAGGTAGGGTCTTTGTAAGCACAGGCTGCTTCTGGCCCCAAACTCATGACATTCCTACCTCAGCCTCCCAGATTGCTGGGATTACAAGCATTTGCCACCATGCCTGGCTCTTCATTCTTTTTTATGGCTGAATATTTTGTTGGATGGGTTTATGACATGTGTGTTGCCGAGGATCAAACCTGGGGCATAGTGCATGATAGACAAGCACTCCACCACTGAACCACATCCCTGTCATTGGGTTGAGAACACTTAACTACTCATTAGTAGATGGCCATTTTGTGCTTCAAGTACAGAAAAGTTTAAAAGGATAGAAAATATGTATACACCAAGCACATGACAACCAAAAGAAAGACAGCATAATAAAATTATCATCAGATAAAAAAACTTGAGAGCACGAGCATTAATTGTAATAAAGAGGCTTGCTATATTGTGAAAAAGATTCAATTTACCAAGAAGAGATAATACAAATTTTAAACTTGAATGCACGTAATAAGAATATATGTACACACATAATCAATTCAAAAGATGAGAACCAAAAATTGACAGATTACTAGGGAAAGTCTAAAGCCTACTATCACAAGCAGATCGCTCACCACTCTTGGTAACAAGCAAAACACAGAGCATGGCTATGAAAGATTTGAATAACATTAACAAATGAAGTAACGGACTTTTGGTTCTCTGTTCCTGAGAACTAGAAAACAAACTCTTTTCAAGCACATGCAGGTCATTTACCAAAACTGACCGCATGTCTATGCATAATGCAAGTCTCAAAAAATTTTTTTAAAGGGAACAGTCTCACATCATCAGTTCTACACGTATATAACTGAGTAAAAGTATTAAAAAGATAAACTAAAAAAAAAAGTCCTTTGGAGTCAGGCATGGTGGCACACACCTGTAATTGTAACACCTGAGAAGCCGAAGCAGGAGGCCTGAGAGTTAGGGGCCAGCCTGAAATACACAGTGAGACCCTCTCTCTAAATCAATCAATTCAATAAAAAATATACTGGAAAATTTTAAACAGCTTAAAATAATCCCTGGGTTGAAGACCGAAACATAAAATAAAACGAGAAAACATTCAACACTGAAAGATAATGACATACGACACAAGGGATCTTCTGTAGCTTTCTCAGGTGACTGCTACTGGTTTGCAGTGCTGTCAGCGAGACTGTCAAGTGGGTGCCAGTCTGCGCGAAGAGCCTCGGCTTACCAGGATTGGTGAAACAAGTGAGGGTGAAGAAAACCAGGTTCACGATCAGCAGCAGATAGGGCAGGAGGAGGGAATATGAAGAGAGCCCCAGCTCTTGACAGTAGTCAAATATTTCCCAGGTGTATTCGGTATAAACCATTCCTTGCAAGACCAGGTGGAGGAAAACGAAGGTGTAGTTGCTGAAAGGAAACACACACGGGGCTTATTCTCAGGGCAGTGCTTTGAAGAAATCATATAAAACCAAGGAACATAACCAGGGGCAACCACTTTCTTTAATAATCAAGTAAAAAAACAGCGGAACATTTCACAGGCATTTTACAGAAATATGTATCTGCACTCTCCCATTCTTTAAATCCTCTATTTAAAAATAGTAGACACAGTAAGCCGGGCACAGTGGTGCACGCCTCTCATCCCAGCAACTCAGGAGTCTGAGCCGGGAGGATCATGAGCTTGGGGCCAGAGACAATCTGGATAACTTAGCAAGATCTTATCTCAAGGTAAAAAAATTTAAAGATGGGCTGGGAGTGAGCCCAGCAGTAAAGCATGTGCAACGTAGCTGTGAGGCCCTGAGTTCAGCCCCCAAGTACTGAAAACACAAGAAAAAAAGCAGACATGTTAAAACCCAAGACAAATGGCAGATTATCTGTGAGAAGAGGTTCCAAGCCCAGGACTGTCAACCCTTCTAGCTTGTTTCCTCTTACCACCAAGGAAACTACAAGGAGCTTCCCAGAGCCACAGACTAGCAACGATTAATAATCAAGACTGAAAAGAGGATCCTATTCAAACTCAGAAGTATCCATACCGCATATGGAAGAGATAATGCAGTAATCTTTGTGCGGCTCTCTGAAGGCCTTCTGGAATTACACAGGAACATATCTGAAATAAAAGGAAAATGTTCAATTCCGTTTCTCATTCCCACCCATTCCCAAACAAAAGTAGATGCTCCAGACAACTGCAGTATCAGTGATTCTGAGTTTTGTTTCCACATATTAGCAGAGAAGTGATGTAAAAGAAAGGAAAGAGAAAGAGTTCCTTTTACGGGGCTTCCTTGGGGGCCAACTCCTCCACTTCCACCTTGAGGAGGACTGTCACAGTCTTCAGAGAAAAGGATGTGAGCTGAGGCTCAGGGAATACTGATGTAAAGGCTGCTCCGTCCCCTGCCCTGGGTCCAGTTCCATGTTCAAGGTCCACCCCCTCAATATTTTTCTTCCAGCCTTTTATTTTATTTTTTGAGTGCTTGGGATCGAATCTGGGGCCTTGCACATACAAGGCTCGTGCTTTACCACTGAGCTACATCCCTAGCCCTGGCCTCAAACTGTTGATCCTCCTGCCTCCATGACGGACCCCCAGACCCCCAGACTCCCAGACCACTGGGCATCAGCTCCGGTCCTTCTCAGGGCAACATCTTCCCATGGGCTGCCTGCCCCAATTTTGCTCTTCAAACCCTAAAGCAGGGTAGGCAGCCTGATTCTTAGCTTTCTGCTCATACATCCCCCCAGTTTCACCCCTAAAACACCTCCAGACCGATACTGTTCGTACCTGTGCCCAACTAGAGGCAACATATCCAGAGTTAAAGAGCCCACCTTGAGAATGCTATCTCAAAGCAAATATTCCTTTCAGCAGCAAGAAAAAAAAAACAGCATGAAAGACGCTAGACTACTCCACAACTGCCATCCACGAAAATACTACATGAACCAGTGAATCTAAATAGCTCTCTGAGCCAGGCCCAGGGGCACATATCTGCAATCCCAGCTACTCAGGATGATGGTGCATGCCTGTCATTCCGGCACAGAGGCAGGAGGACGAACGGTTTGAGGCCAGGGCTAGGGATGTAGCTCAGTGGTAAAGCGTGTGCCTCGTATGTGCAAGGCCCTGGATTCGATCCCAAGCACTCAAAAAAAAAAAAAAAAAAAAAAGACTGGAAGAAAAACATTGAGAGAGTCTAAGGCCAACCTGGAATACACAGTGAAACGTCTCGAATAAATAAATAAATGGGTAAATGGCATCTTTTTCTTGTCCTGTTGGGAAATGTGTCAATCTTTTAGACTAGTGCAACATTCAAACATCAGTGGTATGCAAAGATCATAGTTACCCGTGCTCCTCCCCAGACCAGGCATCTGAAACGATGGACTCTTGAGCAGATGCAGAGCAGAGCAACACTAATCAGCAGGAAAGCCAGGTAGAACGAGAGGAGGGCCAGGAAGTCCATCCTGGGGGCTGCAAAGGAAGAGAAAAAGTGTGACAGGCTGCTACTGAGGGATTTCTTCCATGGCACATACTCTCAGACAGAACTCCCTAAACAGCTTCCAAAACAGAATTGACTGGCCCTTGACATGTGACATAAGAGCCCTACTGCCTTTCAGTGGGGCCTTCCAGGAGGACCTGAACTTTCTCCTTCTGGATGAACACTGTGGTCTGTCTTTGGGGCATTTCCTGCCTGCAAGTTCTAAGGTAAAGTGGGGGGAAAAAACTGCACCCCTCTTCCTTCCTTCCCTGCAGCAACAAATCCTTTTTTATTATTTATTTACTTATTTATTTATGAGACAAGCGGTCTTACTATGTAGCCCAGGCTGTCCTCTAACTTGAGATCCTCCTGCCATGATCTCCCAGGTGCTGGGATTACAGGTGTACACTACCACGCCCTTCAGCAAATCTGTCTTTTACTTCGTTAAATATTCACGTAGATATTGCTACAGAAAGTACCCCAAAGAATCTGCTGACCTCATCAGAACAAGCATCTCCTACAGGTAGTCAAGGGCCTGCACCCAGGCAGGATCAGGCATGGTGTTCTATGAAGCATTCTTCCAGGTCAGTGGGCAAAACTGTCAGGGATCACCTAGGGAAACCAGTGGATATAGAAGCCTGTGTTAAGAAACTGGAAATGGTTATTTTTGGCCTCAGCAGGTCAGATTCTGGGCCAAAATTCCAACTGAGATAATCAAACCAGAGACTATTCATGACATAAGAGGCAACGTTTTGCAATTCTCATCTCAGGAGGTGATTAGAGGTCTCCCACTTACATATTTCTCTTGGGTGGATACTTTCTCAGCTGCAGCTCTAGCATTCACTCCTCTTCCCAACGTGCACGGAGAATTCAGATAGCAGCTCCTCTTGGACCAGGGCGTGCACCCGGTACACTCAAAGCTGCAGGAGACATAGCTCCTCCAGGAGGCTGGATCTGGTTGCAGAGACAGATCAGTTCAACATTCGCACGACAACATTCACGTAGGAGTCTGTGGCAGAATGCGTTTTGGAAAAGAACTCGCAAGTAGGGGATGTTGAAGTCCCGCAGCATGAACGAGCTGTAAGACTTCTAAAGAAACAGCTAACTGGGAAGAAACGGGAGGGCAGCCTTGAGTCTGTCTCTCCCTGTCCGTATCCCTGAGGAGCCCACGCTGGAGACCAGAGAGAGGCCTTCCCTGAGGCTACTCTGTACCAGAGGCTCCCAAGGAGCCGAGCTTCCTTCTGAAGCTGGAGGCGGAGTGCAGCAGTGGGCTTGGAGAGGTCACAAAACACTGGCCTGCGGTAGGCTCGGAGACAGGGGCGGATATCTAGCAGGTCGGGAGAGGGCACTGAGGGCCGGAGCCTGGAAGTAGGGGCAGTGGGCAGCCGACTAGGAAGGACCACTGGGGGCGGGGCGCAGGGGACTCGCAGGGGGCAGAGGGGACGCCCGGCCCCCGAGAGTGATGCAAGTAGGACTATGGCGCCCCCCACACAAGGACAAGGCTTAGACAGCGAGACGAACGGCCGCAGGCCCGCCAGAGTGCCAGAAACCTCGCGGAGGTGACCTTACCCCCAAGCACTGCCAACCGCCAGCAGCACCTAGCTGGTGCCTTTCCGGCGCTTCCCCGGACTTCCGGCGGGCCCGTGACGTCATGACGGCGCGGACAGGCCAACTTCCGGCGGACTTAGGAGCTGTCGGCCGGTGCATCCATTAGTGTTCCCTGGCAAGTAGTATTTTCTTCCTTTCCTTCTTTCTCTTTTATTTCTTTCTATTAAAATTTTTTTTCTTCCTTTATTTTTCTTCTTTTTTTTTTTTTTGAGACAAAGTCTCTCCATGTAGCCCAGGCTGGCCTGGAACTCACGATCTTCCTGCCTCAGTCTCCCCAGTGCTGGGATCATAGGCGGGCGCCACCACGCCAGGCGCAGGACATGGAATTTTCGAGCGCCGTTGCCAGAAGATTTAGGAGAGGACACTCCTGGGCCTGATGCGGGAAAATCCCTGGGCCGTGAGATGGGTCGGATCCAGCAGTATCTCACTTGTTCTTGTTGTTGTTAGGTGCCGTCGAGTCGGTATCTGACTCATAGCGACCCTGCATACAACAGGCGAAACACTATTGTCAGTGCTTCTCTGCTGTTCATAGGGTTTTCAGTGGCAGATTGATTATTGGGAGCGGGTTGCCAGGTCCTTCTCCCTGCAGTATCTGGTGTTCCCAGGCGGTCTCCCATCCAAGTACTAACCAGGCCCAACCCTGCTTAGCTTCCGAGATCTGACGGGATCGGATGCCACAGGGCTACGGCTGCAGGTGTCTCACTTAAGAGGCTCCAAAGTGTGTCTTCGTGGAGGACCGAGTTAGCGCGCAGCCAGCCACAGCGCTGGGATCTGTCTATAGCGTTCCAGCGTCTTCCACCTCGGAAGGCACATTGTGTCCCCATCTGAGCCAGATTCTGGTCCACGTGTGTCCTGGCACCTGCTGTCTATGTACAGTTCTGAGCATCCTCTCGGTAGGGGCAGTGACAAATGCTTGCCGGTAAACCTTGAACACAAAAGAGCAGGCTGTTTTGATGGTAGTCAGGCTTGGGGGTGAGGACAGCTGCTTCCAAACATAGCATTGAGATGGTCCCTGTGGGATATCCTTTGCTTTGAAGGCCTCTGAATCTGCTGAGAACAGTCTGTTCCTGATGCTTCTGAAAGCCAGAGCCCGACCTCTCCTCCCTTTGAGGGAAAATGTCTGATCTCCAAATACCAACCTCAAAGCCCTTCTCATTTCCTGTTTGTCTTTGCTACCTAGCCCGGCTTCTTGATTCCTTTTCTTTTTCCTTTTGGGAAAGAAAAAGAAAAAGTCTTTACTGGGGTGGACACCTGAACATGTACCCATCTTGTAAACATAGGATCTGAAGATGTGATGTGAACAGGGGAAACCGGTTTTGGATAGAGCCCATCCCAAGTCCTGAGTGGGGTAGATTTCCTCAGGGTCTGGAGCCCACACCATCCAGCTGGTTGACACCGAGCTGGTGGTTAAATATTTTGAATTGCCTTTTTTGCTCATAAATGTGCAATTTTATTTTTATCCCTTTTCTCATTTTTCTGGATGATTTCAGTCCAGCCTGATTTTAAATCTTGGTTTGATCACCTATTGCATTTTGTGCTAGGTTGTCTTTCTTTAATTTTCAAAAACATATGCAAGTGGACTAGGCGTACAGCTCAATGGTAGGATGTTTCCTAGCATGTGTAAAAGCCCCGGGTTCTATCCCCAGAACTATCTACATATCTGTATTTACACATACACACATACACACGCATATATTTATAGGCAAGTAATAAAATGTGTTCTCCATGTAAAAGAGTTGAACCATCCAAAACCAAAATCTTTGGCCACCATCCCTCCCAAATCCCAGTCTCTTGTGGAATGACTTTGAGTGTGCATTTTTTTTGGGGGGGGGGATTTTTTTCTTTTCTTTCTGTGCTGCTAAGTATCAAACCCAGGGCCTTGATCATGCTACAGAAGTGCTCTACCCTTGAGCTACAATTCCATTCTTAATGTGTATCCTCCAGAACTCTCTTTTGTGCATTTATATGTGTGCATTCATTCAACAAACACATATTGAGTAATGTGTACCAGGTACTATTCTAGGCACTGGAAACAGCAATAAAAACAGAAGGAATCACTGAACTATAGAGTTTACATTGCAGTGTATATATATGAATATATAACTTACTGTTTATAGAAAAGGTGTCATACATAAGGGTTCTCTATCTTTTTTTTTTTTCACTCAACATGTTTTGGTGATCTTTTCATATCATCACTACGTTGTATTTGCCACATTCCATGCATCACCATGTGGCAGAACGTAGCTTATCTGCCGGGGTCCAAACTCCAGTGCCTATAGGTTCTATGCTGATAACAAATGAACAAAGTGACGGGGTGGAACAAGCTGTTTTATTCTAAGCAGGAGCAGCTATTTATACAGACCACAGGATTGTTACCCTGAATCAAAGGATACAGAATTTCACTGCATGAACAGCACTTGAAAATCTAGATTTTTATAACCTGAAAAGGGAAAGGAGACATTTACAGTGCTCACCATAGGCATTATCAATCTACTAAATTCTCATCTGTCTTCTTACTTGGTCTCCTGTTTTTCCTGATAATCTTCCACACATGAAAATTAGAATAGACACAAGTTTCCTGTTCATAGCCACTGCACCCTTCCCCGCATGCTCTTCCGGTAAGATGGAACCCACCCTCAGCTGTACAGGTGGGTCCTAATTGGCCTTACCCAATCAGAATAATCCTACTGTCATTTATCTATCTATCTATCTATCTATCTATCTATCTATCTATCTGTCCATCCATCTATATTTTTTAAAACAAAAGCCAATTGTCATGACAAGCTTCTCAAATGCCAATGAGTCGATTAAAATGAAGTTAGGATTCCTCTTCAATGGTGCCTCCCTTTCCATGGAGTCAAATAAAGGTATTAAGGAGGGAGCTTGAAGCTTCACTTCTCTTATTTCTATGAGGGAGTTCAGCCTGAGGATGGAGGCTGAAGTGGGCAGACCTGGAAAAGCAGAGGAATGGAGCCAGAACCGTGAGAGAGCCATGCTTGAAATCACCTCTGGACTTTCTACTTAGATGAGCCATTTTTTGAACCATGTTGGGCTACATTTTATGTAACTTGCCGCTGAAAATATCCTAATCCTAACAGGAACATGCAGAAACAGGAAGACCCAGGTCTTCTCATTTCAATTTTTCTTTTAAATTCATTTAAAATTTTATAGAAATATATAAATAATAATAATAATAATAATAATAACAACAATAATGAAGACTATGTTGTGCTCCGTACCACTGTGGTGTCCAATCCCATCAGATCTTGGATGCTAAGGAGGGTGGGTCCTGGTTAGTATTTAGATGGGAGACAGACTGGGAATACCAGGTGCTGTAGGCTTGGGAGAAGGACCTGGCAGCCCACTCCCAAAAACCAATAAGCCATTGAAAACCCTATGAATAGCAGAGAAGCATTAACAATAGCTCTGGGCATGGCACAGTGTTGGGTATTGTTTCTTCTGTTGTACACAGGGTCGCTAATGATTCAGACCCAACTCAACAGCACCTAACAACAACAACACCAACATATAATATGTGTATATATATATATATATATATAGTTGTTGAGTGCCATTGAGTTGGATCTGACTCACAACGAGCCTATGTACAACAGAATGAAACACTTTCCAACATTGTGCCATGACAACCATCTTTTTATGTTTGAGTGCATTGTTGCAGTTACTATGTTTCTTCTCATTTTGAGTCATGGCACATCAGCAAAAGGAGGTCTCAGAGGCTTTTCTCCATTCCTGTCATTAAGGTCAACTCTACTTTGAGGAGGCAACTCTTTCCCAGTCGTCTCTTGACTGCCTTCCAGCCTGGGGGTGGCAGGGCTCATTTGGGGGGCACTCTATTTGACAGTGCTTCTCTGCCATTCATAGGGTTTTCAATGGCTAATTGTTTCAGGAGTGGGCTGCCAGGTCCTTCTCCCTAGTCTATCTTAGTCTGGAAGCTCAGCTGAAACCTGTCTACCCTGGGTGGCCCTGCTGGTATCTGAGATACTGGTGGCATAGCTTTCAGCATCACAGCAACACAGAAGCCCCCACAGCATGATAAACTGACAGACAGGTGGGGGATATATACACATATACATATACATATATACATACACATATACATATGTATGTATACATGTAAACATATATATACACATATGTATAAACATATATGTATGTATATATGTATATGAAATTTATTTACTTTGTGGTGCTACAGATGGAACCCAGGGGCCTCAAGCTTACCTGGCAAGTGCTCCACCACAGAGCTATACCCCCTAGCACAACTCCTATGTTATTACTCTGTATTTTTATATACATTCAAAAATGTCAACTTCATATTCATATAAAAGGTTACATAACTGTAATCATAGTGTCTAAATAATTTTTAATTTTTTAAACTTACTCTATAAGCATTTCTCATGTAACAAGTTTATTTATTATTCAGAGATACAATGAAAAGGAACTTAACATTCTTATTGTTGGACACTTGGATTCTTACTTTTTAATGTTATGGACAGCTTTGCAAGTAGCATAATCATAGGTTTAAATTTTTTTTTCTCTGCCAGGCGCAGTGGCACATGCCTGTAATCCCAGCGGCTAGGGCGGTGGAGGCAGGAGGATCGCAAGTTTGAGACCAGAGGCAGTCTGCGTAACTTAGCCAGACCCTGTCTCAAAAAGTAAAAAAATGGGCTGAGGGTGCAGCTCAGTGGTCCAGCACTTGCAGAGTATGCAAGCGTGAGGCCCTGGGTTCAATCCCCAGTACCGAAAAAAAAATTTTTTTTTTCTTGCTGGGTGCAGTGACACATGCCTGCAATTCCAGCAACTCAGGAGGGGGAGGCAGGAGGATCATAGGTTTAAGGCTGGAGGCAGCCTGCATAATTTAGCAAGACCCTGTCTCAAGATAAATTTTTTTAATTGGATTGGGGTGCAGCTCTGTGTTAGAGCACTTGCAAAGTATGTGCAAGGCCCTGGGTTCAACCCCCAAGGACTGTAAAACAATTATTTTTCTCAGGGCAAATCTCTCAGTAGTTGGTCATTTCCTGCAAATCATGTTTCTGGCATTTTATTTTTCTTTTCTATTCTTCAAAACCTCCAAGTACAAAGGTTGGCCCCTGTGTTTTATAAACACCACAGGAGAAAACACGCAATTTAAGCCTAAAACCAAAACTTTAATTCAACTGTGATAGAAAGATCGTATCACCTTCGGTGCATGTAGCAAAGAATCCCTCTTAGGATCCTTCCTAAAGCCTCTGGTCAGACCCTGAAACCAGACCTACGGTATCAGTTTTTTACCTGCTGCAAGATCAGTTAACAGCATCAACCACCTTTTACACCACCATCGCTTGTCCCCAGGGGAATGATAGAGGTAACACTTTGGAAACGGATACAGGACTTCACTGCTGCTCTTGCTTTAGGCACACAGCACAGGGTGCTTGTTTACAGTGATTTGTTGGCTGTGGGGGATTTGTGTGTTGGCTTCCTGGTATACCAGTTGTGGTTGTTGTTAGGTGCCTTCGAGTCAGCTCTGACCCATAGTGACCCTCACAGGGTTTTCAATGGCTGATCGTTTCAGGATTGCTATAGAAGTGGATTGCCACGTCCCTCTCCCATTTTTGTGGTGTTGGGAATTGAACCCAGAACCTCAGAGAGTGCAGAGCAGTAGCAACTTTCTTAGTGCCTGGTTCATAGTAAGTCCACAATAAAAAAAATGTGTAAACTGAATGGTAAAGGATAAACTAATATATACCTGAAGGACGTCTGTGTTGTTGTTGTTAGGTGCCATCGAGTCTGTGTCCGACTCATAGCGACCCTATGTACAACAGGCAAAACACTATTGTCAGTGCTTCTCTGATGTTCATATGGTTTTCAATGGTGGGTTGATTTTTTGGGAGTGGGTTTCTGGGTCCTTCTCCTGTCTACATTGTAGATAATACCAAAACAAAGATTCCTCTGGCCAGGAGGTGGGGCCAGGGTGTCGCTGCCACCTGGTTGGGGGCACAATATATGGATGCCCAGTTCACACTTGCAAATTTCTACTTACCTTTGCTCCCATGATTGCCCACTTCAAGCAATGTGCTTAGGCACCATGCAAAACGGATGGTCACCACCAGGCATGGGGACGTCCACCTATGATCCCAGCACCAGGGAAGCAGAGGCAGGATTACGAGTTCCAGGCCACCCAGGGCTTCGGGAGACCTTGTCTCCACCTCAGGAGATCCCATCTCAAGATAGGAGAGGAGCTTGGCGCAGTGGCCATGCCTGTGATCCCAGTACAGGGGAGGCTGAGTTTGAGGTCCCAAGAATCAAGAGTTTGAGGCCAGCCAAAGCTACATAGTGAGTTCCAGGCCTGTCTGGGCTACATACTGAGAGCTTGTCTTAAAAAAAAAAAAAAAAAAGTGGGAGGTTAGATTGGATGGAGGGAGGGGTAATGGTCAGGGCTGAATCCACCTCCCAACTCATTTCTGGACTGGTCTTAAACCAGTGTGCTGCTCTGTTCTCCTTGTCCTGAGTGCAGTGTTATTCTGGGCACCCCATATTCACCTCACCATCAACTGTGGCATCTCTCTCTAGAATGAGGGTGAAGTCAAGGCACAGCAATGTAAACACTGTGCTCAGAGCTGTGGGAAATGAATGACAATTGCTAGTTACCATCCACAGCCATGGGACTTACTAATGCATTTGACACCTAGTGCATCGTGACTGACAGTGAGCTTTACTAGGAACAGGCAGGGATGTAACCGCAGCGAGAAAAGAAGGAGCCAAGTGCAATGGTGCATGTCTGTAATCCTAGCTACTCAGGTGGCTGGGGCAGGAGGATTGCAGGTTCCAGGCCAGAGGTAGCCTGTGCAACTTAGCAAGGCCTTGTCTAAAATAAATAAAAAGGGGGCTGAGGGTATGGCTCAGTGGTAGAGCACTTGCCTAGCATGTACAAGACCCTAGGTTCAACACCCCAATGTTGTAAATAAACAAATAGAAAAAGAAATGCAGAATGAAAAGATTGGATGGGAAATCAGACAGGAGTGAAGAATGTGCACAGAGGAATCAGTCCATCTGGCTTCCAATTGTAGATCTATCTCTTCTACCTGTACAGCTTTAGGCCAGTTACTTAACCTCTCTGAGCCTCGACTTCTTCATTCATAAAGTAAGGGTAATAGACTCTGCCTCAAAGGGTTGTTGTGAGGATTCAATGAGATAGCGAACCTAAGGCACATTCAATAAATATTGGCCACTAATATCACAGACATAATCGCCAACATTAACAAATGTGATCAATAGTGAAAAACAGAATAAGAAATAAATCTGAGGCAAAAGGTTTGGGGTACCAGGACACTTTATGTCGCAAGAAACAGTAAGCCCAGCTCAAACTGTATTAAACAATGAAGACTTCTTGGCCTCTGGCAGTGGAGGAATGTAGAGATAGAATGCTGACTTCAGGAATGGTTTGAATCAGCAGCTTCATGACATCATCAAGGACAGAGATTCTTCTTGATCCTTCCTCTGCTACTGGAGTATCAGCTGCAGCCCAAGACCCGCTTTCCTCCTGGTGTTAGAATGGCTGCCAGCACAGCTAAGATTTCATCTTTATACATTCATATACAATGAGAGGAGAGGGAGGAGAAAAGCTACCCTAGCAGTCCAGGTAGGAGGGCTGCGATTCACCTTGCTTGGGCCAGCTGGGGGGATAGATTTGCCCTTGAACCAATGGGCCAGGAAAATGGCAAGTGCTATTTAGCTCCAGTTACATGAGACCCCCTACTGAAGCCACAGTGGGGATCAGTTTCTCCTGTAACAGAAGAGCTGCTCAGGGAAGGGGACAATTCCAGAAAGGAGATCTGTGTGCTGCCAAGAAAAAGCATAGATGCTGGGTGGGCAATCAATAAGTGGGCATCTAATGAATTATGATACCTGGAATCATGAGAGGAATATGTCAAAAAATGTCCCCCAAATTTAAGTTTAGGCCCAGGATGGATGAAGGTGAAGCAATGAAAATATGGGATGCTTTGGGACACAGCAGTAACCTGTGGTAAATGTCCTTCATTTCTCAGGCTCAAAGGCAGATCTATTAATAAAATTCCTTCCTGGCAAGCATCTCTTGGTTCAAATTCAAGGAAATGTGTAGTCAAAGGCACAGGGAAGAAACTGTATCCACAAAACTGCAGCCACAGAACGGTGCAAGGTCACCCAGAACGGATGTGATTCCTTAGGAAGAGCAAGGGAATGTAAAGAGAGAAGAGGCTGAGCCACTCCCACCTTATGGGGTGGGCAGAAAAAGAGGAGCTGGCAAGGAAGGCCAAATTCAGATGGTCAGTGTAGTAGGAGAACCAAGGCATCATGGAAGCCAAAGTCAGGAAGTGTGCTTTGATTTCTCCAGGGAAGTGGAAATAGGTAAGGCCAATGGGAGGTCTTTATATGGCCTGGCACGGGTCTCCCCACAGACTCCATGAAATGTCCTCGGCAGAATGTGAAGGGCCCAGACCATCCTATATCCAGTGATGACTATAGACTAGCAGTACTCATTACTTTTTTTGTCACTGTGGCAAAATACCTGAGAGGAAAATCCTAAGGGAGGAAGAGACTTTTTTGGCTCATGGTTTCAGAGGGCTTGGTTCATCATGGCAGGGAAGGCATGGAAGAACACCTCACATCATGGCAGAGAGGAAGCAGAGACAGGAAGGAACTAGAGATAGTATACCACCAAGGACAACCCCCAGTGCCCTACTTCCTCCAGTTAGGTCCCACCTCTTAAAAATTTCCAGAACCTCCCAAAATAGTACCACCAGCTGGGGACCACATTTGAGACCATGTGGTTCATTTTATATTTAAACCATAACAATAGACCACCCTGACATTGTGGGGAAAGAAATAAGGAAAGTATAAGGAATGAGAAAGGGAATTTCAAAATGCTGTCCTCTACAGTTTTTGTTTTTGTTTTTGTTTTTTACAGTATTAGGGTGTGGAATTCAGGGGCTCACATATACTTTGCAAGTGTTCTACTCAACTGCACCCCCAGTACCCTTTTTAATTATTTATTTATTTTTAATTTTTTTGTCATACTAAATGGCTGAATCCAGGGCCTCATGCATGCTTTTGCAAGTGCTCTATGACTGAGCTGCACCCCCAGTCCATTTTTTTACTTTTTATTTTAAGACAGGGTCTCACTAAGCTACACAGGCTGTCTCTGGCTCCAGACTTGGGATCCTCCTGCCTCCACCTCCAGAGTCACTGGGATGACAGGCGTGAGCCACCACACCCAGGCTCTTATTTTTTGTTTAATCTTGAGACAGGGTCTTGCTAAATTATATAGGCTGCCTCTGGCCTCGAACCTATGATCCTCCTGACTCTGCCTCCCAAGTAGCTGGGATGACAGGCGTGCACCACCATGCCCAGCTTTCCTTCGGTCTTTATATGGTCATCTCTCTGTGTGTGTCTGTGCCCAAATTTCCTCCTCCTATAGGAAAACAATCTGACTTTCCCTTTACCAGCTCTTTTTTTCTTCTTCTTCTTCTTCTTTTTTGGTAGCCCAGGCTGTCCTGGAACTCTCTATGTAGACCAGGCTGGATCCAACTCGGTGGCACCTAACAACAAACAGCAACCCCTGTAGGAAGCAGCATTACTGGGCTGAGGGTTTAGCTCAGTTGGTAGAGTGCTTGCTTAGCATGCATGAGGTCCTCCAGCACTGCAGTACTCCCTACAGGTCCTTTTGCTTTGACTTTATAGACTCTCTTCATTTTCAAAATCTTTAGGTCAGCACCTTTTCCCCTGCCCAATTTTTTTTTCCACTCTGGCCTCTCTTCTCTTGCTAATAAACCCAACATGTGGGGCTCCTGCTGTGATGCAGGGCCTCGATCCCTATGCCCCACTGCGTTTTACCAGTTCCTGCTTTCATCACTGATCCCACCAAACCGATGGCCACTGTCCTCCCGCACAAGCCAGTTGAATCCTCTCCCTTCCACTTGCCAAGCCCTGTGACCTCACAGATGGACAAGTCCCAGGCCCAAGCCCAGCAAATCTCCGCTTTTGCCAGGGACCACTTCTTTCCCCCCAGGGCCTGGGTCCTGGCCAGGCAGTCCACCCTTCCTTCTGGCCTACCTGGTAACGGCCTTCTCAGATTACTCGGAGGATCGCTTTGCCTTAGAAACTCCAGCTGCCCCTTGGGCGCATCCGTAACTGATGCCACGGCCCCAGCAGCCAGAGAGCCAGCCATGAGAAAGTGTCCCTGGTGTGCTTCAAGCTCTGTGCTTTGTTCTGACAGGTGCGGTCATTGGTGTAGAAGGTAGGTAGATGAGGGGAATGGGCACAGCACCGAGTTATCTGGGATGGGAGACCCCTGAGATAACTCCTCCTTGCGCCCTGAGACAGATCAGCAGCCTTGTTAGCATCCTGGACATCTGCACCCAAGGGCGGATGCGGGAGAAGAGAGTGGCAGATCGGGGGCTTTGGGTGGATGGGGGAGAGAGTGTGGCTCAGTTTGCCGGACTGGGGATGCAGCAAAGGGCTTGGCCTGGATCAGGAGCCCTGGGAGTCTGCTGGCAGCCTCTTTGGACTGTTGGGCTCCCCAGACTGGGTGAAGAGGTGTTAGGGGCTCCTTGCTCTGGCCTCTGACACAGAGCATGGTGTAGAGATCACAACAGGCATGCGTTTGGAGAGGGATTGAGGGTCCTGCTCCCAAAGTCACTTTCCAGCCGGCTCCTCTTTATTGGACCCTCTAGACAGAAGTTTGAGGGCTTTGCCTGAAATAGGGGCGGGGAAGAAGGCACAGTGGCAGGAATTGAGAGGAGGGGCTGGCTCAAGTATTCCCCAGAGGGGCAAGCTTAGGTCAGGACCCCCACCTTAAGGTGTAGGCTCTCCACTTTTGGGGTCTCAGGAAGTTGTTTGTTTGTTCCTGGGTCCTGGGCAGTTTGTTTTGTTTGCATTATTGGGGTTTGCACCTGGGGCCTTACACATGCTGAGCCAGTGCTTCCCCACTGAGCCTCACCCCCAGCCCCTTCTATTTTTTATTCTGAAACAGGGTCTTGCTACCTTGTGCAGGCTACTGCCTGCCTCGGTCTCCTGAGTCACTGGGATTATAGGCAGGTGCCCTGGCCCCCAGCTGGGGAGGTTTTTAAACTTTATCCCCCCCGCCCTCCTCCACTTCCCCAGGACATGACTGGTCCCTGGGGCCTCCTCAGGCTCCAGCTTTCTGGACGGGAGCAACTCGCACCAGACTCTGCTTCTCTCCCATGGTACAAGAACTGACACGGGCCCCTCTAGGGTATGGCAATGTCCCCACCCCACCTGTGCCCGGTGGCCCATAGAAACCCAGTGCTTCGATGACAAGCCACAGTGGAAGTGTCCCCGAGGCCCCATGCCCAGGGGCCAGCACCACAGCCTGGAAGACAAGGATAAGGGACCCCGGGGTAGGTTCAAGACTGACCTTGTCAGTGGGAGGAAGTCTCACACGCTGCCAGGTGGTGGCCAGGTGACACAGACCTTCACTGGATGTCACCCAAAGGGCATCCGCTCCTGGTTAATCATGCTGTTGTAACTTTGGACCTTTTCCCCTCCCCTAACATTTAAGCTTCCCAGAAGTGTCCCCAGTCCTCCTAGGGAAGGCCACTTCTTAGGAGATGGAGCCCTAGAGAGGCTGAGTCCCACACCCAGATCCCTACGCATCTGCAGAAGGATGAGGGGCATTGGAGTCCGGAGCCCTCAGAGGTCCCTCTAAGCCACAGTCAGGGACCCCTCAGACACTGACCAGAACAGGAAGGCTTCATACCACATACTATCCACAATGCCACAGGCCCTCCATGGACTCCTGCCCTAAAGGGACAGATAGAAACACATACAAACTGTCCTGTCTAGAATGGCCCATCCGCACCACCCCAGGTCCTGTCTGTGTCCCCATGACACCTCGCCAGCCCACACGATAGGAGTTTTTTGGAAGACAGACACTCCTTCTCCTGAGCCCACATAGAGCCAGGAGCCCAGAGACACAAATCACCCACGCCATCTTTCCCCAAGGAGTCAAGAAGGAGTCTCACAGCTCAAAAAGGAAATCCCCACACCACCACGGAAAGTCAGCAGGCAAGGTCACCCTTCCATTTAAGACCTATTCATTTCTCTGTCTTAGAATTTGGTAGTACTCAGCCAGGTGCTGTGGCTGTAATCCCAGAGATTCAGGAGGCAGAGGTAGGAGGATCGCAAGTTTGAGGCCAGAGGCAACCTGCATCAAAATTTTGAGACCCTGTCTCAAAATAAAAAAATTGGCTATGGATGTGGCTCGATAGTAGAGCATTTGCAAAAGCATGGGTTAGGCCCTGGGTTCAGCTTCCCAGCACCCCCAAAAAATTACATTATAAAGCTCAGATCTAAGGACAATGTAGCGAGGAGACCATGGAAACTAGAAGACAGGCCCAGGAGAAATAAAGAAATGAGTAATCTAGAGAAATGAGTAATCTAGAAAAATGAGTGGATGTCTTCAGAGATCCCCACCTTGATCTTTGGTGTCCCCCCAGGGCACTGAAGGGGCACCCCCAGCTCTCCTCTGCCGCTCTTTGCAAAGACCAAACGCCCCTCCCATCCCCATGCCCTCATACACTGCCTCTCTTGGGTGTGAGACCTATGTGTCCAGCAAAGGCCCCCACTGCCCTTCTGACCTTCATCCTCTAATTGTGTCCCTCTTTGGCGCCCTCGCTTTTGCCACTTGCTGTTGTCTGGTGCCATGAGTCAGGTCCAACTTATAGCAACCCTATGTACAACAGAACAAAACACTATTTGACATCATGCCATGCACATGATCTTCTTACATTTGAGCCCATTGTTGCAACCACTGTTTCTTCTCATTTCCAGTCATGCCACATCAGTAAAAGGAGGTCCCAGGGGCTTTACTCCATTCCCAACACTAAGGTCCGCTCTACTATGAGGAGGCAACTCTTCCCCAGCCATTTCTTGATTGCCTTCCAATTTGGGAAGCTCATTTTCCTGCACTATATTTGACAGTGCTTCTCTGCTATTCATAGGGTTTTCAATGGCTAATTGCTCAGGAGTGGACTGCCAGGTCCTTCTCCCTAGTCTTTCTTAGTCTGGAAGCTCAGCTGAAACCTGTCCACCGTGGGTGGCCCTGCTGGTATCTGGGATACTGGTGGCATAGCTTTCAGCATCACAGCAACACAGAACCCCCGCAGCACAGTCGAGAGCTATTACTTTTCCTGTGTTTCAGGGGCAGACACGGAGGTCTCAGGCTGCTGAATGGAAAGAGGAAAAGTGCAGACAGATGGCAGCCAGCCAGCCAGAGGGAGAAGGCAGGGAGAAGTAGAGGTCCAAGCCAGCGCATGCCCTGGGCCTCCAAGGACAGAGCCACAAGTGATCTCCACTCTCTCTCTCCCTTCCCAGCCGCAAGGCCACAGCTATCATGCCGGCCACCAACCAGGGCTGGCCCGAAGACTTCGGCTTCCGGCTGGGCGGCTCGGGCCCCTGCTTCGTGCTGGAGGTGGCCGAGGGGAGCAGCGCGCACGCCGGGGGGCTCCGGCCCGGGGACCAGATCCTGGAGGTGGAGGGGCTGGCCGTGGGGGGCCTGAGCCGCGAGCGCCTCGTGCGCCTGGCGAGGCGCTGCCCTCGCGTGCCGCCCAGCCTCGGCGTGCTGCCCGGGCCCGAGGGCGGCCCAGCGGCCCTGCGCCCCCCGCGCCCTGGCGGAGGCCTCTCCCTGGGCCGCAAGCTGCTGCGCCTGGCCGGCCGCCAGCGCCCAGACGCGGTGCACCGAGAGCGCAAGCGCAAGGCCCAGGAGTTCAGCCACAAGGTGGGGTGCCAGGGGCGGGTCGTGGGCTGGGCCATTGGGCGTGGTCACTGGGCGTTCCTTCCCAAACCTATAGAACCAAGATTTACCAGGGATAGAATGATGATCAAGCTTGCGCGCCCTGGACCTAATCTTGTAATTTTTCTTCATTTGTTTAGGGTTTTTTCCTTTATTTTTAAATTTATTTATATTAATTATTAATTTATTAATTTTACCTATTTTTAATTTATTTTATATTTTATTTATTTATTTATTTATTTATTTTTGCAGCACTGGGGAGCTGAACCCAGGGCCTCGCACATACTTTGCAAGTACTCTACCACTAGGCTGCACCCCTAGCGCATTTTTAAATTTTATTTGTTCTTCTTCTTCTTCTTATTATTATTATTATTATTATTATTTTTGAGACAGGGTTTCGCTAAATCATGCAGACTACCTCTGGTCTCGAACTTGCGATCCTCCTGCCTCAGCCTCCCGAGTCGCTGGGATTACAGGCGTGCGCCTCCGTGCCCGGCTTATTTTTTACTTTTTATCTTGAGTCAGGGTCTCGCTAAATTGCTCAGGCTGCCTCTAACCTCAAGCTCGACATCTTCCTTGCCTCGGCCTCAGGAGTCGCTTAGGGTTACAGGTGGGCACCAGGGGCCCCGCAAATGGTTTTCTTTTTTTATTGAAGCTCTGTAAATACCGTCGAGTGCATCAAGTGTACTGCTCACTGGGCAGGTGGTGCCCTCCTGTCATCTCAGCTACTTGGGAGGCTGGAGGATCCCTTGAGGTTAGGAGTTTGGAAACAGCCTGAGTGCCCGGCACAGAGGCTCAGGCCTGTAATCCCAGCAACTCTGCAGATGGAAGCATAAGGATTGCAGGTTTGAGGCCAGAGGCTGCTTATGTAATTTAGTAAGACCCTGTCTCAAAATTCAAAAATTCAAAAATGGGCTGGGGGTGCAGCTCAGTGGTTAACATCTGCAAGGCATGCATGAGGCTCTGGGTTCAAACCTCAATTACTGCAAAAAAAAAAAAAAGAAGAAAAGAAAGAAAGAAAAAGAAAAAGAAAAGAAAAAGAAAACAGCTTGAGCAATACAATTTGTCTAAAAAAAAGATAGAGATTCTTGGGGTGTAGTTCAGTGGTATAGACATGCCTACAATGCATGAATCCTTGGGTTCAATCTCAGCACCACAAAAAGAAAAAAAATGTAGAGCTCAATAATTTTACATAGTCATATCACCTTGTAACCATAACCCCGACCTCTCAAGATGTAGAATAGTAGAATGCAGATAACTATAGAATGTACCCCATGGAATAATTCCCTCAGCCCAGGTTTCCACGCACCCCTTTCCCTGACTGTCCTTCCCAGCAGAAGTTACCACTATTCTGATGTCCATCACTGCTGATGATTTTTGCTGGCCTGAGAACTTCATATAACAGAATTATTCAGCATGTACAGCTCAATGCTGGGCTTCATTGCTCAGGGTTGTATCTGACTTTCATCAACGTTGTGGGTAGCTAGGGAATCTTTCTATTACTTCATCATGAAGACAGTGGTTTTTTGTTTGTTTCTTTGTTTTATTTGATTGTTTTTAAAGAGGCCACCCCTGTTCTGAGTTCCCATAAAAGCAGGATCTGGCCTTACCTTCCGCCACAGTCCTGGCTGGCTGGCTGCAGGGAGCCTCCAGTTTTCCATCAGTGTTTCCTGTCAGACGTTAGCACAAATGGGCTCTGATGGGTCACCGGCTGCAAGTTAGGGCGACCTTTAAGACTGAGAGTCAGAGCCTGAGGCAATGGTGTCTGCTTGTAATCCCAGCAACTCAGGAGGCTGAGGCAGGAGGATCGTGAGTTCAAGGCCAGAGGCAGCCTGGGTAGTTTAGCAAGAACTTAAGTCAAGATAAAGAATGAGCTGGGGGTGCAGCTCAGTGGTAGAGCACTTGCAAAGTATGTGCAAGGCCCTAGGCTCCATCTCCAAGGACTGAAGAAAGGAAGGAAGGAAGAAAAGAAAAGAAAAAGAAAAGAGAAGAAAAAAAGACTAAGAGTCAAGAGGCCACAAAAACCCAAGGTTCTGAGTCACCTGCAGAAAGCCAGGAGTGGCCACAGAGAGAGACAGAGGCACCACTCAGAGACCCTGGCAAGGTACAGCAGTTCCCATAGACCACTCACCTTCATATGCCTGTCTTCTGAGGCATTCAAAGTGGTTCTCTTGGCCCAGTATAGTGGCTCACAGCTGTAATCCCAACATTTGGGAGGCAGATGCAGGTGTATCATAAGCTTGAGGCCAGCCTGCACTACACAGTGAGACCCTCTGTCAAAAAGGAGAGAGGGGGTGGGAAGGAGAGGGAGACGGAGAGGGAATGGGAGAGGAAGGGGGAGAGGGAGAAGGAGAAGGAGAAGGAGAAGGAGAAGAAGAAGAAGAAGAAGAAGAGGAGGAGGAGGAGGAGGAGGAGGAGGAGGAGAGGGGAGGAGGAGGAGGAAGAAGATAGAGGAAGGAAGGAAGGAAAGAAGGAAGGGAGGAAGGAAAAAAAGAAAAGTTGGCGACTTCCTTCATGTACATAGCATAGGTTCTGCTGCTATAACAAACAAAATCAATATCTTAGTGCCTTTGCACTTACAGAAACTTACTCTTCACCCACTCTAGAGGTCCAGGTGACTTTTCAGAGTGTCCAATGTCCACATGAGGTCTCAGAGTTTCAGATTCCCCTGTCCCCACATAAACATGCAGGATTCCCCATGGCAGGGGAAAAGTCTGCCTCTGCTCTTATGATGCCATTTCCCATCCATGCTCATTATCCAGAAGTGGTCACCCTGCTCCCCAGGGTGCTGGGAAATGTAGTCTTTTGTGTGTCTGGGAAGCTGGGGGAAGAACCAATTCATATGGGTGAGAATTAGTATTGTCTGCCACCATCCCACAGACTTGCCGGAGACCCAGGCCTATCCCAGATGTCATCTAATTCCTGCAGAGTCAGAAGGGGGCACACTCAGAACACCCCCTGCCCAGGGCAGGGTGGATAGGCAAACTTGGCCAGAAAGCAGGGCTGGTTAAGCTGGAAGATGTCCGGCTGCCGGACCAGCTGTGATGCATTTTCTCATAAGGGGGAATGGGGAGTGGAGCATTCTGGTTAGGGCTCATCAAGCACCCCCAAAAGGTGAGTGAATCTCAATGAAAGGGGGCCTCTGCAAGGCAAAGGGCCTCTGTGGAGCCCCTGCTGGTTTTCAACAACCAGCCCCTTGGGTTCTGGCCAGTGTTTTGCCTGGCCCAGTTTTTCCTCCTTGAAGTGGCTGATATTTAATAGAAAAGCCATTAGTGTCTCATGATGGCGCCGCATGCTTAGATGTAGGTTGAGAACATCTGGGTAATAAGCGGTATGGAAACACACTGTGGCACAGTCCCCAGGAGGGGGAACTATTTTTTCCTCTTTCTTACATAAAGCAGCTTTGCAGCCAGCCTCTTCTCCTTTGAATTGAGGCTGCTGCTGACTTTGATTTCAACCCGTCCACCCTCTGCACCATGGCAGGTGAATGAGGAGGGAGTGCCTGGGGGTGCAGCCTGTCCTACCCACAAAGAGGACAACAGAGGTCAGTAGGGTCCTTCAGGAAATGCAGTGCAGTGTGCCGGGGCTCACACCTGTCATCCATGCAACTCTGCAGGCAGAGGCAGGAGGATTGCAGGTTAGAGGCCACAGGCAGCCTGTGTAAGTTAAGAAGACCCTGTCTTAAGATCAAAAATAGAAAATGGGCTGGGGGTGGTGCCCAGTGGTAGAGCACTTGCAAAGGGTTGCGAGGACCTGGG
Organism: Pedetes capensis; assembly: GCA_007922755.1. Taxonomy (NCBI): domain Eukaryota; kingdom Metazoa; phylum Chordata; class Mammalia; order Rodentia; family Pedetidae; genus Pedetes; species Pedetes capensis. Next base: position 114,500 of record VMDO01000002.1, read on the forward strand.
TTCAGCCCCCTAAGTACCTCCAGAGAGGGGGGGGGGGAGAAAAGAAAGAGAAAAGAAAAAGAAAAAAAGAAAAAAATGCAATGCAAGGCTGCTCCTTGGTTCCATTCCATAAACATGCACTGAGTGCCTACTGCATGCCAGGCCCTGTTCTTGCTTGGGCTGGGGAAACCAATAGTGATATGTGCAAGGCTAGGACTCAAACACGCACAGAAAGTTCTCCCTGCCTGGGACCCCTCAAAGCCCCTGCCTAATGCCTGCTCATCATCTGCCCTTTTTAAATTCTTTTTTTGTGGTATTAGGGGGTTTAACCCAGGCCTCACATATGCTCTGCAAGTGCTCTACCACTGAGCCGCATCCCCAGCCCATTTCTTATTCTTTTCTCTTGAGACAGGGTCTTGCTAAGTTACAGAGGATGCATCTGACCTCATCTGACTTGTGATCAACTGACTTGTGATCCTCCTGCCTCTGCCTCCCGAGTCACTAGGATGACAGGGGTGCACCGCCACACCTGGCTCAGTGCCTACCTTAATCCTCTGGGGAGCCATCCAGAAAGCAGTTGGATGGACAGTTCTGAAGTCCAGCAGCAAGCTCTGGATCTGAGAGTTACCATCTGGGGGCCTGGACCAGAGCAGCCATGGGGCTCTGCAAGTAGGAGGGCAGATTGTAATGGTTACAGGCATTGGTGTGGAAATAGCAAGTATACAGAGCTCTGGGCTGGAAAAAGGAAGAGAATGGCTAGGTTGTGGGGTCCAGGGGGATGTTGCGTGAAAGCCAAGGCATATAGACAGACCAGAGGAAGGATCATGTTAAACTTCAGGAGCCATGAGTTTATTAGGGTTACTTATGGGGCATGGGTGACTTACAGAAGCCCTTTACATACAGCTCCACCAATGGGAAGAATTCCTTTGGAAAGGTTCCCTCCAAGATGTCCCACACGATGCTATATGACTGTCAATTCCACCCTCAGCCAACCCATCCTCTAATTTAGCATCATTGCAGCTGGGGCAGGGGAGGCTAGTGATTGACACCTCAAAGGAGGGTCCTCTGGGGGTATTGTGACCCGCCTTCCTCCTTCCTTCCAAGGGGAATGTTGATAGCTGCATTGCCATTGCTATAGGCCTAGCTATGATCGATCCCCCACATGTCTGTCAGCTTGTCATGCTGTGGGGGCTTGCATGTTCCTGTGTTGTTGAAAGCTATGCCACCAGTACCTCAGATACAAGCAGGGCCAGCCATGGTGGACAGGTTTCAGCTGAGCTTCCAGACTAAGACAGTCTAGGGAGAAGAACCTGGCAGCCCACTCTCAAAACAGTCAGCCATTGAAAACCCTATGAATAGCAGAGAAGCACTGTCAGATATAGTGCTGGAAATTGAACCCCCAGGCTCAAAGCCATTCAAGAAATGGCTGGGGAAGAGCTACCTCCTCAATGTAGAGTTGGCCTTAATGATGGGAATGAAGTAAACCCCCGGGACCTCCTTTTGCTGATGTGGCATGACTCAAAATGAGAAGAAACATAGTGGTTGCAACATTGGGCTCACACGTTAAAAAGATCGTTTGCATGGCACAGTGCTGGGTAGTGTTTCGTCCTGCTGTACTTAGGGTTGCTATGAGTCGGACTCGACTCATTGGCGCCTAACAGCAACAGCTGTGCTGTATAATTCTGATCATTTCCTTGCCATGGCCTGGGGCCAAGGTCCCCTGAGGTCATTGCAGGGGTTCTGTATCAAGATGGCCCAGATGGCCACTATCATATCTAGTCCATATCCAGTCTGGAGGAACCTGCTCCACTACAGGGGCATTTATTTGTTTATTTGTTTATAGTTTGGGAGAGTCTTGAACATTTATAAACGCAGAGGGGAAGGAGACAATAGATACCTCAAAACCGTGGATTTAGCAGTCATTGATTATGGACCAAAGATGCTGCTGCTACCCACTTAGTTAGGGGTATCCTCCCTTCTTGGCTGAATAACCAAGAAACTACAAATATCTGCCTCGTGGATGCGCTACAATGATTATTATTGCTGTTGTTATTTGTTGCAATACTGGGGGGCTGAACCCAGGGCCTCACACATGCTTTGCAAGTGCTGTACCACTGGGCTGCACCCTGTTGTTGTTGTTGTTAGGTGCTGTCCAGTCGGATCTGACTCATAGCGACCCTCATAGGATTTTCAATGGCTATTTCAGGATTGCCTTGGGGGTGGATTGCCAGGTCCTTCTCCCATTTTTGTGGTGCTGGGAATTGAATTGGGGACCTCAGAGACTACAGCGCAGCGCTCTACCAACTGAGCTAAATCCCAGCCTGGGCTGCACCCTATCCCCCCTTTTTTTATTTTTCATCTTGAGACAGGGTCTCGCTAAGTTACACAGGCTGCTTCTGGCCTGAAGCTTGAGATCCTCCTGCCCCAGCCTCCCAAGTCCTGGGATGATGACAGGCGTGGCCACCACACCCAGCTGAATGTGCTACAGTCATTTAGGGCATATTATCAGATATTTATATTGCTTCCAACATCTATTATAAACAACAACAACATTGTTGGGCCCTTGTCAAATTCCCAGATGTCAGTCACTAGGTAAAAGAATGGGCTTTAGCCAGGGGAGGTGCTACCTGCCTGAGGGTTCAAGGCCAGCCTGGCCTACACAGCAAGATCCTGTGTCAAAAATAAAAAGAAAAGAAAAGAAAGGAAAGGAAAAGAAAAAGAAAAGAAAAGAAAAATGAAGGAGGTTTAGATTTACATACGCTTAATAATCTACCTTCCAGAAATATGGTCTGCAATTGCAGGCCCATTTTCAAAGACCACACACTCCTCTGAATAGACATGCCTTGATTAGTATCAGCTGGTCTGTGCACAAAGCAGAGAGAAATAAAAGTTCAGAGGGGAACCGGGGGAGTGAACATTCAGGCCAAGCATGCACTCTACAGCGTTTTCACGGAGCCAGGATGTTCTCTGTGGGATCTTGCTGCGAACAGTGCCGGAACGGAGCATAGTATTATAATAATAGTAACTAGCAATTAGCAAGTGCCTGGCGTATGTTTAAGCTCTTGTATTGACTCCTTTGATCCCTAGAATTTCCGTTAGAATGACTGTCCCTGGGTTTGGAGGCTGACTCCATAACCTTGCAACCCACATTGATTCTATGAACCATCCCTCTCCCAAATTCCCTTCCTCCAGGTCACTTTGCTTCTATCAGCCCCAATTTCTTTGGACATAAAATGAACATACCAACCCTGCCCGTTCCTAGGGCAGCTGTGGGGCTGGAAATGACCTGAGATGGGCAAAGTGCACCCCAAGCCAGCCATCGCCTGGAGGCAAAGCGTGGGAGGAAGAAGGGGAGGCAAGAGAGTCCCCACAGGTCCACCTTGCCCCCTCTTTGCAGGTGGACGAGATCTTGGGGGACCAGCTGACCGCCAAGGAGCAGGTGTTCGCCGCACTGAAGCAGTTTGCAGCTGAGCAGCGCGTGGACAAGCTGGTGTGGGCCCTCACCCTAGCCCTGCCCAGCGAGGCCCAGGGGCCCCTCCTGGACAACCTGAGGTACCTCTGTTGGGGACACAATGGGCGAGCCAGGCAGGTTTTACACACGGCTGGCCTTTCCCCACCACCACTGGGAACACCTGGCCAGCCCAGGTGGGGGACAGTGCCCACGCTTTGGCTGGCCCTCAACACATCTTCCAGCCCTAGAACAAGAGTAGGTCAGGCCCCCGACAAGCGAGCCAGGGAAGCCGGCCTTTGGCACTGCTGAACGCCGGAGCATCACCTTGGGTGACAGTGGCTGTGACAGCCCTGGGGAGGACCCACCTCCTCATATAAGGCCACAGCAGCGCAGCCCCATCCCCAACCCAGAAGGTGGACACCTAAAACAGGGTGCCAAGGGATTCCCGGTTCTGAACTGCCACTGAGCGACGGGACAGTGCCAAGGCAGGAATCCTGTGGACACCAACACCCACCCCTCACCCTGCAAGCAATGCCTGCTCTCTGGCTAATTTTTTTTTTCCATACTAGGGGATTGAACCCAGGGCCTCTCGCATGCGAGGCAAGTGCTCCACCGCTGAGCCTCCTTTTTATGTTTCATTTTGAGACAGGGTCTAGATAAGTTGTGCAGAGGCTGCTTCTGGCCTCAAATTCCAAGTGTTGGGACCATAGATGTGGCCCCAGGCCCCGTTCCTTCCTTACCTGAAGGCGAGATCTCATGAGGTTAAGACAGGGTCTCAGAGCCCCGGGTTGGCCTGAAACTCACAATCCTCCTGCCTCAGCCTCCCAGGTGCTGGGATTACAGGCTAGGCCACCACACCAGGCTCCTCCCCCACACCAGGCTCCTCCCCCATCTGGAGGCGAGATCTCACCAGGTTAAGACAGGGTCTTGAGAGGCCCAGGCTGGCCTGGAACTCACAATCCTCCTGCCTCAGCCTCCCGAGTACTGGGACAGCGGGCATTGGCCACCGTGCTAGGCTGGCTCCTTTGGTGCCTTTTGATGATAGTGACAATGATGATGATGATGGTGGTGCTGGTGGGCGTGGGCCAAGGACCTTGCCAGACCCTAGAGGGATACTCTCTCGCCGAATTCTCCCAGCGCCATCATTAACCCCAATTCACAGAGGCAAACTGAGGTTCCAAGAAATTCAGAGGCTGGCCCAAAGCCCCAGAGCAAATTAGTGGCAGTCACAGGACCGTGATCCAGGTCAGCTGTGTACTTTCTGCTCTGCCACAGACTCACACTCTAAGTTCGTTCATCAGGAATAATAATAATAATAATAATAATAATAATAAAAGGCGCAGTGGCACAACTGTAATCTCAGCAACAAGGGAAGCTCAGGCTGGAGGATCACAAGTTCAAGGCCAAACGCAGCCTGTGTAACTTATTGAGACCCTGTCTCAAGATAAAAATTAAAAGATGGACTGGGGGTGCAGCTCAGCCGTAGAACGTTTGCAAAGGATGAGTGAGGCTCTGGGTTCAGCTCCCCACTATGGGGAAAAATATGTGAAAGAGAAAAAGAAAAGAAAAATTACTGAAAGGTTTTTACCTGGAGTGACCCAGGTAAGCCAGGAAGATTCCGACCCCACCTCCTTCCTTGGGGGCCTCACCAGCTACTCACCTTCCATCAGACCCCCTACTCCTTTCCTGCCGGGCTTGCTCTCCCCCGACTGGCTACCCAGCCTGCAGCTGTCCCTACCCCTTCCCCTCCCCTCGCTGCCATTCACCCCGCAGCCTGCCCCTCCCTCAGGGCCTGGCCAATGTCAGGGACTGGGCTGGCCACCCCCGCCCTCGCGCCCCCACCAGCTGGGGCGCAGCCTCTCGGCTCTGCAGCGGAGCCGAGCATAGAAGGCCACCGGCAAGAGGCCACCATGAGCTGCCTGGGGTGAGTGTGGGGTCCTGCCTCTCGCTGGGAGAATCTGGAGCGGAGAGAGAGAAAAAAAGTTCTCTCTAGACGCGAATTTGCAGCGGAGAGAGTGCCCGGGTGCCCAGGGCTGCCCGGGGAGGTGTTGGATAGGCAGCCCCCTGCCCGGCCAGGGCTGGGCTGGGGGCGAGCTGTCCCTGGGGAACTTGGCGCGTCTGTCCCCAGGCTGCCGGCAGCGGGCCTCAGTGGGACGCCCTCTCTGTTCCTCTCTGTGTGTCCAGCTCTGCCCCCGCCCCCCCCCCCCCCCCCCCCCCCCCCCCCCCCCCCCCCCCCCCCCCCCCCCCCCCCCCCCCCCCCCCCCCCCCCCCCCCCCCCCCCGCCTCCCCGGACAGCTCCCCGAGCGCTTGCCTTTCCCCGCCGCTCTCATCCCCAAGCGGGTCAGGAAGGGCGGGGACGCGGGCCCTCGCTTTAGATCCTAGGAGGTGGGAACCCTGGACACTTGGGGGTGCCCCGTGCCCGCAGCATCCCCCGGGGCGCCGCTGGGGAGGACGAAAGAACAGCCTGTGTTGTCAGGCGGGCGTCAAGTGCGACAGGAAAATTGGGGAGCCTGCGGGAGGAGAAGGTGGCGCCCAGCTGGGCTCGGTGAGGAGAGGTGTTCGCAGCCACCCCGCCTCCACCTCCCCAACCCCCACTCCGCTTCCCAACAGCCCCCTCCCTAAGGCTGGCTGGCTGCCAAGGCCCCCGCCCCTGCCAGGTGCTGGGCTCCAAGGATGCAATGGGGATGGCTGGCGCACTGCCTTCCAGAGAGGGCTCCGAGGGGTCACAGCCGCAGGTACCTGGGATTCTGAGGCCTGGGAGCCAGCAGAGGGGCAGCCCTCGAGTAACGCATCCTGGGGCAATGGAGGCAGCAGGTGTCAGCTGTTGACTGACACCAGCTGTCGGCAGGTGTCCAAGAGTTGACTTATGGGGTCTCAAATGTGTCCTTTGTTGAGGAAGGACAGTGTCTAAGGAGAGGTCATGGGGGCCAGGCAGGTAGCCCCAGAGAAGTAGGGCAGTGCCCCACCAACCCAGAGCCCAGCAGTGCCCAGTGTGGGATCAGAGGCCACTGGGAACCCCTGGATGTTCTGGAAGACCTCAGCTGGAGGAAGGAAAGGGTTAAATGAGAGGCTGGGCAGCGGCAGGAGATGAAATGCATATATATATATGTATATGGTGTGTGTGTGTGTGTGTGTGTGTGTGTGTGTGTGTGTGTGTGCGTGTGCTGCACACAGAGGCTAGACCCTACCCAGATCAGAGACACGTGGCCTCTGTGGGATGGTCGCAGTTCCAAAACTGAAAGATTGGGCAGCTGGAGGATGGAGTAGGGAGGCCGAAAACTTGGGCCACCTGGCACAGACAGTAGCCATTAGCCACAGATGGTCATTTAAGATGTAATTAATATTTGACACAATGTAGTCACGAGTGGTGGCTCTGTGCCTGTAACCTCAGCACTGGGGAGGCTGAGGCAAGAGGATTGGGAATTTGAGGCCAGTCTGGGTTACATAGGGAGTTCAAGGCTGGCCTGAGCTAAATAGCGAGAACCTGTCTCAAAATGAATTAATTAGGCCAGACGCAGTGGCCCACGCCTGTAAATCCCAGTGACTCGGAAGGCGGAGGCAGAAGGATCACGAGTTCGAGGCTATAGGCAGCCTGTGCAACTTAGTGAGACCCCTGACTCCAGATAAAAAATATAAAAAAGTTGGCTGGGGGTGCAGCACAGTGGTAGAGCACTTGCAATGTATGTGCGAGGCCCTGGGTTCCAGCCCCAAGTAGAGCAATAAAATAAAATAAATAAAAATTAATTAAAGTCAGGTTAGCTTCACCAGCCACACTTCAAGTACTCAATAGCTGTATATGGCAGTGCTACCATCTGTGACAGGAAACATCGAACATGTCCTGGTTCCTCTGGACAGTGCTGCAGTGTGGGGGAGATGATCAGTTGCTATGGTGTAAACAGAAATGGTCTTCCTTTACTGCCGGCACTTGGAGCCTAATTTGGGCCTGTCCCCAAAGGCATAGCAGTCTGATTAAGTGACAAAATGGCTTTCTAATTAGGACAGGCCAGGCAGTTTGGAAAGTGTGACGTGGCCAGGAGGGAACAGGAAAGCACTTAGTTTCGTGGCTGGCGAGTGTTGCAGGGAACATGGCAGAAGAGCAAGGGCAGGCCAGGGTAGGGTGAGGCAGAGTGAGGCTTGAAGCCACTGAGGTGGTGGAAAAGCTGGGATTTTGAATGGCGACACCCCTGCTCCTGTGGACCCCTCACGGATGTGCAACCTTGAGCAAGTTCATTGACCTTTACAACTTGTCTGTGAAGGAGAGTTGCTCAAGCCTGTATGTTCCCTGGGCTGGGGCTTAGCTCAGGTGGTAGATTACTTGCTCCACATGCTCTGAGGCCCTGAGTTTGATCCCCAGCACCACAAAAATGGGAGAAGGATCAGGCAGCCCACTCCTGAAACAATCACCCATTGAAAACCCTGTGAAAAGCAGAAGAATGTTTTGTTCTCTTGTACATCAGGTGGCACCTAACAACAACAAGAACAATAACAACATGCATTCCTAGCGGTATTCTTGGTAGGAAACCTTACAAATGAACTGTGCCAATTATAAGCAGAAAAGAGATTAGCTGGAGGTGAGAGAGGAACCATCTGTACCCCCTTCACCTCTTCTGCCTCAGTGACAAGCATCAAGGATGCCACAAAATAGTTATTGGGAGAATTTTATGAGCCAGAGTAGGTAGAAAGCACCAGGCATATAGTATGTGCTTAGTTAGTGTTGGTATTCCTTTGCAAAGGTCTCTTTTTCACAAAAACAGGCTTATCAATGTGGCACTATTGCCAAATGTCCCTTTGTTGTTGTTAGGTGCTGTCAAGTTGGGTCAGACTCATAGCAACCCAATGTAGAACAGAACGAAATACTCTCCGACACTGTGCCATGCCCGGCACTGTGTCAGGGCTTCTTTGCTATTCATTGGGTTTTCAATGGCTGGTTGTCTCAGGATTGTTTCTTCTCCTATTTTGTGTGATGCTGGGGATCGAACCCAGGGCCTCAGAGAGTGCAGAGCAGCACTCTATGAACTGTGCTAAACCCCAGCCCAAAGGCCCCTTTGAGGGCAAGATTGCTGCTGGTTGAAAACTGTTGCCCTAGAATGATCTTTGGCAGTGCTCTGTCGCTGAGACAGGCACTTCCCTGTGCCCATAGGGACCTGGCTCTGAAGCCTTTTGTTTGGTCTCCAGCACAGCATGTGCTCCATGTTTGTGACTCTTCTGTCCCCGGCGCAGTGGACAGTTTTCATAGCCTGTGGGCATGCTTGGTTCTGGGCCATTGCAGCTGGCGCAAAACACCAGAAGCGGCTGCATCCTGATGGAGCCTCTGCGGCCCTGCAGACATCAGGGAGCTGTCCACTCTGTGAAGGTGGCCAGACATTTCTCCCTGGCAGCGGGGGGTAAGGACAAGGTGGGCGTGGCATGGGGGGACATTGGCTCTGGCTTCCTGCTACTGCTGGAAGGAAAACTCAGCCCCAGGAGATCACAGCAGGGTGTGTGTGGGTCTCACTGGGACCAGGAATGGGGGGCTGAAAGGTGCTGGGCCAGCAAGGCATGATGGTCAGCTCTGCAGGGGCCTTCCTGTGATTGACGGCCGGAACCACTAGCTGGATGCTGGGCTGGGTCCTCCAAGGGAGACTGAAGCCAGTCCTGGCCTCCGTCTCTGCCATGCTGTCCTTTCCGGGTGGTGTCTGCTTCCTGCTGCAGAGAGGGCCTCATGCTGATGCCCAGCCCCCTCAAAGACTGCTCCTGAAAAGTCCCCTTTGAGCTGGGCGTAGTGGCGCACACCTGTAATCCCAGAGGCTCAGGAGGCGGAGGCAGGAGGATCGCAAGTTCAAGACCAGAGGCAGTCTGTGTAACTTAACGAGACCCTGTCTCAAAAAATAAAAACATGGGCTGGGGCAGCTGGGCGTGGTGGTGCACGTCTGTAATCCCAGCGGCTTGGGAGGCGGAGCCAGGAGGATTTTAAGTTCGAGACCAGAGGAACTCTATGTAATGTAGCGAGACCCTGTCTCAGGAAGTAAGAAAAAAATAAAATAAAAGGGCTGGGGGTGCAGCTCAGTGGTCCAGCACTTGCAAAGCATGCAGGCGTGAGGCCCCGGGATCAACCCCCAGTACCACAAAAAAAAAAAAAAAAAAAAAAAAAAAAAAAAAAAAAGGGCTGGGGGTGCAGCTCAGTGGTCGAGCACTTGCAGAGCATGCAAGTGGGAGGCCCAGGGCTCAACCCCCAGTACCACACACACACAAAAAGTCCCCTTCGACTGGGTCCCCAGAACCTACCATTTGCTCCACACACACTAGATGCTGGCGGGCTCCAGCGATCAGGACTCTGGACCCGTAATGATCACGCAGAGCAGCTCCCTGGTGCCAGCTCTTGCTCTGACTTCAGGGAGGACGCGCCCACAGCCAGGGAAGAGGCCAGACCCGTTCCCAGCACCTCCCTCTCCTCCTCCCTGGCTGGGCCTCACCTCTTCTTTCCCAGCAGAGGACTGTCCATCTGGAGGAGACCTTCTCCTTGCCCCTCCCCACTCACTGGGAGCTCCAGGCCTGGCCTGGCCACTGCGGCCTCACTTCTACTCACTTACCAGCTTTGGGCTATCTGCCTCCCCTGGGTTTTCAGATCTAGCCCCTTGTCCCAGTCAGCTTGTTCCTGGGTTCCGCAATCAGCATCCCCTTTCTCCTGCTCAATCCAAACCACCGGTGTCCCTCCACCTCCCCATTGATCCATCACTCCGGCGTCACGCTCCCCGCCTCTCTGGGGCGCTGTCTCCGGTGCTGACCTTGGCACTCAAGGCCTCTCTCCGCGGCTTCTTTCCCTGAGCTTCCCCCTGCCTAGGTGGGGAGGGCGGCTTGGCGCAAAGACCGTCACCTCTAGGACGCCTTCCCAGGCTAAGCAAAAGGCAATGGGGCTTCCTCTGAACGGTGGGGTTCAGTCAGGGCTGCAGCCGGGAGTTGAGACCTCGCCACTGGGCAGGACACTTGGGGCGCGGCAGCCCTAGGGGTCGCAGGCTAGACCCCACGAAGGGACTAAGGGAGGAAGCTGAGGGGCTGCAGCCTCGGTGACAGTCTCGGTCCCCGCACTGCGCCTCCCCTATCGCCCATCTCCCCACCACCACCCCCATCTCGCAGCCAGCGGAAGGGTCCCCAGGCGGGGAGGAGAGGGGTGGGGCGGGGCGGGGCGGGGCCACCGCGCAGGGACCGCGGACTGGGACAGCTCCGGAGGGGCGGCGCGCGCTCGCCCGGCACAGGCGCGTGGAGTCGCGGCGCCCTCGCTCCGCTGGCGGCCAGGCCATCCTCCTCCCCGTCGGTACCTGCTGCGCCGCGTCCGGATCCAGATGGGGAAAGACCAGGGCTTCTCCCGGCACTTCAGGTAGTTTCCCTCCTGCGCACCGCGCGCCCCGCACCCGTGCGTCCTGGGCGCGCCGGACCCGCCTCGGGCCGGCCGGAGAGGAGGTGGGGCTGGGACTTTGAGGGTTGCCCTGGCCCTGGGTGGGCTTCCACCAAGCCTGGGCACTGGGGATGGTGGAAATAAACCGAGTGGGTACCAGGGCAGCTAGATTTGGGGGTTGGATACGCAGAACTAGGAGTTGAGGTCAGAATTTGTGGCTAGGGCTGGAAAGCCCACTTCCCTTCCTAGGCGGGTGGAGGGGACAGGAAAGAGGGCAGAGGCTGGAGGTCGAGCGCTCTGGGTGAGAATCTAAGGCATCCTGTTCTGAGCTGGAATGCACCACGGCTCACCCCACGCTGTTGAGGGGTGAACCAGGGCACCCTCGTCCCCACCCTGTTTCCACCAGTTAGCTGGGCCAAGCGAAGAAAGCGTGGCTGGGGCCGGAAGTGCAGTGGAAACGGAGAGCTCTAGGGGATCCCCCTTGTAGCAACACGGACACTGGGTGCACCCGCACTGTGTGGCTTCCCAGGGGCAGTCCTGGGGCCTCAGAAAGCCCTGTTGGTATAGTAGGGGACTGGACGTGTGGACACCAATATCTGGGCTGGCACAGTACGAGAGGCAGTGATCTGTCACTGTAGTGAATTCCGCCCTGCTGCATTTGGCCGTCCCAGCTTGGCCACTTGCAAGCAGAGCCATGGCTGGGGTGGTGGGGCCAGACTAAACCACATGCAAGGCTTGGGGAGCCAGGAAGGGTGTCTGGCTCACCAGGCGGCCTTGGCCTCTGGCCCAGCCCCCAGGATGCCAAGCCGGGACTGGCCACCTGCCCTTCTTCCCCCTGCCCAGTGGGTGACTCAGCCTGGGCCTTTTCCACTTGCTGCTGCAGGTGGAGTTGGGCTGCTCCCCTGGCCTCTGTCCAGGCTGGACCCTGGGCTGGGTGTGTGGGGCAGGTGCCTTTCAGAGCCAGAAGTGAGAGATGGAGCGTGTAAGGGCTGTCATCTCTACATGGCCAGGGCATGAGGCGTTAGGACAGACTGGGTATGGGAAAGGTGCTGGGCAGGCAGATGAGATGTCAGGGTCTGGACACCTTGACTGGGGAATGGAACTGAGGCTGTAGATTTGTGGGAATCCCTGCAAGTGGGCGAGAAGGGGTTCCTAGCAGAGCAGGGCAGGCCATTCATGCTGGCTTCCTGGTCCCCTGCAACATCCAGAGCTGGAGCAGAGCTTGCTCGGGGGTTTGGCCAGCGCAGCCCTCCTGGAAGATCTGCACCTCTTCCCTTCTACCCGGCAGCTGACTCTGCCTGCCTGGCCTTATTAATCCTCCCCACAGAGGCTGGGGAAACTGGGGGCTGGGATATACAGAGCAACTCCAGGGAATTGCATTTCAGCTGGCTGTGAGGCCACCGCTCCCCTTTCTCTCCTTCCTCCCCATCATGCCCTTGGGAGCAGGGAAGGGAGCCTTGGGATGCAGCCAGGAAGGCCCCCTAGTGTCTGAAGCCCTTCGAAGAAGGCTGGGCTCCGATTCCAGCTGTGCCAAGGGCAGCTGTGTGACCCTGGGAAGGTGCAGATTTCTCTGTGCCTCCAAATCCTCTGCCATGGACCGCAAAGTTCACCGGATGTTAGCTGCTGCTGTTATTCAGAGATGTGGTTGGGCCGCCTGAAGACCCCCTATGTATTGAGTCCCTTCCAAGTGACAAGCCCTGGCTCATCAGCTGTGGTCCGCAGCCTTGTTACAAAGCCAGCCCTCAGGGAGTTCCTAGCCTTGCAGAAGAGACCCATGGGCACCAAAGAGTCCTCCCAGCATGTGGACTGTGCAGGCAGACCAGCCTCCCCCCACCACTTCCAGGGGTCCTCCTTAGAGGGCGGTAGCCACAGTCTCCCTTCTGGGAGGGTACTAGGAGGCTGAACCCAGGACCTCATGCATGCTTTTGCAGGGGCTTTACCACTAAGCCACACTCCCAGCCCATTCTTTACTTTTTATTTTGAGACAAGGTCTTCCTAAGTAACACAGGCTTTCTCTAGCCTGAAACTCGTGATCCTCCTGCCTCTTCAAGTCATTGAGATGACAGACATGCACCACGGCGCCCAGCTCCTGTCCCTTCACTTTTGAGCCCCAGTGCCTGGCTGGTACAGGGGGCAGGGGCTCACTAAGCACAAATTGGAGAGAGGCCAGTTTGGGGGTGCAGGAGAGAGCAAAGAGAGTGGATCAGGCCAGGGCATAACAGCCTGGGCAAAAGATTGGAGAGGGGACTGAAGGTGGCTGATGTTGTGGTCCTGGCAGCTGCAGATGGTGCCAGCAGAGAAGCAAGCGGAAAGACTGAAGGTGTGAGGGGGTCGGGGAAAGTCAGACACGGGATGTATGGGTGCCCTGGCTGGAAACAAATGGGGGGAGAAGATGGGAAAACCGGGGCTGGGGCTTGGCCTGGGAGTTACAAGGGAATGAGGTAAGGGGGTCAGGGAGCAGCTAGTCCAAAGACAGGCAAGAGGAGGCGCTCTGCCATGGACTGGGTTTGGTAACAGTGAGGCCCCACAGAGGCCAGAGAAATGCAAGACAGTGGCGCCCGGCACCATGGCACACACGTTATCCCAGTGAGTTCGGAGGCCGAGGCAGGAGGATCCAGGTTCGAGGCCAGAGGCAGCCTGTGCAATTTAGGAAGACCCTGTCTCTAAATTAAATAGATGGATAGATAAGGTAGAGGCAGACTGGGCGGTCGGCTCAGTGTCCGAGCACTTGCTTAGTGTGCACAGGGTCCTGGGTTCATCCCCTCCAGACTATGTGATTTTCCCCGGGTCTGGAGTGACCACAACGCCATTGTCTCCACGGGGCCCAGGAAGATTGGGAGAGCAATTGGGGCACAGAGGGGAAGCCCGAAGGTCCCCACCCCGATGCCCCTTGCCATCCCTGGAGAGGGGCAGGGGTGGGGGAGACCTGGGGGCCCCCACCAGGAGCCGCCTTTGGGCCCCGATCCAGACGTGGACGGGGGTTTGGGGCGCGCCCCGACTTTGCGGTCCCCCCGGGCAGGATCTTCATCCCCAAGAAACACCGGGCGCGCTTCGACGAGGTGGTGTCACAGGGCCTACTGGGCAAGCTGTGCCGCGCGCGACGGACGCAGGGCGCGCAGCGGCTGCGCCGGAGCCGCAGCGAGGAGCGGCCCGAGCGCCTCCTGGTGTCCACGCGCGCCAGCGCCGCGCCGCGCCGCCCGGACGAGCCGCCCCCGCGTAAGGCCGCCTCGCTGTTGGGCAGCCGCGCCGGCCCCGGGGGCGCGCGCAGGTACCGGGAATAGAGATCTGGGGAGGGGGCACAGGAGGGGGGTGCCCGGGAGGACACGGGACATCTCCGAGCCCTGTGCCCTGGTCCCCTTATCCCCAGGGCAGGACAGGAGCGGCTGCCCGCCTCCCACCTACTCCTCTGCTTTCTCCCCAGGACGGTCAGAGTCTACAAGGGCAACAAGAGCTTCGGCTTCACGCTGCGCGGCCATGGTCCTGTCTGGATCGAGTCCGTGCTGCCTGGTGAGGGGTTGGGCAGGCTGTCCTAAGTTCCTAAGGCTCAGGATGCCCTGTAGGACCCTGTTGTGGCACTCCCTGGTAATTCCAACCAGGCAGGCTGGTGCTCAGCACCCCACCCCCACCCCAGGCACCAACCTCACGGAGTCCGGGTCCTGTGTGTGTTCACCACACAACACGTCCCAAACATCCACCTACCTAAGATGGTCAAGGCCAGAAGCCTGGCTTCAGGCATCTCCCCTCCAAGTTCACCACCACGCCAAGCCAGACCCCAAGCCAGACCTTTCCTGTCCTGGAGGAGGAGGGCTGGGCGCACTTTGCTGGAAACTGGGACAGCCAGGTCAGAGCTGGTGTCTGGCCATGATGTGCCCCAGACAACATTCCGTGGGCTGAGAGCCCATTGTGAGTTGGCTACTTGCCATCAGGCAAGAATGAGAGAGGTGGGAGGAGCCTCCAAATCTGGACGCCCCTTCTTCTCCTACCCTTTCTTGTTCCTGGAATTGGGGCACCTGGAAGAGGGCAGAACCTTCCCAAAGGAGTAATCCTTTCGTGCCACCTCATTTCCACTGTGGCCCATGTTGGGGGGCAGTAACCTTTGCTGGCACTGAATTGAACCCTCCTTCCTTGTAGTCACCCCACAGGGCTGGGTCACCTGCTCTGTCCTGTACCCATCTCCTCCCAGCACCAGAGCAGGATGCTCCTGTTGGTAAATCCCCATCCGTACTCCTACGGATGCCGGGTCCTTCTCGGCTACACCTCTGCATTCCACTTCTCCACGTACAGATTCGTGAGATGCACGATTATTCCAGCCTTCAGGTCTTTCTGGGATCTGATCTTGATAACTGGCATGCTGCGGTGCTTTTCAGATTTGGGCATCACTAGGTTGTTGACAAAATAGGGCAGGGAAAAGGCCCAAGGCTGCTCTCTAGAGGGCTTCCAGCAGAAATGATTCATCCTGAGAGGGGCAGAGGCACTGCCTATAATCCTGGCACTGAGGAGGCAGAGGCAGGAGGATCTTGAGTTGCAGTCCAGCCTGGGCCTCGAGAGACCTTGTCTCAACCTTGTGAGATCCTGTCTCAATCTCATGAGATCTCAATTCAAGGTAGGGGAGGAGCCTGCTGTTATGGGTGCCTGCCTCCCGGCACTTGGGAGGCTGAAGCAGGAGGATCACAAGTTCGAGGTAGCCTCCACTACATGCCAAGAGCCTTATCTCAAAAAAAAAAAAAAAAAAAAAAGGAAAGAAAGGAAAGAGAAAGAAAGAAAGAAAAGAAAAGAAAAAAGAAATATTAATCTCTTATGTTGTGACTTTTCCTGGGTACCTCGACCCCCTGCCCCAGTTCCCTGCCTCTCCCACAAGCACAGGCAAAGTATGTACCTGTCTCCTTTCCCACCTGTGAACAGGATAATGGGGTCCGGCTCAAAGTGGGCTGTGGGATACACACAGCTCCAGGGCAGGCCCCCACCTAGCTGACTGGCACCTCTCTCCTCACTTCCAGGCAGCCCAGCTGACAACGCTTCCCTCAAGTCGGGTGACCGGATCCTCTTCCTCAATGGCCTGGACATGAGGTCAGAGGCTACTGGGGGCTCCAGAGCTTGGTGATGAGCCACCCCCTAAGACTCCTACCTCTTGACACCCCAATCGTGGTCTTGATCTCTGATTGATGGGTCCCCATGTCTACCCTTTTTCCACTGGGAATTCTTGAATCTGTCCCCCTGCTACCTGGGCAGGACCTCAGTTCATCTTTCCAACCAGAAGATTCTCCAGCTGCGTGCTGGGGACACAACACGGAAGGGACCATCTGGGTCTTGCTCTCCAGGGGGAGCCCTGCCTGGGGGTGGCATGGCTGCAGCCCCTTCTGCATCCTGGAGGGTCAAGCCCCTGCAGCTGGGTGCTGCTCCTGCATAGATTAGCTTGCAGGGGGACAGGACGCTGGGCCAGCTGTGGATGTGGACAGAGCAGGGAGGTCTGGCTGGTGACTGTGGGCAGGGCTCACCTGCCAGGCCCTCCTGGGCCGTGTCTGCTTGGCAGGAACTGTTCCCACGACAAGGTGGTATCCATGCTCCAGGGCAGTGGGGCAATGCCCACGCTGGTGGTGGAGGAAGGCCTCGTCCCCTTCGCCAGTGGTGAGACTCTCGAACCTTTTGGCTTGATGTGGAATTTACCAGTCTGTTGGGAGCTGGGCTTTTCCCCCAAAGCTGCCGCTTCCCTTCCCAGAGCTGCCCCCAGAGGGTGCTATCGAGCCCAAATGCACGCGTTCAGATACTGCTCAGGTCTCCACCACCATCCCCACCCCAGCTGTGGGCGGAAGATGGGCTTCTCCGTGCATGGCCTGCCCCAGCTTAGAAGCTGCGAGGGAAATTGCCCCTGACCTGAGGACTATAGGTCCCCCATGCCTCCCCTGCCTGTGATCCCGGCAGACTCTGATTCCTTGGACTCCCCCAACCCGTCCTCGGCGCTCACGTCTCTGCAGTGGGTGGCAGACATCCTGCCTTCCAGCATCCGGGTCCAGGGGAGGACCTTCAGCCAGCAGCTGGAGCACCTGCTCATGCCTCCTGAGCGCTATGGGGTCTGCCGGGCCCTGGAGAGCTTCTTCCAGCACAGGTGGCCGGGCAGAGTCGTGGTGGGGACTTGCTCTAGGTTGGCCCCAGGTCATCCCAGACCTACCATTCTCAGCCTCTCTTCTGGGGGAGGTTCCTAGAAGAGAGGCGTTAATCCCAGGGGCCCTGGGGGTAGGGGGAGAATTGAGCTGCCCTAGAACAAACCCTAACTCTGACACTTCCTAGCCACGTGACCTTGGGCACGTTATAGCTTTTTCTGTGTAGGGAGGCAGACAGGGGTGGTTGGTGGGACCTCCTGAGACCCTCACTTATGGGCACTTGTTAGGGGCTGGGCCCATCAGGTGGGGATGGGGTCTTTCTTTTTACACTGCAGCTGCTGCCGACGGTACTTATCACCTTCCTCAGCCCATGGAGCCATTATCATGGTCTGTGCCAAGCCTTTCACGTGTTCTTCCCTTTTGCTTGGTTTAAATAGTTTCATTAAGATATAATTTACAGGACTGTGAGTTTGAGGCCAGCCTGGGCTACATAGTGAGTTCAGAGTTAGCCTGGGTTACAGAGGAAGATGCTGTCTCAAAAAAAAAAAAAAAAAAAAAAAAAAAAAAAAAAAAAAAAAAAAAAAAAAAAAAAAAAAAAAAAAAAAAAAGAGGAAAAAAAAAAGAAAAAACAAAACAAAACAAAACCAAATCCATTTTCTTTACCATATAATGCAGACCTCATTGTATGAAGGGGCAGAAAATAAATATGTCAAGCTTTTTGGCCTCTGTGAGCTTCCATCACAACTATTCCACTCTGCCATTCTGGCTTGGAAACAGTCATAGACAAAATATCAACAATTGGCTGTGGCCCAATTCCCATATTCTAATAAAACTTTCTTTATAAAAGCAGGTGATGGGCCAGATTCCAGCTCATAGGCCATTGTCTGTAGTAAGGCTGGTTTCCCCGTATACTCCATATGTTTTCATCTTAACAGCAGCTCTGTGCAGCAGACGCTGTTTTACCCCCATTTTACAGACTAGGAAACTGAGACACAGAGAAGGTAAGTAACTTGAGAAAGGTCACAGCTGGTAAGTGGCAGGAGTAGGATTTGAATCTGAGCAGCCGGTCCCCAGAGCCTGCTGTCCTGTCCACCACTGTGTCTTTTAAGGGTGGGGGCAGGGCATGAGCTGAAGTCTGCGTCCTAGAAAGTGCCACCCTTGTCCCCCTCCACCCCTGTGGAGAGCTCCCAAATAATGAACCCCTTGCTCCGGCGCCCTTTGTCCAGGAACATTGACACTCTCATCGTCGATGTCTACCCCGTGCTGGATACGCCGGCCAAACAGGTGCTTTGGCAGTTCATCTACCAGCTGCTGACGTACGAGGAACAGGAACTCTGCCAGGAGAAAATCGCCTGCTTCCTGGGCTACACGGCCATGACAGGTAAGCAAACCCGCTTCCTGCTTCTTCCCCTGCTGGGACTTCCAGCTCCTCAGCCCACTAGGTAAATAGCCAGGCACTCGTTCTCACCTGTGAGGCCTTATAGCCACCCTGGGCCCCGCCCACATGCAACATGCCCAGTACCTCATGACAGACAGATACACTCTCGGTACATTGGGGCTTGATCTATGCTCGGCCCCAGGGATGTGGCTGCCCACCTGACCTTCACGCAGCAGACCTCAACATACAGAGAAGAACCTGAAACTTTTTCTTTTTTTGCAGAGGATGGGACCAAGGGTCTTATGCATGGTGGAAAAGTGTTCTACCACTGAGCTACATCCATAGCTCTTGGTTTTTTGAGACAGGGTCTCATGGAGTAGCTCAGTCTGGCCTTGAACTTGCTATGTAGACCAGGCTGGCCTCAAACTGTGATTCTCCTGCATCAGTGACCTAAGTCCTGGGATTATATGTGTGCACCACCATGCCCAGCCTTACCCTGAGTCTTTAGACACCCTTGCTAACCACATGAGTTCCTAGGTTTTTCATCCAAAAAATGGAAATAATCTCAGTGACTGTGTTTTGCACCCTGGCGAGTGTGTCACAGAACAATAAGTTCCCATGGTCGCCACTTAGAGACACACCAGCACATACCCCCTGGATCATGACCATGTGGTTGGGTCATCCTGGATGGTGGGCTGTGGCCCGTAAGCAACATACACGGGAGGCTGTCCAGTCACATGCAACCTCATTTCCCTACCGCTGCCCACCTGCTCCCCCATTTATCTGTCAGCTTATCCTGTGGGCCCTTGCATGTTGCTGTGATGCTAAAAACTATGCCACTGGTACCTCAGACACCAGCAGGGCCATTCATGGCGGACCGATTTCAGCTGAGCTTCTAGACTAAGACAGACTAGGGAGAAGGACCTGGCAGCCCACTTCTGAAACAATTAGCCATGGAAAGCCCTGTGAATAGCAAAGGAGCACTGTCAGATATAGTGCCAGAAAATGAGCCTCTTAGGCTGGAAGGCATTCAAGAAACCACTGGGGAAGAGTTGTTTCCTCAAAATAGAGTTGATTTTAGTGATGGCAGAGGAGTGAAGCCCCTGGGACCTCCTTTTGCTGACGTGGGATGACTCAGAATGAGAAGAAACACAGTGACTGCAACAGTGGACTGAAACATGAAAAGACCATGTACGTGGCACACTGTTGGATAGTGTTTTGTTCTATTGCACGTAGGGTCGCTATAAGTCAGATCTGACTCGATGGCACCTAACGACCACAGCCTACCTGTTAGAGGGTGCTCCCATGGGCCTGAAAACCATGCATTTCATTGCTGAGGCCCTGTGAATGGAAAGTGGGCCAAACCTTGTGACTTTGCCCACTTATAGGTCCTCTGTACCTGCTATTGCAATCCTTGAAAATCTCCTATTTGCTAGGGGTGGGGGCCACAGCTGTCATCCTAACAACTCAGGAGGCAGAGGTAGGAGGATCACAGATTCGAGGCCAAACACAGCCTGCATAACTTAGTGAGACCCTGACTCAAGATAAAAAATAAAGAAGGGGCCGGGGGTGCAGCTCAGTGGTAGAGCACTTTCACAGTATGTGTGAGGCCCAGGGATCAGCCCCTGTACTGGAAAAGAAAAACAAAGAAAATCTGCTATTTGCTGGCTCTCGTGTGCCCAGGGTACCCAGCACAAGGCCCCCATAGTTTGCTGAGGAGAGTTGAGGGCCTTAATAAGACACTCAGGGTCCAAGCTGGGCACCACATGTCCCACACATCTGCCTAGCCCTGGTACCTTTTGTTTTACCTGCACACCCTTTTGGGCATCGGTGACAAACCTAGTCCAGATGCAGGCTGTTGAGACTCTGGAAATGTGGTACCCTAAAGAGCCTTATTGGGGAGGGTGGGGCCCCCCTTAGGCCTCCATCATCAGGGTGGCTGTTCCCAGGTACTCCTCCTACTCTGGACACCTGGCTTCTGGCCCCAAGACTTCCTCTCCAGAGTCATCCTAGCTAGGTCAAGTGCAGTGGTACGTGCTTGTAATCCCAACAACTTGGGAGGCAGAGGCAGGAGGATGTAAGTTTGAGGCCAGAGGCAGCCAGCACAATTCAGCGAGACCTGGTCTCAAGATAAAAAATTAAAAATAGGCTGGGCTGCAGCTCAGTGGCAGAGCGCTTGCTAAAGGGTTCAACCCCCAGTACCACACACACACACAAAGTTACCCTAACTGGGCACAGCAGTACATACCTATAATCCCAGTATTCAGGAGGCCAAGGCAGGAGGATATTGAGTTTGAGGCCAGCCTGGCTTACACAGAGAGTTTAAGGCCAAAGAGTAAGACTGTGTCTCAAAAGCAAAACAAAACAAAAACCAACAAACAAAAACACCAACCAAAATTAAAAAGAAAAACCTATCCTAGGATCCTTAAGATAAGCATGGAAGCTCACACCCAGCGGCTCGGGAGGCGGAGGCAGGAGGATTGCAAGTTCGAGACTAGAGGCAGTCTGCGTAACTTAGCAAAACCCTGTCTCAAAAAGTAAAAAAATGGGCTGAGGGTGCAGCTCAGTGATCTAGCACTTCCAGAGCATACAAGCACGAGGCCCTGGGTTCAACCCCCAGTACCACAAAAAAAAAAAAAAAAAAAAAAAAAGATAAGCATGGAAGGCCTCATGGCCTGGAGTCCCCTTATTGGTACCAATGACATTTGCCCTCACTCTTCTTGCTTGTGGAGGCCAAAAAGACAAGGGTCTCATCTGCGCTGCCCATCCCACAGCAGAGCCTGAGTCAGAGCTGGACCTGGAGCCGGAGCCTGAGCCCACGCCAGAGCCCACGCCAGAGCCCACGCCAGAGCCCCAGCCCCGGAGCTCCCTCAGGGCCTCCTCCATGTACCGCCGCAGCCTCCGCTCCCAGGGCCTGGAGGCTGGCCTTGGTAAGGCCCCGGATGGAAAGACTGGGGCTTGCTTTCCCCTCTTACAAAATGGGCTTGGTGAGATGGGGACCAGCAGGGGCCAGGGGTGGGCAGGGCTGGGCGGTGGCTCTCCTGGGTGTGCAGGGACTATTGGGACTAGGTGGGGGCCTGTGCCGTGGAAGACAGATATGATAGGTAGATGTCCACGGCCCCCTCCCGGCAGGTCCCAGCGACTGCCCTGAGATGCCTCTTCCTCTGATCCCAGGCGAGCGCCAGGCTGGCGATGGCACATCTCTCCCGGAGACGCCCAATCCCAAGATGGTGAGACCTTCCGTCTGCCTTGTAGGTGGGGTCAGTGGAGGTGGGAATGGGCCCCCGGGGTGGAGCCCCAGAGACCCTAGATGGAGGCACCCCAGTGGTTACTTCCGGCTGGGACAGACCACACGGGTGTGGCTTCTGAGGCCTAGTTGGGGACACGATGGGATGCCACCACCCCCTAGATGTCAGCTGTCTATGCGGAGCTCGAATCTCGACTGAACAGCAGCTTCAAAGGGAAGATGGGGACCACGGCCAAATCCTGGGGCTCCCCACCAGGCCCCAGTGGGGTGGGCACAGCAGGTAAGAGGTTGGCCAGCCCTGGTCCTAAGGTGGCACTGGCCTCTCTCCTTCTGGCTGGCTGTCCTGGTGTTGCTGGCCGTCACTCCCATGAAGAGGTCATGCAATCGGGTCCCCTTCAAAATGCCTGGGAGGTGGGGAGGCCCACGGTCTTCAGGTTCCTCTCTCAGAGAGGAATAGCAGCAAGTACTGGGACACACAGCTGCCTGCCCTGCACTGGGGCCTTCCCTCCAGCGTGCACTTCTAACCCAGTTTCTGGCTGCCAGGGGCCCATCCTCATCCTCCACCCCCCACCCAGGGCCCAGGACCCTGTCCAGCGTCTCCTGGCCCAGCGAGCGCCTCCTGGCCTCGCCCTGCTACGATCCACTGTGCTCCGGAGGCCCGGCCTCCCCCAGCACCTCGGAGTCCCATCCCTATGCCAGCCTGGACAGCAGCAGGGCGCCATCCCCGCAGCCGGTCTCAGGACCCCCGAGCCCCGATGCCACCCGGCCGCCCAGCCGCAGGAAGCTCTTTACCTTCTCGCGCCCTGTGCGGAGCCGGGACACCGACCGATTCCTGGATGTGCTGAGCGAGCAGCTGGGGCCCCGGGTCACCATTGTGGATGATTTCCTGACACCTGAGAATGACTATGAGGAGGTGAGCCTGCCAGTGGGGTGGAGGGTGGGGTGCGGAGTAGAGTTCTTTTAGGGGAACGGTGATCCCTGGCTCTTGCCAAAGGCCTCCTGTCCTCTACACAACCTCAAACTACCTCTCCACCTGTTCCCTCTGTCCTAGTCCGTCTCAGGCTATCCCACTCCCTAGCTGGAGCTACCCCACTCCTTGCTCCAGGCTACCCCTATCCCTTGTTGGAGACTATCCTGACTCTTGCCAGAGCCAATCTGATATACCCTGTCTCAGGTTACTCCATGCCTCCTCCCAGGCTACCCCACTCACAGCTTTAGGCTGAGTCATCATGCTCTTCTGTCACTTTCCCCAGGCCATCCCATCCTTTGCCTAAGGCTGTCCCATACACCCTGCCTCACATTAGCCTATTCCTTATCCCAGGCTATCATATACCGTCTCAGGCTCTCCTACCCACAGCCTCAGGGTAACCCACGAGACTGCCTATCCTCATCCCCAGGCTCTCTTTCCCCGTATCCCAGGCTACCCCACTCTCCCTTCCTTTGCCTTGTGCCTAACTCCTCTACACACCTGCCCTGGTCTCCCCAGGCCCAGCCTCACCCTTGCCTCACTTTCCCCGTCCTAAACCAGATGAGCTTCCACGACGATCAGGGCAGCTTCGTGACCAACGAAAGGAGCAGCGGGAGTGACTGCATCAGCAGCAGCGAGGAGGGCAGCTCCCTGACCTACTCCTCCATCTCCGACCACATCCCCCCGCCCCCACTCAGCCCCCCGCCACCCCCTCCCCTGCCCTTCCATGACCCCAAGCCCAGCTCCAGAGCCTCTGACAGTACCCGGGGCCCCCCTCAGGGCCTGGTCAAGCCCCACACCCAACTCAGCCACCCAGTGCCCCCACCGCCCCCACCGCCCCCTCCCCCACCTGTGCCCTGCACCCCCCATCTGCTTTCCCGGGGTCTGGGCCACCGGCGCAGCGAGACCAGCCACATGAGCGTCAAGCGTTTGCGGTGGGAGCAGGTGGAGAATTCGGAAGGCACCATCTGGGGACAGGTGGGGGGCCCCCAGTGCTTTGCAACAGGGGTGGGTGGCCTGGGCAGCACTGCCGGAGACAAGAGCCACCTCCGTGGCTTCTTCCCACATTAGCTAGAACATTCCTTGATCCTCACCTCCCTGAGCAGGGCAGGAGAGGCCCACCCCAAAGACACACCCACCGTTGGTTGTCAGTGGCACCAATCTGTGTCCCTAAGCTGAGGACACCCTGGGAGTGTCTGGAAATAGTACTGTACCCACCCTTGAAACCAACACCCTGGAGGCTGGACCAGTTTTCTTACATTCTCTCTCTCTTTTTTTTTAGTACTAGGGATCTAACCCAGGGCCTTGTGCATCGGACATGCTAGACTAATGCTCTATCATTGAACTACACCCCTAGTGCCCCCCTTTTTATTAAATTTTATCTTGAGACAAGGTCTTGCTAAATTGCCAGGTTCATGGTCCTCCTGCCTCAGCCTCCCGAGCAGCTACCATCACCCAGCTATGAGCTGCCCTTTTAATAATGAGAAAACAATAACAACAAAAACAATAACAAAACAAAAAGAATGGAAGGGAAGCCTGGCATGGTGGCATGCACCTGTCATCCTAGCAACTTGGGAGGCAGAGGCAAGAGGATTGCGAGTTTGAAGCCAGAGGCAGCTTGCATGAATTAGTGAGACCCTGACTCAAAATAAAAAGTGGAAAATGATCTGGGGGTGCAGCCCAGTGCTAGAGCACTTGCAAAAAAAAAAAAAAAAAAAAAAAGAAAGAAAGAAAGAAGAAGAACCTAAGGGAAACTGAGGCTGGGGCAGGGGGATAGGGGGATCACCCAATTTGAAGGACAGGCTCAGCCACATAGTGAAACTTTGTCTCAAAAAGATGCAAACAAAGAAAAAAAGAGCCAGGCATTGTTGTGCATGCCTGTGATCTCAGCACTAGGGAGGCTGAAGCAGGAAGATTGCTAATTTCATGCCAGCCTGGGCTACATAGCAAGACTATCTCAAAGCAAACAAAACAAAAATATAAAACAAAACAATAGCAAAATAAAACAGGGCAGCTGGTTCAAACTGCATGTCAGCCTCCACGCTTCCACTTTGACGCTTGAATCTCCTCCCATACAACACTGTCGATACATATTTGAACACTTTCAGTGATGGGAAACTTGGTACCTTGAGGCCTTCGGTCCCTCACTGGATAATTTGACCCATTCTTCTTGGCACTGCTCTGAAATCTTGTCTCCCCAAGGTGCTATTGCCCTGCTTTCTGTGTGGTCTTTTAAATCAGGCAGAGCAAGTACATTCCCTCATCCACAAATTGACCAACAAAGAAGATGAGTGAGATTCATTGAATATCTGTTCTTTAGGTCATTTCCTTGGAATAGTTTTTTTTTTTTTTCCTTGAGACAAGGTCTCGCTGCGTAGCCCAGGCTGTCTTGGAACTTGCTATGTAGACCAGGATGGCCTTGAACTCATGTTGATCCTCCTGACTCAGCCTCCCGAGTGTTGGGATTACATGCGTGGCCACCACAGCTGGCTTGGAGTGAGTTTTCTAGCCCCATGGTCTGGGGGTTGAACCTAGGGCTTCACGTATGCTAGGCAAGTCCTCTACCACTGAGCTGCACCCTAGCCCCACCTTTTTTTATTTGGAGAAAGAGTCTCACTAAGTGGCACAGGCTGCCTCTGGCCTTGAATTTGTGATCCTTCTGCCTCAGCCTCCTGAGTCACTGGGATTACAGGCGTGTACCACAGTGCCTGGTCTCTGGTAGTAATGTCCTTGTCAAAGAGCAGGCCCCAAATGGAAGTCCTGGGAGGCTTGATCAGCTCTGAGGAGAGAATAGAGTTCTCACCTACTTCGTCTTGGACATCATACTCCTTTTAATATGGCCTGGGGTCCCTCCAAGCTTCTAGGGCTGCCTCTCCCAATACTTATGCCCATTATCATCCTCAACTTCAGTCCCTTCATCTGCTTGGGACCAATAGCATGCATGCCTTCACATGTTGTCACACTGTGCTGGGGAATGCTTGTCCTTTTTCCTCATTGCCATCTCCTAGGCTCTAGTCTGTCTTCTGTCCTTTCAGCCAAGATGAGACAACCCTATATCTCCAGGGAACCTTTCCATGTTACTTACAAAGATTCTCAGTGGACAAGGCCACACACACAGACCTACTGGATCTCCCAGGGACTTTATTCCTACCAGCCTTAGATGAATCCTTAAGCTTTGCTCCCCACAGTAGCATTTTCATTGGTTACCAAGACCATACACAGTAGCTCACACTTCTGGCCACATCCAAATTCATGCCAGGTGTAGCCATGTTCTGAGATTTCATTTTGCCACCTGCTTTCCCTTTGCCCTTGGCAACTGCCCCATCCTTACTTCCTGTCCAAGCCTCAGATGGCATTCCAATTGGTCACCTCCCATCTAGACCATCCCAGTCCCCTGCCTAGTATCTAGCCCCTGACCTTTCATTGCTTCAGCTTCCTGAGCAACATCTTACCTGCCTTGGGTAGCGCTAGGGTGAACTTATTCCCTGCAAAGGAGATCTCAAATCAGGGCCAGATTCATCAACCTTCTTTAGTCCCCTTGGTTGTCTCTAGCTCTTTTACAACTCTTTGTATCCCCAGTTCCACCCCAGCTTCTGCATGGCTAGAGTTCCAAAATGGCTGCATTATTGACCACAAGGGGAGGCCAGCTGTCACCTGATGAGTTGGATGATTTAGCTGCTTCTGTAGTCTCCTCCTGCTCTTGGCTTCACTCCCTGACCTTATTGGTGCTCTCCCTCCAGGAGTGTCTAGGATAGCCATCAGAGGGTGGTGGGGCCAGGGGAGGGCACCCTGGCTGCTACTGTACCTCCTATTCTGAATTTTCCATGCTCCCTCGCAGCTTGGGGAAGACTCTGATTATGATAAACTGAGTGACATGGTGAAATACCTCGATCTAGAACTCCACTTCGGTACCCAGAAACCTACAAGTGAGTGTCCCACTGGTTCTGGGGGAAACGCAGATACCATGCTGTGGCATCCTCAGGCTTAGAGTCCCTGAGGCTGCAATGACTGCCCTTTACCTAATGTGTCTTCAGACTTTCAAGCTCTGAGTTTTCTCCCATCTGAAAGTGGAGATAATAACAATGCTGATATTTATTGTATGCTGACCAAATGCCAGGTGCTGTCCCTTCCACATGAATCCCTTAACAACTCTACCAGATAGATACTGTGATCACCCCCACTTCCTAATGAGGAAGCACAGGGAGGCTAAGTAGGTTGTTCAAAGTCACACAAGAAAACATCCACAAATATCTCCCCTAGTCTCCTTCACCCTTTGCCCCTTTCTGGGTATTTCCACATAGTAGTTGGGTAGGACTTGAAGGAGCTAGGTTATCATGTGTGGCAAGGCCTTTCCATTCAAGAATCACCTGAAAGGTTAAGAGGTGGTTGATTTCTATTACTTTGCCCACTCAGTTCAGAAGACCCAAGAGGAGAGGGCATTTGAGATGGCAGTGGGGGAAGAACATATCCCCCACACTAAATGCATTGGACTGAACTTGGGAGACCAGGAGTGGGAGGCTGAGGGACGAGGGCAGTATGCACATCTGGAGCTGAGCCAGTCAAGATGGTGCATGAGGGGAAATGGGCCCTCAGCTGTTGGCTGTGGTCACACCTCTCCTGGGCCTTTCTGGGCAGCCCTAATCTAGCCTCCCTTGCCCTGTTAAATTGTCCAGTTTCCTTTCCAGAGCCGATGCCCAGGCCCGAGCCCTTCAGGAAGAAGGAGGTGGTGCAGATCCTGTCCCACAAGAAAGCCTACAACACCTGTGAGAAGCCAGGGAAGACCAGGGATTTGGGGGGTGGGCAATGGCCCTGCCTCTGGGCCACAGAGCCTCGTGGACCTACCCAGGTGGATGATAGAAATCAGGCTGTGGTGGCCCGGACACCAATGGCCTGGTTTTTATCAAGCCTCTATAGTTATTGCCTGTTGTACGTAGTCGCTGAGTCAGATACCGACTCGATGGCACCTAACAACAGCTAGCAGAATCCCACCTGGGCGCAGGTGCCAGCCTTGGCTCCACCCTCTGCCGGCCCCTCCTTCTGTAATAGGCTCATTTCTGGTCCCATCTCCAACCACATCTCTACTGGGCCAGTCGCAGACTCCTCCCTAGTTCCCTGTCCCACCCCCTGCGGACCCACTCAGCTTCTTGGCCTATCTCCTTGAAAATCATGTTGTCCCTCTGAAACAGGCCCCGGGGGACCTTCTGGACCTATGGGACTGTCCTGTCCCGCCCCATTATGGTGTCTTTGCTGGCCCCGCCTCTGCCTCGTGGCCCCGCCCCCAGGTCCCTTCCAAGTAGCAGCGTCCCATACAGAAGCCCCTCCCCTCCTGATATTCTTCCAGGCCCCGCCCCTCCTCGTGGCCCCACCCCAGACCCTCCCAGCAGCAGCGTCCCATGTGGAGGCCCCGCCCTCTCCCCCCGTGTTCCCGCCCCCGTTCCCTCCCAGCAACCGAGTCCTATATGGTAGCCCCGCCCCCTCCTGTGTCCCCGCCCCCCAGGCCCTCCCAGTAGCAGCATCCCATACGGAAGCCCCACCCGTCCTGGGGTTCCCCGGGCCCCGCCCCCTCCGCCGGGCCCCGCCCCCAGGCCTTCCCAGTGGTCACCTCCCTCCTGATGGGAAGCCCCGCCCTGGCTCACAAGCGCGCCCTGCCCTCAGCCATCCTCCTGGCGCACCTGAAGCTGAGCCCGGCCGAGCTGCGGCAGGTGCTGATGAGCATGGAGCCCCGGCGCCTGGAGCCCGCGCATCTGGCGCAGCTGCTGCTCTTCGCGCCCGACGCCGACGAGGAGCAGCGCTACCAGGCCTTCCGGGAGGCACCCGGCCGCCTCAGCGAGCCTGACCAGTTCGTCCTGCAGGTGCCGCGCCCCACTTTAGCACTCTCAGTGACCAGTTCCCCCTCGGGCCCGGGTAGACGGGCGAGAGCGCCCCCTAGCGGCCGGGATTACTTTTCATTAAGTGGTACCTGGCCCAGGCAGCCGGCTGACCCCCAACCCAGCTGCGATGGGGCGGTGGGCTCCCCAGCCCGGGATGGATGAATCGGGGCCCCGCCTTCCCGGCAGATGCTGTCGGTTCCCGAATACAAGACCCGTCTGCGCAGCCTCCACTTCCAGGCCACCCTGCAGGAGAAGACGGAGGAGATCCGCGGCAGCCTGGAGTGCTTGCGGCAAGCGTCCCTGGAGCTCAAGAACAGCCGGAAGCTCGCTAAGATCCTGGAGGTCAGGACTCACTCTGTCCCTGGTCACCTAACCTGTTCCTCTGTCCTCTGGGGATTCCAGCATGGAGACCCATCGGCACACCTGGGCCTGGGGGTGGGTGAGTGAGCTCCTGGGCACGGTCCACCACCTTCCTCCCCACAGTTTGTGTTGGCCATGGGCAACTATCTCAACGATGGGCAACCAAAGACCAATAAGACCACCGGCTTCAAGATCAACTTTCTGACGGAGGTGAGGGCTGGGCCGCAGTAACTTGCTCTACCTGGTAGGGTTTAGGCCAAGCTTAAATCAGGCTGTGGCCGAAGAGAGGCCAGAACATCAGGACCACAGAAGGCCCTTGTCCCAGGGGGGAAATCTAGCTGCGTAGAGGCCAGGATGTAACTGTAGCAAAGGACGGGTGTGGCAAAGGGAACTTCTCCAGCCAAGCCTCTGGATCTGGAAAAGTGGAGTGTTGTGTATGTGTGGGGGGTAGGGTTGTCAAAGGCTTGGAATTGGTGCCACGGTGCAAGAGAAGCTGGCCCTGTGTGACCACGAATCTGGTCCTTAAGGAGGATTTGTGTTGGGGGTCCCTTGCAGCTGAACTCCACTAAGACGGTGGACGGGAAGTCCACCTTTCTTCACATCCTTGCCAAATCACTGAGCCAGCACTTCCCTGAGCTCTTGGGCTTTGCTCAGGACCTGCCCACCGTGCCCCTGGCTGCCAAAGGTAGGGTGGGTGTGTGAGTGTGGGGGCAGACACGGGCTGTCCTGAGCTGGGAATGCAGCTCCACAAGGCTTTCATCCCTTGCCCTCCAGTGAACCAACGGGCGCTGACCGGTGACCTGGCTGACCTCCATGGCACCATCAGTGAGATACAGGAGGCCTGCCAAAGCATGTCCCCCTCCAGCGAGGACAGGTTTGCTGTGGTCATGGCGGTATCCTCTGAGCACCTTGTCCCACCACTCGTATGGACCCTATGATGACTGGGTAGAGCCAGCTATGGCTCCAGTGGTCACTGCAGATGCTAGCAGAGCTTTCGGGTATAGGCTGCTGAGCACAAAGGGTCCTGGAAAAGGTTCCACACTGGGTTATTTAGAATCCGAGTGCTGTTGGGCATGGTAGCGCATGCCTGTAATCCGAGTCACTGGGAGGCGGAGGCAGGTGGATCGCAAGTTTGAGGCCAGAGGCAGCCTGAATAATTTGGTGAGATCCCATCTCAAAATTTACAAGGTAAAAAATGGGCTCCAGGGTGCAGCTCAGTGGCTGAACACTTGCAAAAGAGAGAGCAGGTGTGAGGCCCTAGGTTCAATGCACTGGTACCAAAAAAAAAAAAAAAAAAGAGATGAATGTGTGAGCAATTTCACATAGTGTCAAATGCTATAGAAAAAAAAGTGAGAGGGTCACTATAAATAGGTATTCAAGGATCAAGGGGGCAGTGGCCTCTGAGCAGAGCCCCCAGGAGGAGAGAGTCCTCCCCACCCTGTGGAGAGGGCAGCAGGTGGATGGCCTGATACTACCTGGGACCTGGCAAATTTCAGGGTAGATTTAGTGGGTAGTGAGCATGGAGCCCCCAGATAGGGCATCATTTCTTGCTGGCAGAGACCTGTCCCTCTGAAGATCACAGGCAGAGGGGGAGTGGGGCAGCTAGGGTGCTGTCTGGGGTCCCTGTCCAGCAAAGGAGGATGGGAGGGCACCCAGCGGCCAGCTGTCTCTTTAACTGAGGCCCGTTAGTCCTTCCTGGAGACAGCGCAGCCAGCATTGCGGGCCCTGGATGGCCTGCAGAGAGAAGCCATGGAGGAGCTGGGCAAGGCGCTGGCCTTCTTCGGGGAGGATTCCAAAGCCACCACCTCCGAGGCCTTCTTCGGCATCTTCGCGGAGTTCATGAGCAAATTCGAGGTGAGTCCCGTTGGAGGCCTAGAAGGCCCCGTGGAGAGTGGGACCCGAGTTCACAGGGGGGCATCCTCCTTGGACCCTGGCTGGGAAAGGGTTCCAGTAAGTCACATGTCCTCCTTCCCCATGGGGCAGAGCCACCACCAAAGTGCTGACCTGATGTCTAAACAGGGAAGAAAATGAAAAAAGAGTGCTAATCACTTCCTGCCCCTCCCTTTGTGCCTCCGCCTCCAGCGAGCGCTCAGTGACCTGCAGGCCGGGGAGGGCCCTCGCAGCAGCTCGGGGATGGCTTCGCCCCTGGCTTGGTGACGATGACCATGCAGCAACCTCTGCGGCCTGAGTGCAGAGACCCATGACCAACGCCACAGGCTGTGCCCCAGAGGCAGCCAGGATGCCAAGGTCCGGCCACTGTACCCCAGGTGTGGATCACGCAGCTTGGCTACAGGAGGAAGGGCCTGGGCGTGGGTCGGGTGGCCACCTGCGTTTCCAGCTACCTCAGTTTCGGAGCTCCGGCCAGCCCTCCTCCACCCTGCCTCATTCTGCCCCTTAGGTCAGGCCAGGAATTTCCGAGTGGGAACTCCCTCTCTTCTTGCTGCTGACCCTTTGAATAAAGTGCCCTGGGCCATGGATTGCCAGGTAGCCACTGCTCTGAAGTAGTGTCTGCACGTGGTAAGAGGGCTTTCCACCAAGGATGTACAAAACATCTTTCTGAGCCTACTCAAATGGGCCCCTGCAAAGTGATGTTTGCCTCATCACGCCAGCATCAGAAGGCCTGGGGCCACCTTGCCCTGAATTTCCAGGGCCACAGGAGGAAGGAGGGCAGGAGGATAATGAACCCAAGTACTTAGAACCCCAGAACAGAAGGCCTTAGAAGTTGCAATTGACTTCTGAGACAGGTGAAGAATTGATGATTTTGAATTATGGTGCTGGAGATGAATACTGAACATACCATGGACTGCCAAAAGAACCTACAGATCCCTCCGAGAAGTGCAACCAGAGTGCTCCTTAGAAGCAAGGATGTCTTGACTGCATCTTACATATTTTGGACATGTTGTCAGGAGGGACCAATCTCTGGAGAAGGACATCATGTTTAGGAGAGTGGTGGGTCAACAAAAAAAGAGAAGACCCTCCACCAGATAGATTGACACAGTGTCTACAACAATGGGCTTAAACATAAAAATGATCATATGCATGGCACAGTGTCGGGGAGTGTTTTGTTCTGTTGTACATAGGGTTGCGATGAATCAGACCCAAGTGGATGGCCCCTAACAACAAGAGTGCAGGAGGAGAGGCCAGGGAGAGAAAAGCCAGGGAGTGATATATGGAAGGATGCAGTAGGAACAGCCACTTTGTCAGACTGCAGAATTGAGGTTTTAATCCCGTACACAAACTCAGATCCCGCTTAGAGGTCAGATTCAGAGTGCCGGGGTGGGGGGTGGGGGGTGGGAAGTGGAATGGAGACCCTTAAGGTTGGGGCAGAGGGGACAAGGAGATATCGAGTTGGTTTCTCACCTCTTGGTGACAGTATCCCCTGGAACAAGTCATGTGAGCAGGGCAGGTCTGGGGACAGAAGACATAACTGGGGCATGCATGGGATCCCAGAGGCTGCTTTATATGTCTGGGGATAACGATAGGAGTTGTCTGCATCCCACAAGCATATGGAACAGCCAGCAGGGAACGTGTGCAATTTGTTTTCCAAGCACTGATTGGCAGATGCTTGCACCAGGCAGCTTCCTCTCTTAACCTCTTGATTTTTGTGTTTTTTTTCCCCAGAGAGACCTGAAATAGGTTTTCCACCTGTCTCTTGGGATGTTTCTTTTCTCCCACTACAATCAAATGGCTACTGTTGCTCCTGGGCAGGGTTTGGGACCCATTTGGTTCTTCTCAGTCTTTCAGTCTTCATCTTTTATTTAGTTATTTAGTTAGTTGTTTTTTGGGGTGCTGAGGCTGGAACCCAGGATCTTGTGCATGCTCAACAAGGGCTCTACCACGCAACTACATCCTCAGACCCAGGCTTTATTTTTGAGGCCGTGTGTGCTCTTTCTTTGTTCCTTATTCACAACCACCTTACAAAAGTGTCTAAACCAAAATGTATCCTTCAAGGAGGAATCTGTCTACTAGGGTACATTCTCACAACAGCTAGAGCTGGACAGCATCTACAAAGTTCCCAGGTCCTGTGTCCCTGGGAAACATGTCAGAAGGTCAGTTAAAAATCCTCACATGAGATCCATAGAGATTATTGACTCCATGAGACATGGGGGCCAGGCCCAGCTATGCCCCAATAGAGTTTTCCTGGAAGTTAGAAACATGTGCCCCTTCCAGGAGCTCATCCCCCTGGATTGCATGCTTTAGCAAGCCCAGCACTAGCTAGGTTTTCTCCCTAGCATGCCTTGTATCTGTTATCTATTTGCTGCAGCAATGCCATGTAACAAAGTGTCTCCAAACTTAGAATGACTTAAAATGACAACCACTCAGTGCTCGTTAGTCTTTGGGTCTCCAGGGCAATTTTGATCAGAGCTGGGATTGGTGGGCACATTCATGCCTCTGCAATAGGTGTGAGTCAGTTAAGCAGCTTTGATAAAAGGCTGAAACTCAGGAAGCTTATGTGATCTGCTGGATTTAAAACATGTGTCTCTCTAAATCCAAAGCCCATCCTATGAGTGGAAATTTCTTTGTCTTGCTAACACAAGTATTTCTTTTTCTTTTTTTCATTTCTTCCAGTACGTAGGTTTGAACTCAGGGCCTCAAGCATGCTAGGCAAGTGCTCAACTACTGAGCCACACCACCAGCCCCCTTTTAATTTTTATTTTGAGACAGGGTCTTGCTAAGTTACACAGGCTTCCTCTGGCCTTGAACTTGTGATCCTCCTGCCTCTGCCTCCCAAGCTGCTGGGATGACAGGTGTGTGTCACCACACTTGGCTTTTTTTTGTTTTTAAGACAAGGTTTTGCTCTGTATCCCAGGCTGGCCTCAAACTCACTATGTAGCCCAGACTGGCCTCCAATTCGCAATCCTCCTGCCTTAGCCTTTAATTCCTCCTTAAAGTCTTTATCTCCAGATACACTCACCATCTCAGGCACTGGAGGTTAGGTGTTGGTGCCTTCAGTGGTGGGGGCACAGTTCAGTCCACCATGCTCTCTTACTAAATGCCAAGGAGATAACAGCCCTAGACCCATGGGAGCCTCAAGCATCTCTGGATAAACAGCCCAGAGAAAGGATTCTCTCAGGCAGGACCCCTCCCCACACTTCCTTCTGCGAGCTTCTAGGCATCTGCCCTGTCCCCATCCCACGGCATAAGGGCCCTTGCCTTCCTCTCCTCCACGTCAGAGCTAATTCGCCATCTGTGCCACACACCTGTCTCCCCAACCTCCCAGGACTCTCAGCACATCAGTGACCATTGATCAGGGTCCACTGGCTCTTTCTGTCCCTCTTCCCTTTGCTACTAAGAACGGTTCTAGACGCTGGTGGCTATTACCCTTGCCTCCCCCTTCAGAGCCAAAGGGGACTGTTGTCCCCATCTGCTCCCCCTGCACCTTCCACTCACCACGGGGCATGCTGCAGGCCGTCAGCCCCCAGAACCTGCTATGTGCCCCTCCTATAGGAAATTACAGAGAGAACGTGTCCCTTTATCTTTCTTGACCTTTAAGCTAGGGCACTGTTTACCCTCCCTTGGCAAATTCACACACACCCAGGGTTCAGCCACCAGGTGTCCACCTGCTGATAACCCTGTCAGCAGCTTGGTTTCCATGGAATCCAGCTGCTTCCAGCTTCTGCATACCACAGGTGCTCAATAATTCCCACTAAATCAAACCAATTCACCAATTGCATCATACACTTGTGAAAGTTGGACGTTGAATAAGGGAGACAGAAGAAGAACTGATGCTTTCCAGTCATGGTGCTGGAGACGTCTATTGAATATACCATGGGCTGCCAAAAGAACCAAGAGATCCGTCCTACAAGAAGTGCAACCAGAGTGCTCCTTGGAAGCAAGGATGGCTAGACCTCATCTTATGTATTCTGGACATGTCAGGAGGGACCAATCCCTGGAGAAGAACATCATGTTTGGGAGGAGTGGTGGGTCCATGAAAAAAAAGAAAACCCTCCACTAGATGGATTGACATAGTGGTTGCAACAATGGACTTAAACATAAAAAAAGATCGTGTGCCTGGCACAGTGTTGGGGAATGTTTTGTTCTCTTGTACATAGGGTTGCTATGAGTTGGACCCAACTAGATGGAGCTTAACAACAACAACAACAACAAATCAAACCAAGATAGGATCAAAGTAGGGTGCTACCAAGTGGCTCAAGAAAATGACTGATTCTTTTCTATAAAACAGTTTGGCACAGCCAGGTGCAGTGGTGCACACCTGTCATCCCAGCAACTCAGGAGAGGAAGCAGGAGGATCAGAAGTTCAAGGCCAGAGGCAGCCTCTGTAATTTAGTGAGACCCTGGCTCAAAATAAAAAATAAGAAAGGGGCTGGAGGTGCAGCTCAGCAGTAGAGCACTTGCAAAGGATGTGTGTATGGAATTTTGCAAGCCCTGAAGGAACCTCTGTATCTGCAAATGTCTTTGGTTCAGAAGGTGTGTCCAATTCTTTGCATTCACTGATACAGGTTTTTGTTTGTTTGTTTGTTTGTTTGCAGTACTGGGGGTTGAACCCAGGGCCTCCCACTTGCATGCTCTGCAAGTACTGGACCACTGAGCTGCACCCTCAGCCCATTTTTTTACTTTTTTGAGACAGGGTCTCGAAAAGTTATGCAAACTCCCTCTGGTCTCGAACTTGTGATCCTCCTGCCTCCATCTCCTGAGCCGCTGGGATTACAGGCCTGTGCCACAGCACCCAGTGATACAGGGTTTTTTTGTTGTTGTTGTTTTTTGTTTTTTTGTGGTACTGGGGGTTGAACCCAGGGCCTTGAGCTTGCATGCTCTGCAAGTGCTGGACCACTGAGCTGCACCCCCAGCTCATTCTTTTTTTTACTTTTTGAGACAGGGTCTCGCTAAATTACACAGACTGCATCTGGTCTCGAACTTGCGATTCTCCCGCCTCTGCCTCCCGAGACACTGGGATTACAGGCGTGCGCCACCGCGCCTGGCATACAGGGTATTTTTTGAAGGCAAGCATGGTGCCATTTGTGAAGAGCCAGAAGGAGTACACAACTCAGTAATTTGGCAACTACCCTTGTTGCGTGAAAGTCAAAGGGAACTCAGACAGACCATGGACGGATCACGTTAATCTTGGTGAATCATGAGTTTACTGGGTTTTCTAACAAGGGCGTGGGGTATTTCTGTGATTCATTCTTTCCTTCTTCCTTCCTTTCTTCCTTCCCTCCTTCCTTCCCTCCTTGCTTCCTTCCTTCCTTCCATCACTGGCAGTGAGAGATGCTGTGGCCCAGTGTTGCCACCTACCCTGAGGAGTTCTTCTCTGAACCTCCATTCAGGTGATGCCAGGTCCTTGGCTCAGTCACAGAAATGAATTTCAGGACATGTCAGAGAGTTAAGCAGAGCTTTAGCACTTATTAGATAAAGGGAAAGGATAATGACCCCACTTGTCTGTTAGCTTGTTGTGCTGTGGGGGCTTGCATGTTGCTGTGATGCTGAAAGCTATACCACTGGTATTTCAGCTACCAGTAAGGCCATCCATGGTGGACAGGTTTCAGCTGAGCTTCCAGACTAAGACAGACTAGAAAGAAGGACCCAGCAGCCCACTCCCGAAACAATTAGCCATAGAAAACCCTATGAATAGCAAGAAGCACTGTCAAACATAGTGCCAGAAACTGAGTCTTCTAGGCTGGAAGGCATTCAAGAAACACCTGGGGAAGAGCTGCCTCCTCAGAGCAGTTGTTGTTGTTGTTAGGTGCCCTCAAGTTGGTATCCGACTCATAGCGGCCCTCTGTACAACAGGGGAAACACTATTGTCAGTGCTTCTTTGCTGTTCATAGGGTTTTCAATGGCAGATTGATTTTTGGCAGGGGGTTGCCAGGTCCTTCTCCCAAGCCTACAGCTTCTGGTGTTCCCAGGCAGTCTCCCATCCAGGTACTAACCAGGCCCAGCCCTGCTTAGCTTCCGAGATCTGATGGGATCGGATGCCACAGGGCTACAGCTGCAGGCCCTCAGAGCAGAGTTGACCTTAATGATCGGTATGGAGTAAAGGCCCTAGGACCTCCTTTTGCTGATGTGGCACGACTTAAAACTCAAAATGAGAAGAAACACAGTGGCTGCAAGAAGGGGCTCAAACATAAGAAGATCGTGTGTATGGCACAGTGTTGGGAAGTGTACCTAGGGTCCCTATGAGTCAGTTTTGACTTGATAGCACCTAACCCAAGGAGTAGTACACACTTCAGAGTGAATAGTGGGCACATAGAGAGAGAGATTCCTAAGGAAATAATAGAACGTACCTGAGACATGGATGCAGTCCCTTCCAGGGAGAGGGTCAAACCTGAGTGTCTTCACAATGGATAGATCTGATTTGGGGGCCTTTGAAGTTACTTTGCTCAATGGGGCCCCAGCAGGTGCATGGTATAGATTTACAGATAGAACAAGGACGATTGTTAAAATGCCTAGTTTGGTACATTCGAGGAAATTCTTATTACATTTAGTTAGAAGAAAATTACGTAGCCTTCTTTAATTATAGTCCATAATCTGGTCTTAGTGAGATTCCTAGGTTTCCACGCAGGCTGTTCTCACAGCAGCTTTCTGGTTTTGGTTTTGCTGGAATTCACAGCTGGTAAGACTCAGACCTGATCCCAGGGTGAAAGACCTTTCCTTCCCACGTCACCCCAATTTTCCCTGTCTTTCTTCTTCATTTCTTGCTTCCTTTGTTTCTTTTTGTTTTGCAGGACTGGAGATCCAACCCAGTGCCTTCTTCATGTGAAAGGCTCTACCACTGAGCTACACTCCCAGCCCAAATGCTCTAATATTTGCATTCAAAATTGGCATTGCAGGTTGGGGAGGTAGCTCAGGGATAAAGAACTTGGGGTCCTGGGTTTGATCCCCAGCACTACAAAGAGGGGGAAAAAACCCTACAAAACTGATATTGTCGGTTGACAAATATTGTGCTAATTTGTAAATTTCTTCCTACTTAAATAGCAAACAAGAAATCCTATGAGTCCAGAGAGCCTGCTGAAGGCAAAAGGAACAGCAAATTCTGTAGCAAAACCTATTTTCCAGCTGTGTTCTCTCTGTAATTTCTTGTGATCTATTTTCCCAGCTTTACAGGGACGTTCTTTTTCTTTTTCCACCTAATTTTGCGTTCTCTATTTTATAACTTTTCCTTTCTCTTCTTCTCTCCCCTCTTTTCTTCTTTTCTTTCTTTTTTTCTTCTTCTGTACTAGAGACCAAACCCCAGGGTCTGCTCACAACGCTAGGCAAGCACTGTACCCCTGAGCCACATGTCCAGCCTCCAATCGCTTCCCAAACAGTCTCCAGAATGGTAAAAAGCTTTGGACTCCCATATAAACTCCATCCTCCACGACCCCCGCAAGTGCTGACCTTGCGATCAGATTCTTTTTCTTTTTTCTCTTTTTTCCCCATACAATAAGATCGTAGAAACTCTTACACCCAGCAGACGAGAAAGAAAGAAAAAAAAAATCTCTCACAAGGGAGTGGCATTTCAAAACTTAAAAGGAAATCGCTGGCACTGACGGGAGGCCGGAAGCCCGCAGAGGGAGGCTGGCGAGGACTCCTCGGGGTCCTCAGCAGGCAGCTCCACGTTGCCCCCTGGGCTGCGCCGGGGACTAGTCCCCTTTAAGGGGCGGGGAAGGTGGGCGGGGCCGGCGTGGCGACCCGCTGTCCCAGGCTGCCCCGCGCGCGCAACGGCAGTTCGGCCACGTCCGCGGCCACGTCGCGCCCGCTCTCGCCATCTTCGCCGCTTCCCCTCAGGGGTTCCCGCCGCCGCGTGCGCCGCCGAGCCCCGGGGCCACCGCCGCTGCCGCCATGAACATCTTCCGGCTGACCGGGGATCTGTCCCACCTAGCGGCCATCGTCATCCTGCTGCTGAAGATCTGGAAGACGCGCTCCTGCGCCGGTGAGTGGCGGGGCGAGGCCCCCCCACCGGGAGGCTAGGGCGCAGGGCTGGGGTACCCCGAGAGCCGGCAGGTCCCGGTGGCTGCGCAGGCCCCGGGGTCCGAGCTGGCCCGACACGCCCCCTATCGGCCGGCCGGGGCGGGGAGCCTGCGGCGCCTTGAGGGGGACCCCGGGGCCGCACCGGGGTGTCGCAGTGCCGGGCTGCACCCCGCGATTGGTCGACTTGGGGCGAAGGGGCGCTAGCAGGACTGCGAGGTTAGAGGGGATCCCGTGGCGTCCAGAAAGTTTGGGGTGGGAGCGGGGCTCCAGGAGGGCCGTCCTCGTCCTCCCTGGGCTTCCTTGGGTCGCTTCCCCTGGCGGGGTCCCCGAGTTGGGGTTAGGGGGGCAGCGACTCAGGGGGACCCGGCGGAGGAGGATGGGTAGGAGCTCGGCCCCGGCTCGGCCTGACGTGGCAGCCAGGCCACCCCGGAGATGGGGTGGCCCCCGCGGGAAGAGGTCGCCGCGCTCCCCACCCTGGCCCAGCGAGGATTGGGCTGTGCATGGACTCTGGGGCTGCAGGGTGTCGCGTCAGGCCCGGGCTGGAAGAGTTGTGGGTGGTGGTGGTGGTTTTTTCCAGCGGGTCCTCGGGTCCGGGATGGCACCCCGGGAAACGTGGGGAGGGCGCCGCGAGAGGTCTGTCCTGTGAAGTGCGTTTCTCCGCGCTGTCCGAGCTGCTCCAAGAAGCGAGCTGGTGGTGTGTCACCCTCTGCGTGCCTCCGTCTAATAACGGGTTCTCTTAAAACTGAGGCGCTGGGTACCACCGCCGAGGTCTCGTGGCGGGCGATTCCTGGCTCCACGTCACCAATGAGTTGGCCCAGCCCCTCCCTGGGAGTGCACACACATTTCATGCAAAGCCGTGCTAAGAGGCAGTGAAGCCAACCGCTCCCAGATTAATAGCTGTGGAGTTTTACATTTCATTAATCCTAAAAGCTTAAGCGTTTGTAGATTTTTAAATAATATCTTAGAATGCGAAGACTTCCTTAAACTTTTGGTGCTATGGCCCCAGTGAAATAACTTTTAAGGAACTCGAGAACTTGATTTTTTTTTTTTTTTTCAGAGGCCGATAGAGATGGGAGTCTTAAAAGACCTGGGTGACAAAGATGCCATTTGTCTGGCTTATTTATAAAAATATAAACATGATGTGTATTAAATATGTAGTAAAAATATACACATCTAAAGTAACACCATGTTTTTGACTCTGCTCTCCATAGGCCTCACCTGTCTCTCTTGAACATAGCTGAGATCCAGGAAGTAATCAAAACCAAATTAGACTTTTAGCTCAGGCCTGCAATCCCAGCGACTTTGGAGGCTGAAGCAGGAGGATCACAGTTCAAAACCAGAGGCAGCCTGTGTAATTTAGCAAGACCTCTCTCAAAATAAAAACTAAAAGGGGTGAAGGTACAGCTCAGTAGTAGAGCACTGGTAGCATGCACTAGACCTCAGGTTCACCTCCCCCCCCCAGTACTGCAATAAAATAAAATAAATACCTTTGAGCAATCAAAATGGAAGTTACAAAGTCCACATACTGAATCCCATTTGTCTGACTAGGAGATGATCTCTCAGTTCTCACTTAGTTCTGACAGGCTCAATTGCATGATTTCCAATGACAACAAATTAATTGCAGCAATTATGATAGCTACCATTTCAGTACCTGCAGTTGTACTTAGCTCAATGTTTTAGGTAGCTCATCCCAGGCAGTCCTTAAAATAACTGTGTGAGGTAGGTGATGTTGTCCCCATTCTGAGAGGAAAGCACCTGAATTTCCAGGAGGTGAGCAAAGAAGTGACACAATCAGGATTAAAACACAATCAGTAATTCAGTTAAGGATTTTGAGTCAGTATCTGCCTGCTTTGGTCTAGCACTGTTAGTTTAAACAGTGCATGCCAATAGTTTAGGTCTATTTTGTTGCACTCAGATGTTACATTTAATCTTGAGGTTTTTTTTTTTTTTTTTCTTCCCCCTGTACTGAGGGGTTAAACCCAGAGCCTCCCACATGCTTTGCAAACAGCTCTGCCACCTAGCGCTCCCTTAGCCCATATTTTACTTTTTACCCAGGAGACATTGTCTCCCTAAATTGCACGACCTTGAACCTGTGGTCCTCCTGCCTTGGCCTCATGAGTCATTGGGATTACAGGTGTATGCCGCTGTGCCAGCTCAGAAATAGAATTCTTAAGGGAACCTTGCGTAACAACAAATGGAGAGGATTAGCTGTTTTGTTTGTTTTTAAGTATTCCTTGCTTTCATTTGGGAGGTTTAGAAGCATTAGGAAAATATGGAATACTTCAGGTAAAATGCCAAGGAAGGAAGGTAAATAGATGAGTTAAGTTTGTGTGTGTTTCCCACGTATGGACATTATCATACTACGCTCATCTTAGACCCAGAATGATTTTTGTTGTGGTATATGAGTTTTCCTGGTTTAAAAATCAGAATCACCAAGATCATTTGGTCCAAATTAAGTGCTAAATGTGACGAGCTGCTTTCTTTTTCTGTACTAAATTATAAAAGTTGTTTAGAGACTTTTGAAAGAGGAAGAACATGATAAGAGTTTCTCAAATAACTGGAATAGGAGACATGTACATCCAGGTTGTGTTTCTCTTTTTGAAAAGGCTGGTATGAGGCTCATTTTTGGATTTCAGCCTGTTTTGAACATGCCTGCAGCCTCAGAACCACAGGACCTTTTTCCCTACAGGTGAGGCAAGAGGCAGGCTGGGCTAGGGAGGAGGAAGCTGGAGATTGTTTTTCTGGCAGTCTAATTGCACAGCAGCTACTTTGTATGTGTGTGTGTATAGTGCTGGAGGGTTAAACGCAGGGCCTCCCACATACTAGGCAAGTGCTGCACTACTAAGCTGCACCCCAGGGCCTTGCACGTACCTTGCACACCCCAGGGCCTTTGCAAGCACTTTGCAAGTGCTCTATCATTGGCTGCACCATTTTTAAACTTTTTATCTTGAAACAGGGTCTCACCAAGTTACACAGGCTGCCTCTGACCTTGAACCTGAGATCCTCTTGCTTCAACCTCCCAAGTGGCTGGGGTTATAGGCATGCACCACCCCGCCCAGCCTGCAGTTTAATTTAAAGTATCATACACTGAAGTTTATAGCTGTGGGTTTCTATAAACCGGGTTTGGCTCTGTGGGAAAAGAAAAGAATGTTGTTAAGTTTAATGAATGATTTCCGTTTGACAAGTTATACTCCTTAATGTGCATGTGTGGTGCATTTGTTATTTGGACATCAGTGTCTGAGATGTTCACAGCAAGTATTCTGCAAGTGCTGGTTTACCTGATGGCATATTTTGGTCTGAGAGCAGGTTGGAGCCAGTGTGCCGTGGCGCACACCTGTAATCTCACCTACTCTGGAGGTGGAAGCAGGAGGACCGCAAGTTCTCAAGTTTGAGGCCAGAGGCAGCCTGTGTAATTTAGCGAGACCTGGTCTCAAATTAAAAAGGGCACAAGGGGTGCAGTTCAGTGGTAGCACACTTGGAAAAGCATGCTTGAGGCCCTGGGTTCAGCCCCTCCCTAGTATAATAAATAAATAAATAAATGCCTCCCCCCCCAGTACAGTAATAGATAGATAGATATAGATTGATTGATCGATCGATCCCTGGCACAATGAACACATAGATACATATATACAAATAATGGAAGTAGCCAGTCTGCCTTAGTAGATAGTCCTTACCTTCTCGCCAAGTGATTCCTGCCCTTCCCCCTCCTATGTTTCACTGGGATCCCTGCTTTTATGGGAACCCAGGATAGCTTTGTAGTTTTAAAGGGAAAAGCTGCTGCTTGCTAATGAAGATCCAGGCCAAAGAGAATGGTGTGGAACTATGTAAGCATCCTGTGAGCATCCTTAGACTCCAGCATTTGGTTCCTGCAGATTCCACACCAGGGGCGGTGCTGCCTGTCCTCCTCTGCCCCAGACTCCTCCAGGAAGCTCTCCTACCCTCTAGTAGCTGCTAGTAAATTAGAGCAGAGCCCAAAGCCCTTTGTCTACTTACAGTCACAGAGACATGGTAGGACTTCAGAAGTCTCTCAGAAGCATTATCCCAGAACACCACACAATGAGACTCTGCCCCGCAACACGAACATACAGTGAGTGACATTTTCTTTTGTGCATGTATTCATTCATTCAACACATGTTTTCTGGATCCTGCTGTGTTTCAGGTCCAGTGCCAACCATAGGGATAAAAAGAAGAATAGGCCATAACTCCTGCCTTTAGAGATCTGTTGGATGGGGTTGGGGGAGAGGGGAGGCAGGAACCAGATCATCACACTGTATCTTTATAATAGTCTACAAGAGAAGGTAGGGCAGCAGCTGGCATGAAATAGGTCCCCTTAAGTGCTTGCTGAATGAATCAACTGAGGAGGGTGTCTCAGAGAGGAGCTCCCCATAGGAGGTGATGGGTGAGTTGGGTCTCAGGCATGATCAGCACAGTATAATGGTCCTTGGATTTTAGTAAGGGAATACTGAAAATGAGGACAAAAATCTGCCTGGCTCCCATAGCTCCTTAAGAATGAACC
Organism: Pedetes capensis; assembly: GCA_007922755.1. Taxonomy (NCBI): domain Eukaryota; kingdom Metazoa; phylum Chordata; class Mammalia; order Rodentia; family Pedetidae; genus Pedetes; species Pedetes capensis. Next base: position 157,647 of record VMDO01000002.1, read on the forward strand.
CCTCGCTGGGCGCGGTGGCTCACGCCTCCAATCCCAGCAACTTGGGAGGCCGAGGTAGGAGGATCTTGAGTTCCAGGCCAGAGCCAGCCTGTGTAATTTAGTGAGATGCTGTCTCAAGATAAAAGAGTGAAAAATGGGCTGGGGGTGCAGCTCAGTGGCAGAGCACTTCCAGAGCATGTGTGAAGCCCTGGCTTCAGCCCTCCAGTAGCACCAAAAAAAAAAAAAAAAAAAAAAAAAAGGAGAAGAAGAAAGAAAAGAAAAGAAAACCCTTATGGCAAAACTTTCCCATTTATATGCTGTCAGTTTTTATGTAAAATATTGGAAAGAACCACACAGCAAATGAACTGGAGATTTATCTCTCAGGGCTTCAACCATATCCAGTGTGAACTGGCTGCTTTCTTTCCTTTCTCATCTTCAGTTCTCTCTCCAGTCTTTAGCATTGGCTTCACTATTTCTCCTTTGGAGCATTGATTACTCAGGAGAAGACTAAGCAGAGTGGATTCACTCTCTGGATTTTCTCCTTTGGCCCTTGAAATTGGTTTCTAGTGATGGGTTTGGAAGGATACAGTCAATTTACTTTCTTGGTTTCCCTTTAGGTGTTTTTGTGAGTAGGCTGGAATTAGTTACTCATACTTAGAGAGTAACATTCTTACTTCCAGGCTTTTAGTTTTAGCAAGCTGCAAAATGTCTTTGAGGAACAATATTTTTATTTGTTGTTAATGACCTAGGTGCAATGACATTTCCGTTAAATACAGGCTTATTGAAATGTGTAATGGGGCAGAGTCTGCATTATAGATGAGAGTGGGGAGGTTCGGGTAACTAGCTACCCTGCAGTCTCCCTAAAGAATTCGGTCAGCCTGCTCCTGTGAAACTCATAGTTCACTCATAGCCTTTTGTCCCATAACCATTTGGCCAGATGTACGTGTGAGAAAAGCTGGGCACATGATGTGATCTCCTGCTGTCCCCAGCTGAGTGGATGTGCTGCTCTGGAGGCGGGCTGGTAGTTGGAGGTACAAGTACAGTCTCAGGGTGTCAAGGGTAGACAGCTGCTGGCTTTTATTTTTATTTTTTTGAGACAAGTTCTCACTGCATCGCCCAGGCTGGTCTGGAATGGGCAAACCTTTTGCTTCATTCTTCTGAGTGCGGGGATTGCAGATGTGTGCCGCCCCACTCAGCTAGGTGGCTGCTTTAGAACCCTAAAGTTGCCTGAGCAGCCAGGAACATTTTTATACAAATAGGATGTTGTGTGATTAATCTAAATTTTTTTTATTTTAATAAAAGGTAAATGCTGCTCCCAGCAAAGCAGTCGCTTTGAAAGGTCATGCCATTATTTTAGTGGGTGAGGGGCTACTGCTCAGACTCAACCTCACCCAGTGTTCCCCAGGAGATTTCCTCATCCTGGTAGAGTGCATTCCCACTCCGTCCTCAAAAGATTTGTCACCGTGGGAAGACTGGTTTTTTGGTTTTTCTTTTTGTGGTGCTGGGGATTGAGCCCAGAGCCTCGTGCAAGGTGGGCAAGTGCTACACCACTGAGCCACACCAAGCCCAGGGAGGAGCCGTTTTTAAAGCGGAAAGATCTGAGAGGAAAGACGAGTTGAGACACCAAGTAATAGTGCGGTCATTGAAGGAAAGTTGTTCCTCCCTAAGGTGATGCCTTTGAGAAGTATGGTCTCTGAAGGGCATGTGTCGTGGTAGTTTTATGTTGGAGGGGCATCATGAAGTCCCCTTCCCAGAGCCATTGTGGGAAGAGAGAAGTTGGCAGAGCCTCCTGAAAGGAGCATGCCTGGGAGTGTTAAAGGAGGGAAAACTGGAGATGCTCTGAACTACTCAGTTGTCCCCAGACCTGGGCTTTTGACCCCGGTGTTCCCTCTCCCCATCTGCACTTCCTGCATGGTGTGATGTGAGTTGTAAAGATCTCTAGGGCTTTTCTAACACTTCCCTTTTGTTTCCTCAGGTATTTCTGGGAAAAGCCAGCTTCTGTTTGCACTGGTCTTCACAACGCGTTACCTGGATCTTTTCACGTCGTTTATTTCATTGTATAATACATCTATGAAGGTACGGTTTGGCATCTGAGAGAATATTTCATCCATAGCGCACAGCCCTGTGGAAGCTGTGATTTTATGTTAGCTGCGTGTTTTCAATTCAAAATCTCCAAGAAGAGTATTTAAATATGTTGTTCTTGGCTTAAAAACTTTCAGACTACCTTGTACATACAACTGGGAAGTTATCATTTAGTATACTTTTTCTGTTAAAAACTATCTATTTAATTAAAGTACTTTGAACTTAGATTTTGAAATTTAAGTTGCTTCTTGTTGTTAGGTACTGTGGAGTCAGGTCCAATTCATAGTGACTCTCTTAGGATTTTCAGTGGCTGATTGTTTTGGGAGTGGATTGCCATGTCCTTCTCCGGTCCTCAGGGAGTGCGGAGCACTCTACCAACTGAGCTAAAGCCCATCCCCATTTAAGTTCCTTAAGTATGATAAATCTTCTAAAGCTCTTGCTAACCTTCTAAGAAATGGGGCTGCCTCTTACATTTTCAAGCACTAGGAAATTCCAGACTTCCAGGGAAGCCCAGCAGGTTGGTTCACTGTGAGGAGTCAAGGCGGGACTCCTGGTGGCAGGGGCTCCCTTGCTGCTGTGTAGGCCCCCTGTGTAGGTGGCTACTTTTTTTTCCTCCCCCCTTAGTCAGTTTCTCTCCAGCTTGAGTTGTGTGTGAGGTCATTACTTTTGTCATGCTTAAATTAAGTAACATCAGTACCATAATTTACTTATTTATTTATTTTTTGAGACAGGGTTTTGTTAAGTTACACAGGCTGCCTCTGGCCTCCAACTTGGAATCCTCCTGCCTCTACCTCCCTGGTTTGTTGGGATTACAGGTTTGAACCATCGTGCGTGGCTTTCCAGCCCAGTTTTTTATTTTTTTTGAGTCAGGGTCTCGTGAGTTACATAACCTGCCTCAAACTCACAGTCCTCCTGCCTCCACCTCTCGAGTCACTGGGATTACAGGCATGCACCACCTCACCTGGGTCTATTTTTAAACCTTTGAACTTGTATTAACCATTAAATATCCCTGACACCTTTGACATCTGCCTTATATTTCTCCTAATTCACATTTAAAGCAGATGTATAACTAGAAAAATACAAAATGTTCGCGTCCTGCCTGACGTTTGAATGTCACTGATGGCACACAGTCCACACTTGGGGAAGCACTGGCCTACGTGAGCTTTGGTTCTTTCCACAGTCATTGAACTTGGACTGTGAACGCTTACTGAGCACATGGCAGAAGACTGGCGGGAGTCTTGGAGTGTGACGGGGAGAGGAGGCAGATTGTCAGAGCACTAAGCAAGTGACTGCAGCTCTCTCCTTCCTCTCTCCTTGCACAAGCTCTTTCTCTCTCTGCTCCTCTGCTCTTCTCTCTTCAATGACCATGTTCTTGCTGCTCCCTTCTTTCCAGCCCTCCATCCTCTCTGTCTGTCCAATCACTTTCTAAAAGCCTGCTTAACCCTCCCCTTCTCTGGCCTCTTTACCTTCCCCTGGGGAACAGGGACAGCCTCATGCCGCGTCACCCAGGGAACACAGGTTTTTCCAAGTTCCTTTGCAGATCCACCTAAGCTTCTCTAGGTGCCTCAGTTTTCCCTGTAATTATTCCCTAACGGTGATACTGTCTCTAATAAACCTATTTTGTATTCTCTAAATAAATAAATAACTGCAGTTAGTGATGGGTGCTGTGAAGGGAAAGTAGAGGGGCTCTGAATGCAGCAATAAGAGGCTGATTTCTTTCCGTCATTCATTGTGCAAGTTCTGAGCAGCAGGGGCCAGGCACTGTTTGAGGCCCTTGGTTTTGGGAACACTCAGGGAAATGACATTTAAGCTGAAGTCTGTTGGTGGGCATTTAAACAACTGCCCCCCAACACTTTGTGCTCAAAAGCATTTTTGTAAGCATAGGTTAAAGTGGACAAAGAGATATTTGGGTCTATGGTCTTTACTGAAAAGCAAATTAGAGTAACCATTACATTCTTCATTCCTCCATGATGGGAGCCTAGTAATTAGGAAATAAGTACCTATCTTAAAAACAGCGAGGTTTCTGCCTGCTGTCCAGGCAGGTTGGCACTGCAGGTGCTCAAGGCAAGCATGTGAGCCGGCCCCCCCCCCCCCCCCCCAAATCTCAGCTCTCAGGAATCCTGCTTGCTTGGCTGTAGTTTTCAAGCGTCAGGTCCTGAAAGTTGGTGGGGCCAGAGCCAAGCGGCAGGGCTGCCTCTAGTTTAACTGCCCAGTGCCATGATAGGACATAGCTGTTCTCCCTCCTGCAGCTGTGAGCTCTAGACGGGGCACAGTGTGGATGTTCGTGTGTGTGTGTGTTCAGTGTGTGTACGCTTAGGACTGAAAGTTTCAATAGTGTGTTCACTATTTGCAAACATGACTGCATAATGACGTGCCAGGGGCTGTTTAATGTCTTTACGGTTTTTCTTTTTTTAGGCATCTGAGGGCTTGATTGCCCTCATTTTTCTGTTGTTTGCTCAAATGGTTTCCTGATCAAGTGTCACCAGTGGTTTTCCCTAAGGAAAGGCAGTGCCAGGCAGCATGGTCACCAGTGGTTTTCCCTAAGGAAAGGCAGTGCCAGGCAGCATGGGCCCTGTCCCCATCCTCTGTGTCTGTGAGCCAAACCTGCTGTTTGATGTTTGGGCTTACATTTCTGCAATCTGAAAATGGATGTGAATTTCAGAATGTCAGGGTCTCAAGATGAAGGGACACAACTTCATTGGGAACCTTGAGCGGCTATGCTGCTGTGTCCACTGCACTGCTCCATGGGGGGCAGGGGGTATCCATGTCTTTCAAACCCTAGGGAGCGCCAGGTGTCGCTCCTGTTCTCATAACTGAATGACAGTTGGAGCGGTCCATATTAGAGTAACACAGCATAAGTTGAACGGGAGCTACGTTGTTTATCTCCACAGAAGTGCCAGCTCGGGCGCTGCATGCTAGAGGGAAGGCCACTGGTTTGGGACTGCATTGAACTTTGGCTTCTGGTTTTTTTCTTAAGCTGCTGTTTGACAGTTTAAGATGACAGTAAAGATCTATTTCTTTGGCAGTTTTAGTTAAACTTACACTTCACATTTGACCTAGCAACCAAATGAGAACTTAGCACAAAGGCCTGTAACAAGTGTTCACAGCAGTGTCATCCCCCGTTCCCCTAAGCCAAATCCAGTCCACCTGGCCTTTAACTGGTGCGTGAATCAACAGAGCGTGGTGTGCCCATAGTGGACCCATGATCAAAGCGTGCGACAAGGTTTAGCTGGCTCTCAGGTGCATTATGCTGACTGAAGAAGCCAGACATGAAAAGCAGCATACCGTATGACTTCTTCGTGTGGCATCCTAGAAAAGGAGGCACTGGGTACAGAGAACGAACACATCAGTGATGGCCAGAGGTGAAGGCTTGGAGAGGCAGCCTGGTGGAATGTTGCAGTGATGGGACTTGGTGTGTGCTGAGATGACTCAGAAAACTATACACCCCAAAAAGTGAACTTTACCATGTTCAAATGTTAAAATACAACAAAACAAAACACCACGGGAGATGGGTGTGGTGTTGCCTGTCTGTGACCCCAGTATGTAGGAGGCTAAGGCAGGAAAACAGACACGTGTTCCAGACCAGCCTTGCTACACAGTGAGACTCACTCTCTCAAACAAATAAACAAAAACAACAACAAAACCCCAAATAAAATCCTTCTTGGGGGTGAGGTAGAAAGCTGAAGGAGAAGGCTGAGGATGTAGCTCAGTGGTAGAGTGCCTGCCGAGTGTGCATGAGGCCCTGGGTTCGATCCCCAGCACCGCAAAAGGAAGGAAGGAAGGAAAGCAAACTGAGGGAGTTGGCAAAATGCAACCTTGATAATCTGGTATTTTCTCTTTTGTTTTTAGCTTATCTACATTGCCTGCTCCTACACCACGGTGTACCTGATCTACATGAAGTTTAAGGCAACCTACGACGGAAATCATGACACTTTCCGAGTGGAGTTTCTGGTGGTCCCCGTGGGAGGCCTCTCGTTTCTAGTCAATCATGATTTCTCTCCCCTTGAGGTCAGTTAAGAGGTAATTTAGCGGTCATGTCTGGTTCTCTAGGGAAATAGACGTATTTGCTGACTGTGTGGATCTCTGTGGGGTTTTCAGCTTTCGTTTTCCAGTTTGACAGACTTCTGGTGCAACACATGCTTTTTGGTGTAAATAAACTGCAGAGAGGAATTGAGGCACTTGGCTGTTCTGGTGCCCGCTGACAGCTTATTGCCTGACCCACTAAGATACGTTGAAAATAGAAAATCAGGACTGTGCTTCACCACGGTGGCGTCTGTGGTATCAAACACAGCCCCGCCTGTCCTCTCGTGGGAGCAGCCTGGTCGGAGCAGCCTGGTCGGTGCCCACTCCAGCAGCTTTGGCCGCCTCTCCATGTGCAGGACCACACATGGATGTTGCGTCTGCCCTTCCTCACCTGGGGAGTGGGGGTGTCCGGTGCCTGGGCTCTGGGGAGTGAGGTGACCTGCTCCTCGGGGCCTTTTCCATCCCCGGTGAAGAGCAGCTGCCTCACCTCCCAAGGTTACTGCACTGCACCTGGTTGTCTAGGAGGTGCTGGGAGGGCCTGAACTGCTTCCGCATCCTTCCTTAGCAATCTGAATAAAGTTCCAGGTAGGCGGAGTTTGTAAATAGTCACAACTCTGATTTCTGACCACTCTATTTACCACACCAAAAAGCCTGAAGAGTAAGACAGATGCTCCCCAACTGATGATAGGGTTGTAGCCTGATAAATCCATTGTAAGTTGAAAATACTGTACGTGGAAAACACACTTAATGCGCCTGACCTACCCGCCATCATAGCTTGGCCACGTGGCACACAGTAGTTACTGATCGTCTCCGCCGGGGATCGCGCGGCTGACTGGGGTCTGCAGCTTGCTGCAGCCACCCACCGTCTCAGGAGGATAGTCGTGCATAGACTAGCCGGGGAGAGATCCTGTGTGGAAGCGTGGTTTCCGTGGAATGTGCACTGCTGTGATACCATTGGAGAGGGGAAGAATTGTAAGCCAAAGACTGCCTGTAGTGAACCGCGCCGACGGTCTGGACCAGAGACCAGTGGGGGAGGCAGACCAGCAGTGAGGGTGTGGAAGGAGCCTGGCGGGAAGCAGGGCGGACTTGGGACTCCGGATTCACAGTGAAACCAGTTTCTGCAGGGGGCACATCACACATGTAGGCTCGTGGAAGGTTTAAAGGAAGCATATAGGGTTAGACAAGGGAATGGGAACCCCTGAGGGATAACGGTGTCCAGGTTACCCCGCTCGCCCTGGTCAGTGCCCACTTCTTCCATGCCACCTCAGCATGGAGTGGGCAGTGCTCGCTGCTTGGCTCGGGGCTGAGATGCTCCCCGCCGGCTCCCTGCTCTTGCTAGGCTGCGCCACGGGAAAGCAGGAGCCTTTCCCCTGAGCTCACGCAGGGCAGCAGCTCCTGACCGAAGTGGCCTTCCTCTTGCAGATCTTGTGGACCTTCTCCATCTACCTTGAGTCGGTGGCCATCCTCCCACAGCTCTTCATGATCAGCAAGACCGGGGAGGCCGAAACCATCACCACCCACTACCTGTTCTTCCAAGGCCTCTACCGCGCTCTGTACCTCATCAATTGGATCTGGCGCTTCTACTTTGAGGGCTTCTTCGACCTTATTGCCGTGGTGGCCGGCGTGGTCCAGACCATTCTCTACTGCGACTTCTTCTACTTATACATTACAAAAGGTAGGTCGGCTCTGGCCCGCGCAGTTCCTACAGCCACACCAGGTCAGCGGCTTGCTTGCCTGGCTCCCTTGCACAGCATTCTGCTAACCGGGCCCTGCCTCTCTGGGCAGAACTGGCTACTGAAAAACAGCTTTTATTTACTGTGCTCATGGTTCTGGGGATGTGGTGCTGGGGTGCAGGCTAGGCAGGTGCTCTACCACCGAGCCACACTCCAGCCCCTCAGAAAAACATGCTCACAGTTGTCATACAAAATCTTAGACCAAGGGTTTTCAGACTTTTTTAATATAAGGACTTTTTTTCCCTTTTGCTATATCTGTATTATTTTCCTAAAATGACACATTTTCATTGTAAAAATGTTCAATCAGAACTGATAATTTTAAAGATGATCATTTGAGATCCTACCACTCAGAGGTAATCACTATAAGTATTTGAGCAAACCTAATTCCAGATGTCTGCAGCCATAACACCCTGGTGTCTGATCCCACCTGGGAACACCAGGTGCTGCAAGCTAGGGAGGAAGACCAGGCAATCCACTCCCAAAAACAATCCACCACTGAAAACCCTATGAATAGCAGAGAAGCACTGACAATAGTGCTGGGCATGGCACAGTGTCAGGGAGTGTTTCGTCAGACCTGACTCAACAGCACCTAACAATTCCAGATATGTCTGCATATACACAGATACCCATAGACTTCAATTATGTATGCTATTCTGTAATCTGCTCCCCCCCCCGCCCACAGTTTTCAATGTTAATAAATAGGAATTAGCCACAGAGTCTCTCATGTGTTACATGCACTGTCATTTACTTACGCAGCTCCTATTCATGAGTGTTCAGGCTTCCTGATTTGCCATTAAAATTCAGTCTTTAAATCAGCATCCTTATTTTAACTTTCAAAATTTTTCTCATTTTGAGAAATGGTTTTGTTGAGTTGTGCAGGCTTTCTGGCCTTGAACTCGTGATCCTCCTGTTTCAGCCTCCCAAGCTGATGGGATTATAGGCATGTGCCACAGTGCCCAGCTAAATCCACATCCTTATATATGTATATTTTTGCATTTGTACGAATATAAGGACATTGGAAACAAATGTCTTAACAAATACCTGAGGAAAGCTAGAGAAAAAAATGTGTCTGTATACATGTGCATATTTATAGCTCTTCATAGATTCCTGTACACACTTGTGGGGAATTCAGCCTCACCACTCATCCAGACTGGAATCCCTGCTGTCCAGTGTCACTCCTAACGGTGGACCTGCTCAGTGGAAACACTGATAGGTGTCACCTCTTTTTTAATATCCATAGTTTCAAGACCCCCTCCATAAGTCCTGTCTTATATGAGTGGATTAGGGAGAGTGCTGTAACAGGGCAGCTGTGATTTGGTGGTGCCCTGTGTTGACTTTGTATTTTTTTATACAGTTGCTTATTTCCTTGTACTTCACTGGGTAGAATCTCATGTGTGACAGACTGTAGGAACAGGAAGAAGGAAGTGAAGCTCATCCACATGAGTAACCTTTAGTTTCCCTTCTTAAAATTCCAGTGCTCAAGGGAAAGAAGCTCAGTTTGCCAGCGTAAGTGCCAAAGACCATCAGCAGCCTCTGTCCTTCAGGGTGCTTGGACAGAATTCTTACCACAGCAAAGGCGTGAGATGCTCGATGCGGAAAAGCAGAAACTTAACTCTTCCATTGCAGATCGTCACCAGTGGTTCTGTGAGAATGCAGAGGAAAAGAACCAGAGGTTTCTGTTCAGTGCATCTTGCCTTATCTTTTTTTATTACTATGTACAAAGATTTTTTTACACAAAGAAACTAAACGCTGTATTAATAAACTCAGTGTGTAGCTTAATTGGAATAGTTCCAAAAGTGATGATTTTGTGAGGAATAAGTGCAAACTTTTTTATTTTAAAAAATTCATGGAAATTGTTGATTCTTTGTCTGCAATGAAATTGTACTCCTTGACAATTGGTAGATTATATAGTCTAACATCTATCCAATTTGCATTTCACTGTATTTATTTTTTTGCCAAAAGACATTATGTTTGTTCAGAATCTGAGACACTATGTTCAAATTCGTATCTCTGTCCAAATTTATTCCCACTGCCATGGAAATCCTTCCTTGGACATCACAACACTACATTTAATGTTGGCAGGGGTGACATGTAAGTCTTACAGTTTTAGTTACCAAAATTTTACCCAGTGTAGATGTGGTGGCAACCTAAGAGTCACCAAAGATGCCTCGCCCCCTGATAACTGTTTGACGCTGTCCCAAGGGTGCCGAAGAATCCCTGGGCTGGGGTTCTGGGCTGCTTGCCATCAGGTGTGGTGGCAGTAGGACTCTATTCCTCTGAGGAATGGAACACAAATAGTAACCGAGAATTTTCATTTACAAATCTAAAAAGATTACTACAACCATGTCTGCTCAGATTCAAATGGTTTTTCTATCACTTTTGGGTGATAACATGATTTATTACCTTTTTTAATTGGCAACCCAATTACCATTCCTTACATTCTTTTTGTTTTTGTTTTTCCTGAGCTCTTGCATGACTTATCTTGTGTTACCATCCTAAATAAACACTTTATTAAACAGAATAAATTGTCTTTTTAATGAATTAGGCTTTGGACCATCCTGTATTGGGGTGACTTTTTTGTTCATTTGGCAGCAAAAGCTCTACAGGGCTTTACGCATTTAATGTTCACCTAATAACCTATGAGGGCTGGGATTTAGCTCAGTGGGTAGAGCACTGCGCTGCAGTCTCTGAGGCCCCGAGTTCAATTCCCAGCACCACAAAAATGGGAGAAGGGCCTGGCAATCCACTCCCAAGGCAATCCCGAAGCACTGAGCCATTGAAAACCCTATGAGGGTCGCTATGAGTCGGATACCGACTCGACGGCACCTAACAACAACAACAAATAATCTATGAAACTTTCTGTATTTTGTGGAAATAATAGAAATTTTTCCTCCTGATTTTGCCATCACACTGATTTGTTAATTATTTTGATTTATGCAAGTCTGTGCCTTTGTTTTTATGTGATGCACCATAACGGTAGACATGCTGAATACCAGCAGGGCTCACCACAAGGGGATGCAGTGTTTTCTGCTTCCTGCACTGCAGCATCCTGTGGAGGAGGCAGCTGGATGAACCGCACTCCTATTTAGTGTGAGTCTTCACCATCTTCCTGAGCTGGCCGGGTAGCCACGCAGTTAGTTGACTCTCCCACCACCCTCAGCTGCTTTTCCCCTTGCCTCGTTTGCTCTGGCCCCAAGTCTGAGTTCCTCTCTGTGGTCCATTTTCATCCTTTGTGGACCATTCAGAGAGTGGAAGAAGGGCGGGAAACTGAGTGGCAGGAAGTCAGCAGGTTGCCTGCTGCCCAGACAGGGTGGGGTGAGGGGGGCGTGTCACAACTATCTGCGCCTTTAAATCAGGCACAGGCTGGGGTCATTGGCCAGAGCATGATGCCCAGAGTAAGGGTCTGGAACTCCAGTGTGTCAAAGCCTGCTGTAGTCCCTCTACCCGAGCAAGAACAAAACAGGCCAATGTGTCACCAGAATGACATCTCATTATGGAGCGTGCCCCAGTGGGGGCGTGGGACTGGACAGCGTCTTCACGTGTTGGAAACAAAGACCTCGCCCTGGGTGACCCTTCCGAAGCACTGTTTCACAGTTACTTTCACTTCCTGAATAAAGGCGATCAGGTGATTACTATTTCTCACTGAGGTGTTTGTGGATGTCTTTTTTTATTTTGTGGTGCTGGGGATGGAGTCGAGGGCCTCCCCCATGCTCGGCAAGTGCTCCACACTGAGCTACACCCCTAGCCCCTGTGAGTGAGTTTCTAAAACTAATCACAAGGAGAAAAAGCAAAAGTTCACAGATTTGCCCTGTAAGTGATGACTATCAAAGCTGCTGGCCTTTGGCTGCTTTGGATCCGATTTCCTGCTGGCCACACTGGGCAAGGAAGGGGTAGGCAGAAACAGGTTTGGTGTTTGTTTGTTTGTTTTCCTCCACAGTACTGAGGGTTGAATCCAGGGCCTCACGCATGCTAGGCAAGTGCTCTTATCACCAAGCAGCACCCTTGGCCCCTTTTTTATTTATTTTGAGACAGGCTGCCTCTGGCCTCCAACTTGTGATCCCCCTGCCTCACCCTCTTAAAGTGTGCACCACAGCGCTTGGCTAAAAGTAATTTTTTTGACAGAAGTCGCAGTACTTTATGGGAACATGAAGTAAGAAGAGCTCAGGCCCTGGGCTCAGGCTCCAGTTAGTTTTGGCTGCAGAAGTTGCAGCTCCCTGGCCTGTGATTTAATGAGCCTGGTTTCCTTCAGTTACAGAGAAATGTCTACCACAGGGTTTCTGGGAAATTTAAAGGAACCTCCATGAGTGAAGCTCACAGTGCTGATTACTTCAGTAATCACCTCCCAAACCTCCTTTTGCCCCTCCCATTCTTGAGGGACAACCGCCTCGAAGGCTGGCTGAGAAGTGATACTGGCAGGAGTCTTTCTGGCCCAGATGGTGACATTGGTCAGTTTTGCCAGAAGGTTCAGGATCCAGTCCCCCCTCTTTTTTTTTTTTTTTTTTTTTTTTTTGAGAGAGGGTCTCGCTATGTAGCTCAGGCTGGCCTTGAACTTGCTATCCTCCCACCTCAGCCTCCAGAGTGCTGGGATCACAAGCGCGGCCCCCACATAGAGATGAGATTTCGTAAGGTTGCGACAGGATCTCATGAGGCCCAGGCTGTCCTGGAACTTGCAATCTTCCTTCCTCAGCCTCCTGAGTGCTGGGATTACAGGTGGACACCACCAAGCCCAGCCAGAATCTGTTTTCAAGAGGAGGGGATGTATGGACATTGAGGTGTCCCAAACCTCTGATTTAATGAATGGTGATTGCGGCTCCACTAGGGGTTTTCCTGTTCTCCCTCTAGTGGCCAGATGTGGAACTTCCAAGGAACCTGAGCTCGGCCTAGAATGTGTTACCCCACCTGTCTGGGTTAACCTTTTTTAAGCATAGAATCTTGTATATAGGCTTGAGTGTTTCTTCCCCAATTTTCAAATAATTCCTGCTTTTATTCCTGAAGTTTAAAAGCAAGCTGCAGCATGTTGTTGTTGTTAGGTGCCGTGGAGTCGGTATCCCACTCATAGCGACCCTCATAGGGTTTTTAATGGCCGTTTGGGGATTGCCTTGGGAGTGGATTGCCACGTCCTCCCATTTTTGTGGTGCTGGGAATTGAACTCAGGACCTCAGAGACTGCAGCACAGCGCTCTATCAACTGAGCAAAATCCCAGCCCTCAATAACATAGCATTAATCCTCTTAAACAATGACACAAAGACACCCCCATCCCCTATGCAGGGTGGAACCCAGGGTCTCCTGCATGCTAGGCAAGTGCTCTGCCATCCAGTACATCCCTTTAAAATATATATATATATATTTTGGCCAGGTGCAGTGGTGCACACCTGTAACCCAAGTGACTTGGGCAGCTGAGACAGGAGATCGTGAGTTCAAGGCCAGAGGTAGGCTGCACAACTTAGCAAAAGTCTGTCTCAAAATAAAAAGTTAAAAATGGGCTGGGGCTGCAGCCCACCAGAAGAGCACTTGCAAAGTATGTGTGAGGCTCTGAATTCAACCCCCTAAGTACAACCCCAAATCAAGAAGCTTAGAAAAATTATCCCAGTTCTGGAACAATCACCTGGCAAAAACTGCCCTCCTCCAATCCAACATAGGCAATAATGGAAACACTAAGCACAAAGATACTAACTTTATCCAGGACATAAGGTTTTATGTGACTCAAAGAAAATCAAGACATGAGCAGAGAAACAGAGGAAGGTATGAATCAATTTGGAAAAATGACATTAAAGATCAGCTTCTTCAGCTTAAGAAGATATGATGAAATGCCCAATCTTCAAAGAATATTTTCTGTAATTTGTAAATAAATAGTGGAGTTAACCTAAAAGAACAAGCAGTGGATACAAAAGATCCCTTGTTACACACTATCAGGTCAGATCCAACTCATATTGACCCTATGTACAACAGAGTGAAACACTCCCCTACACGGTGCCATGCACATGATCTTTTTATGTTTGAGCTCATTGTTACAGCCACTGTTTTTTCTCATTTTGAGTTGTACCACATTAGCAAAAGGAGGTCCCCATGGCTTTACTCCATTCCCGTCATTAAAGTCGACTCTACTTTGAGGAGGCAACTCTTCCCCAGTCATTTCTTAAATGCCTTCCAGCCTGGGGGGCTCATTATCTGGCACTATATTTGACTGCTTCTTAGCTGTTCATAGGGTGTTCTATTGGTGAATAAACCTGGACAATTTTGTTTATTAAAAAAAAGTCATGATGGGTCATTTATGTTCTCAAGAGCTATATTTTGATTTGGATAGTTCACTTTGGAAATAAGAACTTTGTTTGTTGCAGTAGCTTGGACTACAGGCACATGCCACCATGCCCAGCTTCCTCTTGACCCTTAAAAGACTATTAATTGATTATCTCCTTCATGGATGAGGAAACAGGCTTAGTTAAGATAAAGTCTCTTGTCCACTGACTTTCCAAATCTCACCAGTCTTTTCAAATACCAGCTTAAGCCTCATCCCCAGCTACAGTGTGTGTTAAGGGTAGTCCATGACTTGAACATCGGACTCCTCAGCATCCAGCCGAAGCTCTGTAGACAAGTCAGAAACCCACATAATACTGCCTGGCTGACAGACCATCAGAACCTATCAGAAGATCAGGACTGAGTAAATGCTCCTGTGTAGCTCCCTGATGGCAGGACAACCAGAGGAGCTCTTGTCTGAAACGGCTCTGATCTTGAAAGGGCAATGAGGTTTCTGCTAGCCAAAGAAAGGCTGAAGTTGAGTGTAAATGAAGGTTAAGTTGGAAGAAAGCACTGCTGGGTACAAAGGTAAGCAAAAAAAGCCAAGATGAGTCACTAGATGGGAAGTCTGATAAAATACTCTTACCTAAAAATACTCTTATCTTCCCATTTATTTTCTGGGGCTATTCTCTGGCTTCCTCTTCTCCACCTAAAGCCCTGTCATTATACTGCATAACTTTCATCCACGCCCCAGCCTCTCAGTCCCTCCACCTGCTCTGGGTATTTGTTTAATAAGGTTATTCATTCAGCAAATATTTAGTAGGTGCCTGCAGTGTGTTCTACTGTATATATAGCCATGAAGATGGAAAAGGTGGCCCTGCTCACGAAATTTATACTATAAGGGGCATTATGATACAATGTTGAAGCCAAGTGTTGAGATCAGATCTCCTGCCCAACTTCCTAGGGAACCTCTCTTGACCCTTGTCTTCCTCAATAATCAAGTCAAGTATATGTTCTTTTATTACCCTGAACTTGGCAATCAGCAGGAGGACTTATGGACAGCTATCTCCTCCAGACTGTCCACTGTGTCAGGAACTGTGGCCAAACTAACCAGTGATAAGAACAGCTTAAGTAAGAAATGATCTTTGTTCTTGAGATTTGCATAACTTAAAAGCATCTAATAACTAGGCATTTAGGAGCAGATAAGCATCATATCCCCAATTGCTGTGAGACGGTGCCCACCAGTCTGGGAACACTTATCAACCACCTACACAAACCACTCCTAAATCAGCTTCCTCAAAAGATGGGTTTTGTCACAAGAATCTTCCACCTTCTCAACTGGCTGCCTCTTTGAATTAAAGTCCCTTCCTTGCCTCACCACCTTGTCTCTCAATCTATTGGCCTGTTGTGCAGCAAGCAGCCAGCCGTGGCTCTCTGTGAGAGCAATCCCTCCAGGCCTTTTAGGGTCTTTATCTAGAATAAACCTGCAGCGGTAGCCCTGTGGCCACCGATCCCGTCAGATCTCAGAAGCTAAGAAGGGTCGGTCCTGGTTAGTACTTGGATGGGAGACTGCTTGGGAACAACTGGTGCTGTAGGCTTGGGAGACGGACCAAGCAGCCCACTCCCAAAAATCAATCAGCCATTGAAAAACCTATGAATAGCAGAGAAGCACTGAAAATAGTATTGCGCCTGTTGTACGCAGGGTCGCTACGAGTCAGACACCGACTCTACGGCACCTGGCAACAACAACATCTAGAATATAGAAATATTACCACAAAGGACTTCGCAGACATGCAAAAGCCGCCGTCGGAATCCAGCAGCTCCCGGATCATCGTATCTGCGCAGCCGCAGAAGGTGGCAGCGGTGGCGTGGAGGGGGGCGGGGAGTCTGTGCGCGTGCGCCAGGCGCGGCGGCAGTGAGCATGCGCAGGGCCTCGCTTGCGCGCGCCTGCGCGCTCACGGGGGCGCCGGCTGGGTTTGCGAGCAGCGCTCAGAGCGCTGGCCGCTGCAGGTGGGAAGCGGTGCGTGCGGCAGCGCTTTGAGCCATGCCGGGGCTGGTGCTATTTGGCCGGCGCTGGGCCATCGCCAGCGACGACTTGGTCTTCCCGGGGTTCTTCGAGCTCTCCCTGCGGGTGCTGTGGTAAGTGGGGCAGTGCGGGGGCCGCTGCGTGGCTCGAGGAGGGGCGGGGGGCGCGCTGTCCCCGAGACTGAGATCAGAGTCGCCGATGCCCAGCACTGAGCCCTACGTGCCTTGTCTCGTTTAGTGCGCCCACCACGGAGGAGGTAGGTGCGGTTGGTGTCACTTTTTTGTTTAATTTTATTTTTTATTTTTTGCATCACCTGGGAGTTGAACCCAGGGCCTCGCACCTATTCTGCAAATGCTCCACCGCCAGGTTGCGCCCCCAGCTCATTATGCGTTCACTTATTTTTTTTAATTTTTAAATTTTTTTCTGAGTCAGGGTCTCTCTGAGTTGCACAGGCAGCCTCTGGCCTCAGACTCGCTATCCTCCTGCCTCCACCTCCCGGGTCTCAGGGGTGCCAGGTGTGCACGCCACCGCGCCAAGTTTTGCTGTTCCCCATTGTACAGATGGCAAACTGAGGCCCAGGGAGGGGAGGCCGCACCCGGGTCACATGAGCGGCCCCCATGTCCCGTGCTGCAGAGCCTGAGAATCTCGCCGATTGCGGCAGCGCTGAGCCCTGACACTGGAGGGCGTCATTGCCATCCAAAAACCATGGCCTGGGGCTCATCTTCCTCCAGCCCGGCTCTGCCACTGACATCCCCCGCCACTCTGCATGCGAGAGCAGAAGCACCGGCCTCTGCAAAGCGAGAGTCGGGACATAGGGCCCTTGGTTGCCATTCTTGAGCCGGTGGTGGCAGACTTTCGTGAGAGACAGGCGCAACCTGTTGTGGCGCCCGCCTGTCATCCCACAGACTCCGGAGGTGGAGGCAGGGTATCACAGGTTCGAGGCCAGAGGCAGCCTGCCTAATTTAGGAGGATCCTATCTTGAGACAAAAAGTGAAAAATGGGCTGGGGGTGCAGCCCCGTGGTTGGGAGCACTTGCAAAGTATGTGCAAGGCCCTGGGTTCAACCTGCATGTATCAGAAGAAAAAAAAATAATAAGGGTGGAATTGGTGGGAAAGCTGCATGGCATGAAGTCAGTTCCCCAGATTAGGCTAGGAATAATGTTGTTACATAAACATGCTCTCCAGGGGAAAGGAATATTAAAAACCAGAGGTGATATCAGCCGTTTTCCCCAGAATTTTCTACTGTTCCGGGCCAGGTTCTTCTGAGATCATTTCCCTGTAACTGTCTCCTCCCAGGGTGTGCTGATATTATAGAACTGATCCAGGCATAAAAATTTATCTAGTCCAATGCCACTTACTGTTTTTTTCTTCATGGGGTGCCAGAGTTTTTATTTTTATTTATTGCAGTACTTGGGGGTTGAACCCAGGGCCTCGCACATAGTTTGCAAATGCTCCACCACTAGGTTGCACCCCCCTCATTGTTTATTTATTTTTAATTAATTACTATTCTTTTTTCTGAGTCAGGGTCTCTCTGAGTTGCACAGGCAGCCTCTGGCCTCAAACTCGTGATCCTCCTGCCTCCACCTCCCGGGTCTCTGGGATGACAGGTGTGCGCACCACCACGCCAAGCCTTGCTGTTCCCCATTGTACAGATGGTAAACTGAGGCCCAGGGAGGGGAGGCCGCGCCCAGGTCACTTGAACGGCCCCGATGTCCTGAGCTGCAGAGCGGGAGATTCCCCCTGGTTGTGGCAGTGCTGAGCCCTGGCCCTGGGGGCTGGAGGGCGTCATTGCCATCCAAAAGCCATGGCCTGGGGTTCGTCTTCCTCCAGCCCTGCTCTGCCACTGACATCCCCCTGCCACTCTGCATGCGAGAGCAGAAGCACCGGCCTCTGCAAAGTGAAAGTCGGGACATAGGGCCCTTGGTTGCCATTCTTGAGCCGGTGGTGGCAGACTTTCATGAGAGACAGGTGCGACTTGTGGCACCCACCTGTCATCCCAGAGACTCTGGAGGCGAAGGCAGGAGATCACAGGTTCGAGGCCAGAGGCAGCCTGCCTAATTTAGGAGGATCCTATCTCGAGACAAAAAGTGAAAAATGGGCTGGGGGTGCAGCCCCGTGGTAGGGAGCACTTGCAAAGTATGTGTAAGGCCCTGGGTTCAACCCACAAGTATCAGAAGAAAAAAAAAATAAGGGTGGAATTAGTGGGAAAGCTGCATTGCATGAAGTCAGTTCCCCAGAAGATTAGGCTAGGAATAATGTTGTTACATAAATGTGTTCTCCAGGGGAAAGGAATATTGAAAACCAGAGGTGATATCAACCGCTTCCCCAGAATTTTCTACTGTTCTGGGCCAGTTTCTTCTGAGATCATTTCCCTGTAACTGTCTCCTCCCAGGGTGTGCTGATATTACAGAACTGATCCAGGCATAAAAATTTATCTAGTCCAATGCCACTTACTGTTTTTTTCTTCATGGGGTGCCAGAGTTTTTATTTTTATTTATTACAGTACTTGGGGGTTGAACCCAGCGCCTTGCATATACTTTGCAAGTGTTCTACCACTGGGCTGCACCGCTATCCCTTTTTTCCCTTTTTATTTAGAGTCAGGGTCTCATTAAGTTATGCAGGCTGCCCCTGGGCTTGATCTTCTTGTCCTCCTGCTTCCACCTCCTGAGTTGCTGGGATTGCAGGCGTGCAGCCCAGCCTAGGGTGCTGAATATTGAACCCAGGTCCTCACAAATGCTAGGCAAACACTGTTGCATGATGGTAAGTCTCTATCCTCCTAATTGCACTTCTTAAGGGCCCTGGGTTTGAACCCTTACTACAGCATTCTGGCCAAGCGGTACTCTGCTTTCTGCTGACATATCCCTAGGGATAGGATAGGGTCATCATTACTTTGTGTTCAATGTTATCTTTCCTTGTTCTGCGCTAAATTACAAAATAACATTTCGAAGCCACAGGATTTTTCTCTTGATTTTATCAGTGTCTGCCATGAAGCATTACATCATTTGTCTTGTACCCTTTCAGTTTCAAATTGCACACGGCAGATTACAACATATATTTACCAGATTCTGGTTAATCCACACATACAAAAATTCCCTGGTGTCCAGGCATGATGACACGCACCTGTAATCCCAGCATGCAGGAGGTTGAGCAGGAAGATCGCAAGTTCGAAACCAGCCTGGTCTAGTGAGACCTAGTCTCAAAAAGCAAACAAAGCAATATGAAATTGTTAACAATTCAGTAAGCAAATGGTTTGTTGGTTTACCAGATGCATATTTTTGAGTCATGATGGGGTGTTTTCCAGCAGTTCCCATTATATTTGCTTCCTTATGGCTTTAAAGGTTTATAGCAGGCATGTAATAAGAACAGTTATATATGCCTGGAAAGTATAAAACTCATAAAAGTAAGTCATACTCTTTAGTTGACTTGTTTTTCTGTTGTTAGATGCTGTCAAGTCAGGTCTGACTTGTAGTGACCCTGTGTACCAAAGAATGAAACATTCCCCAAACACGGTGCCATTATCAGCACTATGGTCAGTGCTTCTCTGCTATTCACAGGGTTTTCTATGGCTGGTTGTTTATTGGGAGTGGTTTGCCAGGTCTTTCTCCCAAGCCTACAGCACCTGGTGTTCCCAGGCAGTCTCTCATCCAAGGACTAATCAAGCCCCACCCTGCTTAGCTTCCAAGATGGGACAGAATTGGAAGCCGGGGTGGTATGGATATTGACTTAGTAGCTGGTTTTTTGTTTGTTTATTTGTGCTACTGGGTGACTAAACCCAGGTTCACTCGTATACTTGGCAAGTGCTCTACACTGAGCTGCACCCCAAACCCCTTTTTATGCTTTGTGTTTTATCTTGAGACAAGGTCATGCTAAGCTAGGCAGGCTGCCTGTGCGCCCCCATTCCCAGCGTCTTGGTAGGTCTTTTACTGATGAAAATTATATTCCACAGTGAACCTCATCCTTGTTTTAGAAACTGTTAGCTCCCTTTTATTATATTGTGCGGTACAAAGCAGCTTCTTGGACCCTGTTTCTGACACTGCACTGTTTCTCCACAGGTGGTTTGGCAGTCTGACCCTTTATCTCATGCACAGAGGCAAGCTGGACTGTGCGGGGGGCGTCCTGCTCAGCGTTTACTTAATCGTCCTTCTGGCTCTGCTGGCCATTATCATATGCACTGTGTCAGCCATCGTGCATGTCAGCATGAAAGGTAAAGAGTAACCTTGTCTGTCGCACGCCTATTCTTTTTTATTTGTTTATGTAATTTTATTTAACTAATTTATTTTTGTGGTACTGGAGGGCTGACCCCAGGGCCTCAGACATACTTGGCAAGTGTTCTGCTGCTGGGCTGCACCTCCAGCCCCTTTTTAATTTTTTTGACTTGAGACAGGGTTTCACTAAGTTGCCCGTGGCCTTGAACTTGTGATCCTCCTGCCTCTGCCTCCTGAGTCGCTGGGATCACAGGGGCATGCGCCAGTTCACCTGGCTCTTTTTTATTTTATTTTAGTAACCTTAGTGAGATATGAGATATACTTTCCATATGATACAATTCACCCACTTAAAAAGTGTCCAATTCTGTGGTTCTTTGTATATTCACAGAGGTGCACCCTCATCCCCTTTTTTTTTTACTTTTTATCTTGAGACAGGGTCTCACTAAGTTGTGCAGGCTGCCTCTGGCCTGGAACTCGAGATCCTCCTGCCCCCATCTCCCGAGTCACCGATGACAGGCGTGAGCTATTCCGCCTGGCAGGCTTCCTACCTTTCACTTTGTCACACATGGACATTAGTGACAAGGTACAAGTCGGAGTCAGAGTCGGTTTGGGCACAGGGCAGACGCGTGCTCTAGTTGATATATTTTTTTGTGGAAACAAAGCTCTGTTCCGAGGAGGCAATGAGCCATGGATTCTTTTCTGCATTTCAGGAACCATCTTCAACCCTGGACCACGGAAGTCGATGTCTAAGCTGCTCTACCTCCGGCTGGCACTCTTTGTGCCAGAGATGGTCTGGGCATCTTTGGGGGCCGCCTGGGTGATAAAAGGTATCCAGTGTGACAAGATCGTTTTGATCGGCATCATTGCAACCGTGATCGTCAGGTGAGGCCTTCCATCTTCTCTATTAGTTGCTTCTTGTCTCAAATCCATTTTCGATGTGAGTGAGCGAGCCTTTCTGAGGCACGAGACAGGCAGCCCGCCATTGGGTGGGCTTCCTAACATGGCTAGGTTTGGACCTGGGGAACTCTGAGAAATTTAGAGACTTGGTACGTGAGAAAGAATTCATCTTCCATTATGTATTTGCCAATTTATTTTCTTTCTTATTGGTGTTTTTCTGCATTCCCTCTCTTCAAATGTTGGGGGTTTTATGTTTGTTTTTTGGGTTTTGGTGCAGTACTGGGGGTTGAACCCAGGGCCCCGTGCATGCAGGCAAGTGCTCCACCACTGAGCTGCCCCTCATCTCCTGTTTTTCATTTTTTATTTTATTTTGAGACAGGATCTCAGTAAGTTACACAGGCTGCCTCTGGCCTTAAACTCACGATCCTGTTGCCTCAGCCTCCTGAGTCACTAGGATTACTAGTGTGGGCCATGGCACCTAGCCCCTTTCTTCACTTGTAAGAAGGAATAAAAAAATGAATAAAACAAAGACCAAAAAAGGGGCAAAAACTAAAGGAAGGATGGGAAGAAATAAGAATGTCAGGAATTGAGACAGGATGGAATATTCTAGTAAGGTTTTCACATCTCCTAGCCTAAATATCTCAGAGATCATGTAGTTCTGTCCCCTTGTGTTATGAATAAGGAAGCTGAGGCTGGCACTGTTGCCACCTTTCCTGAACCACACAGCCAGGGGTGTAGTGGAGTGCCCTCATGGATGTGCGTTTTCCCAGCAGCGTGGTATGGCTGAGCTCACAGGGCCTCACACACCATGGGCATATCAACAGACCTATCAGAGTGTCCCACAATATGGACATTCTTTTTCCTTCTTATTCCTATAGTGCTGAGGGTTGAACCCAGGGCTTTGCCCATGCTAGGCAAGAGCCCCACCACTGGGGCTGCACCCCCAGCCCCTTTTTTATTTTTTATTGAGACAGGGTCTTGCCAAGTTATACACGCTGCCTCTGGCCTCAAACCTGTGATCCTCTTGCCTCAAACTCCTGAGTCACTGGCATTATGGGCATCTGTCACTACGCCTGGTATGGAAGACCTTGAGACACTGAGGAGCACAGGGCTGGGTCAGGGTCAAGGTTGACCTCTGTGTCCACGTGGCACCTCTGCCCCCCAGACAGCTCTGTTTTCTTTGCAGTCTTTACTTACAGCATGCTGGTCTTTGTGGGGCCTGGGTTAGCTTTGAGGTCATAAGGAACTTTCTAGAAGAAATGCTTTGCTTGCCCCTGCCAGGTTCTAGGAGGTCCGCGTCTTCCTGGGCGACAGGGTAGAAATGCAGCGAACAGGGCCTTTGGCTTTGCATCTGGAGGTGGGGGCCCCTGCCTCCCGTCACTGAGCCTCCCCCGCTCTCTGTTTTACAGTTGGATCATCATCGCCGCCACTGTGGTCACCATTGTCTTTGTCTTTGACCCACTGGGGGGGAAAATGGCTCCATATTCCTCTGCTGGTCCCGGTCACCTGGATAGTCATGAGTCAAGCCAGTTCCTTAATGGCCTCAAGACAGCAGCCACCAGCGTGTGGGAGACCAGGATCAAGCTGTTGTGCTGTTGTGTTGGGAATGACGATAACACTCGAGTGGCTTTTGCGAGCATGGCCGAGCTTTTCTCAACCTACTTTTCAGTAAGCTGGAGGGTCTGCGGTGGGCTGCTCTTCTGTGTCAGTGAGGGCTGCCGCGGGAAGAGGAGCACAGGTGGTTCCGGCCCATTGCGACTCATGGGGTATTGGGCCCGGGGCCGACACCGCCTCAGGGGGAGCTGTTACCTGTGAGGGCTGTGCATTCTCACGCCCCGCCCTTCGAGGTGCGGCCTTTCGCTGTTGTCTGTCCGTTCTAGTGGCGTTTCCTTCGATGAGTTTTTAGGGAACTAAATGGTGGAACCTGCACGCTTGGGGACTTGGGGAGTCATTTCCAGTTGTCTTGTTACATCTCTGTCCAGCTGCCTCAGCAGACCCCACACACAGGCCCGTCTCGCACCTAGGGTGGGGTCGGATGGCGGTTTCTCGCCACTTCGCGTGGTGAGAGAAATGATAGATCATCCTGCCTTTGGAGGGGAGCTTGAGTTAGTATGGGGCAAGAGGGCATCATTGCTCCTGAGGGACTTCTGTCCTGATCTGGAAATTCTCATTTTTCTTTCGTCGCCAGTGTCTGCTTTTGTCTTCTCATGTAATATTCTGTGAGATGCTGTTGCCGTTTTCAGTATCGAGACCGAGTGGGTGGGGAAGGGTTCTCTAGGCACCCTGTATACCTTCGTGTCTCTCTCGCTTCTCTGTGGCGTCCAACTTCGCACTGTGCAGGGCTGGCCCCGTGGTGCGACACCAGATCACACAGCAGGAGCCTCCTTGTGGGGATTAGAGAAGTATGCTGGGATCACGAGCGTCTGCCACTGGGCCCAGCTCCTATACCTCTTGAGTAATGCACAATTTTTGCCCAAGTGTAGATGCTCATTTCCTAAGCTAGTGTAAAGGTTTTGTTGAAACACAGTCTATGGCAGGGATTTATGAGGCTGAGCATAGGCTCGCTGGGGGTAGCAAGCCTCAGAAGAAACCCTGAACTAGGAGGCCAGCTGAGTGAGGCTTCGGAGCCTCTCTCTCCAGGACAGGAAGAGGGGAGTCAGAAACCCTCCACCATCAGCAGACACTTCTAGCCTATTGGAGCATTGTTTCTGCTTCCGACGTAGATTAGAAATCCTCTGAATCTGACAGTCAGTGTAACTTAGCGAGACCCTGTCTCAGAAAATAATAAAAATCTACAAAATGGGCTGGGGGTGCAGCTCAGTGGTTCAGACCCTGGGTTCAACCCCTAGTACAGCAAAAAAAAAAAAAAAAAAAAAAAAGAAATCCTCTGAATCCAGGTGCTGTGGTGTTCATGTGTAATCCCAGTGACTTGGGAGGGAGAGGCAAAAGGATCCCAAGTTCAAGGCCAGAGGCAACATGTGTAATTTAGCAAGACTCTAAGATATTAAAAAAATACAAAAGGGCTTAAGGATGCAGCTCAGTGGTAGAGCGCTTACAAAGTAGGTGCGAGGCCCTGGCTCAGGCCCCTAGTACCGCATAAATAAATAAATTAACTAATTAATAATAAATAAAGATACAAGAGTTAGCCATTTACTCCCCCAATTTACAAAAGACTTAAAGTAAAGCAGAAATAGTTAGGTCACTTGAAGTGGAATTTTGAAAGAGATCAATCTAATGGACTTGTCTGGGGACCAGATAGGAAAAAATAGGAAGCCCGCATGTGGGAGGGGTCCTGCTTTTTTAAATGCCTTTGTGTGGATCAACGTGCCTGCGTGTGCTTGCATGTGTACCTGTGGACTATATGAGACTGAATTCCCAGGGATTCCCTGGCAGTTCGTGCTACATTTTGTGACACGCAACTGTGGTTCCCCACCCAGGACACAGACCTGGTGCCCAGCGACATCGCTGCAGGCCTCGCCCTTCTCCATCAGCAGCAAGACAGTATCAGCAACAGCCAGGAGCCACGAGAGGTGACCAGCCACTCCCCAGGGCACAGCCAGGTAATCCTGAACGCCTGTCGGGTTGTACAGTTCTGACATCTGTGCCTCCATGTCGATCTTCAAAATTCTCAGCTGAAGCTGGGTGCGCTGCCACACACCTGTGACTCCCACATCTGAGAGCCTGCAGTCAGCCTGGGCTATGCAGTGAGACACCATTTCAAAACAAACAAGAACAAAGGAACATAATTCAACTTGTTAGGTGCCATCGAGGCAAGTCTGACTCACAGCAAACCTACATATAACAAAATGAAATGTTTTTCATCCGGGACATTATTGTCAATGCTTCTCTGCTATTCATAGGGTTTTCCATGGCTGATTGTTTCAGGAATGGGCTGCCAGGTCCTTCTCCCAAGCCTGCAGTACTCAGTATTCCTAGGCGGTCTCCCATCCAAGGACTAACCAGGCCAACCCTGCTTAGTGTCCGAGATCAGGTGGGATTGGACGCCAGGGTGGTCCAGCTGTAGACATAATACAACCGTCAACAGCAGTGTCACTAGCCACTGGGGTGGAATCCAGTTTGTGGCTTCTGTTTGCTGTCCTTTGTCAACGTCAGATGAGGTAGCTCTTACCCCTGGACTCAGTAGTGAAGCCTATCTCTGGCCAGTTCACGGTCCACCATATTTTCAAGCCTTCTGTTTTGGGAAATTTACTGTTGGACTTTGTGTATCAGAAAAATTCCTTCTAGGATGTGACCCGAGTGCCCCCCATGTGTGGGTTCTTTCTTTGGATTTGAGGAGCAGAAATAGTTCAGCTTTGCTTGATGATTGTTTATCTGCCATAGATTTTTTTCTTTCCAGTCCTGTATGTTGACCCCAGGGCCTTGGACATGCTAGGCAAGCACTCTATCACTGACCTGCACCCTCAGCCCCTTTTTTATTTTTTATTTTGAGACAAGATCTCGATAAGTTGTGCAGGCTCTCTCTGGCCTCGAACTCGTGATCCTCCTGCCTCCGCCTCCCCAGTGCTGGGATCACAGGTGTGGCCACCACGCCAGGCACCTCCCCCACCTGGGGACGAGATCTCAGGAGGTTGAGACAGGGTCTTGCGAGGCCCAGGCTGGCCTGGAACTTGTGATCCTCCCACCTCAGCCTCCTGGGATCCCAGGCAGGCACCATGGCACCTGGCCCTACCACAGATTTTTATGCATTTGAAAGAGCAAACCGCCTGGAGACTGCCCATATCCCTCTGCGCCTTGCTGAGGCAGCCGGCCCGTGGCAGTGCCTGTCATGGGGGTGAGATGCTGCTCAGGCAGCAGGGATGGCTCTTCTGAGTAGGGGTCAGAAGGGTCACTAGGGTCTCTTTGCTCTTGGCTCCCTCCCTCCTCACTACATTCCCAGAGGATCCTCTAGGCTGTGCTTAAGAACTGGGTTTCCCAGCAGAAGTCCTCAGAGCTTGGGGAGAGAGCAGGCAGAATCAGGAGTGGAGTTCAGGTGTAAGGTCTTCGTGTGTGCATCCTCCCCGTTGGGAGTGCTCCTACACATCCTACACAGAAAGCCTTTGTTCTTCTCCTTCAGGAAGCTTTGGATGCTGAATTAGAAAAGTGCCAGCACTACATGCGGTTTGCAGCAGCTGTCTACGGCTGGCCACTCTACATTTATAAAAACCCCTGCACTGGGCCATGCAGGATTGGCGGCAACTGGTAGGTTGGGAGGGCGTGTGGCCTCCAGGTCCGCATTTCTCCTGAAAAAAACATCCTGTTTTGAAATATTTCACAAGCTTGCGAGAGCAGAATGAAGAACTCCTAAGTTCCTGCATCTAGTCACCAGTTCTGACTCGGCATGGAGCATGCACCATGGCATCATAGACACCATGCCTGTCTCCAGTCACTTCAGCCCGAATTTCCTAAGAATGAGGGCGTTCTTGTACATAATTCCAGTGAAAGTGTAAAATTAAGGAATTTTACCATTGATCACAAGTAATTTACAACTTGTATTCATATTCTTCCAGTTTTCCTAATAATGTCCGTTTTAGTTATTTTTCCTTAGTCTCTTTGCATTTACTTCTGACATTTCTCCCTCTTCCTCCCTTCCTTCTTTCTTTCTTCCCAGCCTCGCCTCACCTCGCCTCACCTCGCCTCGCTTCTCTCCTCTCCTCTTCTCTTCTGCTCTTTCTTGTTTTTTGAGACAGGGCCTCCCTGCATAGCCCAGGCTCACTCCCAACTTGCTGTGTAGCCCAGGCTGGCCTGGAACTCAGGATCCTCCTGCCTCCACTTCCCAAGTGCTGGGATCACAGGTGTGGCCACCACACCCTGCCACAGAATGGCTTTTAAAAGAGAGACATTCCTCTGTGTATACCTCTGAGCTGTTTTGCCGTACTGGGGGTTGAACCCAGGGCCTGGCGCTTGCATGCTTTGCAAGTGCTGGACCACTGAGCTGTGCCCTCGGCCCATTTTTTTTTTAACTTTGTGAGACAGGGTCTCTCTAAGTTATGCAGGCTGCCTCTGGTCTTGAACTTGTGATCCTCTTGCCTCCGCCTCCCAACTCGCTGCAATTACAGGTGTGCACCTGGCCCTCGTGAGACCCTGTCTCA
This sequence comes from Pedetes capensis, assembly GCA_007922755.1. NCBI lineage: Eukaryota > Metazoa > Chordata > Mammalia > Rodentia > Pedetidae > Pedetes > Pedetes capensis. The sequence goes on from VMDO01000002.1 coordinate 184,914, forward strand.
ACCTCACGAGATCTCCTCTCCAGGTAGGGGAGGAGCCTGGTGTGGCTCGAGAGCCTCGAGACCCCCATATCAAAAAAACAGAGGTCCCAGCGGCTCGGGAGGCGGAGGCAGGAGGTTCGCAAGTTCGAGACCAGAGGCAGTTTGCATAACTTAGCGAGACCATGTCTCAAAAAGTAAAAAAAATGGGCTGGGAGTGCAGCTCAGTGGTCTGGCACTTGCAGAGCGTGCAAGTGTGAGGCCCTGGGTTCAACCCCCCAGTACCGCCAAAAAAGAAAAGAAAAGAAAAGAAAATGGAAAAAACAGAGGTGCGGCTCAGGTTTGCCCTGTCACCTCCTTGCCCTCTTTTGTAGTTGCAGAAGCAGAACAACAGAGTACGACTTGGTTGGAGGTGACCAGCTCAACTGCCACTTCAGCGCCGTCCTGAAGATGACGGGGCTACAGTACAGGGACTTCATTCACATCAGCTTTCACGACAAGGTACGGCGTCCAACTGTGGCTCTTTGCTAGTTTGGGGGCCCGGAGTTCTTTGAGATTCTTGTGAGAGTTGTGAATTATTCTTCATATAATCCAGACACGCGCTCACTTGCCCCCAGATCTCATGCACTGGCCACTCCAGGGAGGTCACGGACCCTCTGGAAGCCCACATAGGTCCCAGGCTTCTCAGCAAAGGCTCCATCAGAGATGCTGGGCCACGTCCCTTACGTAACCCCGTCCTCTACGGAGGAATAGGGAGCTGTGTCAGAGTTAATCCCACATGGGCTTCTGGGGGTCACAGTCCTTGTTCTGGGTCACGAGCTCCATTGTCAATAGCTTAGGGCACTGTATCTCATTCTTTGGCAATGTCACAGTCCCCTGGGAGCTGGAGGAAGCTGCGAAGCCAGCTCTTCCTGGCTTCCAGGTCCACTCGCGGCATTGCTCAGGAGCTCTCTGGGCCTCCCCCTCCACACCGGGGGGCAGTGGGAGTGCGGGTGGTGCCCTGACCCTGCTTCCTAACACAGTCCCTTGGAGAGCTTTTAAAACTCTTGAAGCTGCCAGGAGTAGCGGCCACGCCTGTGATCCCAGCACTCAGGAGGCAGAGGCTGGAGGATCTCCAGTTCCAGGCCAGCCTTGTTCTCGCGAGACCCCATCTCAAAGTAAAAAATAAAATCCCTGAGGTCCCGGCTGTGCCCCTGGGTCAGTCCGGTCAGCATGTCTGGAGATGAGCCCCACGCGGGGTGGCGGTAAAGCCTTGCGGAGTCGTGGTGTGTAGTCGTTTGGGAACCTCTGCTCTGCAGCTCAGCAGCTCCCAAGCTGCCACGTACCCAGATCTCCCAGGGAGCTCTGAAAAGCCTGCCACCAGTCACTCCTTGCCCAGTGAACTGAGAGAGCAGTGTGAGGGTGCTGTCCAGCTGCCGGGGAGGAGGAAAAGCCTCTGCCCTGTGGCTCTCCAGGAGGACACCCTCCCCAGAAACCTGTGATGGCTCACGGCCCTCTGCAGGGCCCACGCAGTCAGCGTGGCCAAATCTCCTTCATGTGGCAGCTGGCCAGGGGATCATGCACGGCCTATGCTTCCTCCTTACTCCACAGGCCCGTGCAACTGGCCGGTGCCTCCCACAGGCCAGGTGTTGGCTCATGTTGGTCTGCACAGCAGTCTTCAGTTAGGTGACCTTTGCTCCAGCTTACAGATGAGGAGGCCGAGACTGAGAACCAGAGATGGCTGCTGGACACCCCCAGCAGGCAGGCGGAGCTGAGTTCTACTGAGCCCCGGCCCTAACTATGTCCTTCAGGACTCTGGTTTTGAATGCAGGAGCCTGGAGTGGTCACTTCCAAATGAAAGCAGACACTTCTACGATCCAGAGCCTTAGCCCCTGCTGAGATTCCTGCAGAGTAGATGACACTGGTCTGACCCTGACCACCGTATAGCGTGGCTGAGCCAGGACTGCCCCAGCCCCATAGGTAACTAACACCTGTGGTGTGGCCTGTCAGCACAGGACTGGATTTATCTATGGCATGGCCAGTAGTGCTGGGCCCCAGCCAAGGGAAGTCATGTGGCAGAGTCAGAGAGAGGCTGAGAGAAGGCAATTTATTTTTCAGTACTGGGGCACTGAACCCAGGGCCTTTATGCAAGTGCTATACGACAGAGTGGCACTCCAGCCTGTTTTTTACTTTTTGCTTTGAGACAAGGTCTCGCTAAGCTACGCACGCTGCCTCTGGCCTCGAACCTGCGATCCTTCTCCCTGTGCCTCCTGAGTCACTGGGATGACAGGCATGGCCACCATGCCGGCAAAGACAGATTTTTATGTGTGGCTGCAGGATTTGTGACAGTCTTTTGTGTACAGAGGATGAAAGCAGCTGCCCGGCTGGCAGGTGTGAGGAGGGGGATGCCAGGCAGTGTGCCTCCTCACCTCGTCACAGGAATCCCGGTGTCTCCATAGTAAGCAGCTGCCATGTCCTCGGTGACCTCGGAACTTCTCGCCTTGTGACCTTAGCCGTGTGTCTCCGTGACTTAGGCCTCAGGCTTCTTTCTTGTCCCTCAGGTGTACGAACTGCCCTTCTTCGTGGCTCTGGACCACAGGAACGAGTCCATCGTGGTCGCCGTGAGAGGGACCTTGTCTCTCCAGGTAACCGGGGAGCCTGGCAGCTCTGCCCTGGGCCCTGGGCAGGAGCAGGGAGTGTGGGTCAGCGAGCCCTCGGCACTCGGAACTGGAACCGAGAAACCGGTTGGTGGGCAACAGAGGGGAGCGGAGGATGGAAGGGGAAGCAAGTCATTGTTGGGAAACAGTTCCCTTGCGCAACACGGCTGAGGTGCTTCCTCTGAACCGCCAGCTCCGGCTCCCCACGCCTCCACCACCCTCCTTGGAGGTCCCCCAACCCCGGGGGCCCTCCCTCGAGTCCCCTGCACCCAGTGAGTTCAGCCATGTCAGAAGACACACTGGCTCCCAGGTTCTGTTTGGGGTCCTCTGGCCCCACTTCTCGCCTGTTGCCACGGCTCTGCCGCGGTGCGGTGCGGTGCGGTGCGGTGCGGTGCGGTGCGGTGCGGTGCGGGAGTCCTCGTGTGTTCAGCTCTTTCCCCCTTGCCCTGCGCTGCCTTCTGCTTTCTCCTGAGCCCCTCCTCGCTCTGGCTTCCTTGTCTGCGTGTCATGAGGCGCTGGAGCCTGTGGCCTCCCCTCCCTCTGTGCTCCCTGGGCTCCTGTTGGCATCGTCCCAGGCGTCCCTTGAAGGGCAGCACTGTCCTTGCCGTCCCTGTGCCCCCACTGCCCCGCCCATCCCCTCTTCCTGCCTCAGCCCCGTCTCTGGTGTTTTCCCAGTCTGTCCTTTATGCCCGCACAGGGATCAGAACCCGCCATCCTTCTCAGCAGGCTCCGCTGCATCCCACTGCTTTCCACCCGAAGTCCGCGTTTCCTCCTACAGCCTCCAGGTGCCCACGTTCTGACCCGCAGCCTGTGTGGTCCCCACTCTGCACACGGCTCACTGATGCTGGGGGTCCCCTGCCTGTCACCCCAGGGCTTTGGAAGCAGTGTCTTCCTGGCATCCAGGGACACCCTGGCACCCGGGCCACACCCCTGCCCACGTGTCACTTCTCTGGCCCCCTTGCTGCGCGGAATAGCCCCATGCAGCTTAGACTCTGGGGACCCAGCTGACTGTGGGCCTCTGCAGACTGGAGCAGCACGCACTCAAAACCCTGGTACAGGCTTTGGGCTGTGGGCACGTTTGCATGGGGGGTGGAGGCGCGCACCAGACGCTCAGTGCCTTAGCCATTGGTGCCCTGGTGCCGTCCCGCTGCCACCCTGGGCTTCTGTGCTAAGGTCAGTGTCACAGGTCCCTTCTCAGCAGTCTGACTGGGAGGCTGAGTGTGCCCCGGCCCTCAGGCTGACACTGCTGTCTCCACCTCCTCCCCAGGACGTCCTGACTGATCTGTCCGCAGAGAGTGAGACCCTCCACCTGGACGCTGGGCTGCAGGACTGTGTGGCCCACAAGGTACAGCCCGGGCAGTGTCCCTCCTGTCCTGAGCGCGGTGGCCAGGTGCCAACGGCTGGCCCCACGGGGCTTTGTACCCTCACCATGGATTCTCACGGTCCCCATAGGTGGCGGGTGTGCATGTTTGTGTCAGGCTGCGCAGGTGGGCCGTGGGGTTAGAGTGTTTGAGCCGGCTCTGCCTTTTCTTCCCTCTTCATCAAAGGGAAGCAGGTTGTCCTGGTGAAAGCCAGCTTTCCGCGTAGCGCAGCAGTATGGCCTCCAGGGCGGCCCCACGGGTCGTTCCGCAGGTCCTCTGCGTGGCCGGAGTGGGTTCTCAGTGCCACTCTTCCTGTGTGCGGGGTGAGGCAGCGAGTTCCTCCTCACCAAAGCAGGAACCCAGCCAGAGCAGAGCCAGGGGTTTTTAAACAGTTGTTTAAATTGGTGGCAAAAGAAGGATAAAACTTGCCATGATAACCACTGGTAAGTGTGCAATTAATCCAGTGACATTCAAGATTTACACAAGCCTGTGATCCCAGCAGCTTGGGGGGAAGTGGAGGCAGGAATATCAGGTTCAAGGCCAGAAGCAACCCAGGCAATTTAGCAAGACCCTGTTTGAACTTTAAAAGGGGGCTGGAGGTGCAGCTTAGTGGCAGAACACTTGGAAAGCATGTGTCAGGCCCTGGGTTCAACCACCAGTACCACACACAAAAAAAGTGCTTGCACAATGCTGTGGACCCAGCGCCGCTGTCTACTTCCCCCGTGTTTTGAAACACTGACTGCCCTGGCCACAGCTCATGGTAACCTCTACCCTACTGTCAGTCCCTGGATTTGCCTGTTCCAGAGACCCCATATCAGCCCATCATCTAGTGTTTGTCATTTTGTAACTGGCTTATTTCACTCAGTGTGTTTTCAGGGTTCATCCATGCTGTGACGTGTCAAGAGCTCATTGCTTTGGAAGGCTGAACAGTCCTGTCCTGTGTGGATGGGCTGTACTTCGTTCATTCATTCACCCACCCACCCACCCACCCGTGGACACGTGGGTGTGGCCACCTTTGGCTGCTGTGACTAATGCCTCTGTGAACGTGGGTGTGCAGACCTTTGTTCGAGTTCCTCTTTTCAGTTCTCTGGGGTGTGTACAGGGAGCTCAACTGCTGGATCCTGTGGTAACTCTGCCTGTTACTTTGAGGGGCCATTGATTTCCACAGCAGCTGTGCCATTTCACATTCCCGCCAGCAGTGTTTGGGAGTTCCAGTATCTCCATGTCCTTTTTTTTTTTTTTTTTTTTTTTTTTGGTGGCCGCCATCCTAGTGGGTGTGAAGTGGACCAGTGCTGGGAATGGAGCCCAGGGCCAGACCCTCAGCCCTCATTTGTGTGAGACAGGCTCTCACTGTGTGTCCCAGCCTGGCCTCAAACTGTGTTGTCCAAACTGGCCCTGAACTCGTGATCCTCCTGGTTCAGCCTTCCGAGTGTGAGGTTACAAACCTATGCCACCCCACCCACCTCCCTCGCTTCCATTTGCATTTCCCTGATGACTGGCGATGCTGCAGAATTTTCTTTAGTTCCAGAGACATCTGAGATGAGTTGATCCCAAAGGCTCCAGTGCTGCTCAGGGGCAGGAGCAGGCCTGAAGCCACCAGGGTGGGAGGCAGCGGCTTCACTTTGCTTCCCTATACCTTGTGTGCTTTTTGACCAAAACAGGTACTACTTCTGTAGTGGCCATTACAGTCAAACCCAGGGTCTCACTCGTGCTGGGCAATCACACTAACACTAAGCTACACATCTTTCTTTTTTAGCGGGTGGGGAGACTTGAGACAGGGTCTTGCTATGTAGCCCAGGCTGGCCTGGAACTCTTGATCCTCCTGCCTCCACCTCCTGAGTGCTGGGATCACAGGCATGGCCACCACGCCAGGCTCCTCCCCAACCTGGAGACAAGATCTCTCGAGGTTGAGACAGGGTCTTGCAAGGCCAAGGCCCAGGCTGGCCTGGAACTCTCAGTCCTCCTGCCTCAGCCTCCAGAGTTGTTGGGATTACTGGTGTGAGCCACAACATCTGCCTCTTTCTTTTCTGACCTTGAGATGAGATTTTTCGAGGTTTAGACAGGGTCTCACGTGGCCCAGGCTGGCCTGGAACTTGTGATCCTCCTTCCTCAGCCTCCCTAGCTCTGGGATTATAGGGGTGGCCTTCACATCCAGCCAAGATTCCAGCATATGTGAAGAAAAGAAAAAAAAATTTTTAACCTTATCAGAGATGTAGCAACCTGCCCACCCCTGGATTCCTTGAGAATCCAAGGACTAGCTGTGGCTGGGGTTCTGCTCAGGAAAAGGCTTTCTGTGATCACAACCGAGGCCTCTCCCTCACTGCACATCAGCATTTGTAGGACAGCACGTCTCTCGGGCCCAGGCAGCAGCGGCTCAGGGCCTGTTCTCTGCTCTCGGCTCCACTTAGGCCAAGCTTGGCTCTGTTGTCCCTGGTAATTAGAGTCCAATCAGTCCTGCACAGCTGAGAGCCGCTCCAAATTTCACTCGTTAGCACAAGTGCCAAGGAGGCGCACCAGCAGCAGGTGGGGGCCAACTGCTGTTGGGATCCACGTGTGCAGAACTGGCCACACAGTAGGTGCCCAATAAATGGCGCCTGGAGTTGAGTGCATTGCAGTTCCGAGAATGGAAGAGGGAGCTTGGGGTTTGCTGAGAACAGCATCTGCACAGGCAGTGTGTTGAAGCCGTCCCTTTGATCCATCTTACCTGGCTCGGCCTTGTGTGCAGAATTTACTGACTTGTAGGGGCTTGTAGTTGTTAGAGATGATCAGAAACAGTCTCCCATCTGTCCCGAATTCCCTCGCCTCTTCCTCTTAGACTGTGGGCTGCACAAAGACCCGGCCAGGTGAGCACTGCTGGGCCCAGCAGAGCAACTACCTTTGAGGAGGCACCACAAAGTGTTGTTGTTGTTTTTTAATATATCATTTTTAGTGTTTTTTCTTTTGAGAAAGGGTCTTTGCTATGTAGTCCAAGTTGGCTTCAAACTTGTGATCCTCATGCCTCAGCCTCTCAGGAGCTAGGATGACAGGTGTGACCACCACGCCCAGCCAGAGGGTATTTTGGATCAATGTGGTTGTCTCCGTGTTAGGATTGCTTAGTTTTAATTGTTGCATAGGACAGTGGTATTTGTTGGGATGTTTTAAGTTTTTTCTTTTAAGCCCGTACCTGACTTACCTAAACCTCACTTCTCGTGGACTGGTTTTCCCTTCCCCTTGCTGGAAAAGCAGGTGCTAAGTCAGTGTTGTTGATTTAGAACTGTTTTAACCTCGTTTAAAAAGACCAGTCACTTAGAGCAGTGAGCCCCAGCCTTTTTGGCACTAGGGAGTGTTTTCGTGAAAATGATTTTTCCACAGATTGGGATAGGGGTTGGTTTCAGGATGATTCAAGCAGTGATGAGCAGTTATAAATACAGATGAAGCTTTGCTAGCTCACTCTGCTGCCCACTGCTCACCTCCTTCTGTGCAGCCCAGTTCCTAACAGGTCATGAACTGGTACTGGTCCGCAGCCCAGGGGTTGGAACCCTGACTTACAGCCTGCGGAAGTCTGGCCACCTGTAGGGACTTGGCTGCAGTAGGCTATGATATATCCATAGAGCAAAATGCCACGTTGCTGCGGAAGCCAGAGGCATGTCTCCTGTCCTGGAAGGGGGTCCCTGGTGCCATCCCTGTATCCACTCACATATGCCTTGCGCCAGCCTCTGGTCAGTGAGCAGTAGTGCCACTGATGCCATGAGATTTCGTCTGGGGAGCTATAGAATCCCAAATAAGCACAGAGGGTGGTATGTCTCCAGAGCTGTGCTGACCTGCCCCGTCTGTTTCTAGGGGATTTGTCAGGCTGCCAGATATGTCCACCGGCGACTCATAGACGATGGGATTCTGAGCCAGGCATTCAGCATCGCTCCGGTGAGGTCCTGCTGGATTTTCATTGTCTCCTGTCATGAGCCCTTGATCACCCATACTTTGCCTCACTGTGGCCTCTGCCTTTCAGGAGTACCGGCTCGTCCTGGTGGGGCACAGCCTGGGGGCGGGAGCTGTGGCTCTACTGGCCATCATGCTCAGGAGTGCCTACCCGCAAGTCCGTGCCTATTCCTTCTCCCCACCCAGGGGGCTGCTAAGGTAAGGGGACACCTTCCTGCTAGACACGGCACTCGCAAATCCTGGGGTACCCACCTTCCCTGTAATCTGTGATCCTCGTCCTGCCCGTGTCCAGCAGGAGCCGCTCCAAAGTCAGCTTCTCCGGCCTTGTAACCAACCCAGGGCTCTGCTGTCTCTCCTGCTTCCTGGCACAACAAAATGATCTAGAGTTTTCCCCCTGCTCATATCTAGAATTAAGCTTTGCTCTGAGGAGCTAAGTGTGGGACCGGGGTGCTTGTTTCCATATGGCTGGCTGTGGAGTCTTGGCCTTTTTGGTGGAGACAGGCAGGAAATGCTTTCCTTATACCCCATCTACATGTGTGTGGACACAGAGATGGTGCTTTTACAATGGCTCCCAACAGTGGGAGCACTGGAAATCGCTTGAGAACTCTGTGTACCTCGTTATGTTCCTGCGGTCTGTTCCTGCTGGTACTGCACAGCTCAATGACCGTGGTTTTAAAGTCCCTTGAAGTAACTCTGCTCAGTTTGGTTACTACACATTTAGGTTGTCTCTTGTGGGCCTTTGACTTTAGGGATTGCTTTTGTTTGTTTTCTAATTATGTACAATAAAACATTAACAAGGTTCCAAAGACAGCATTACAGAACCAATACATTTAGTCCAACTTCGGCGCCCATGCCCACACAGCCTCCTTTCTTTCTGCCCATTGTCAGTGTTTTCTCAGCATGCAGTCGTGAATGGCCTCTCACCCCATGACATCTTTGCCAGGGCATCCTTGGTAGATCCTCCAGTGGGGCTGCTGGGTCAGAGGGCAGATGAGTGTGATCGGCTGCCGACCTGCTGCAGTCTGGTACTTTGGCTGTGGAATCTCCGCTGACCATCTGTTGTGGTTTTCGTGTCCGGCCAGCAGGTTGCCCTGGCTGAATGCGGTGTGATTTCTTCTTCCCTTGGCAGCTAAGCTTGCCAGTCACTCTGTCTGTAGCCCCGGTGGCAACAGCACCCTAAGACTAACAGCTTGTTTGAAATTTCAGCAAATCCCTCTATGAGTACTCCAAGGACTTCATTATATCGCTTGTCCTCGGAATGGATGTGATCCCAAGGTCAGTGTGCTGGAGGACGGGTCAGGGGTTGGGGTAGTTGAAGTACCGAGTCCTGAGCCACCATGTGATCGTTCGCTGAACAGGTTAAGTGTGACCACCATGGAAGACTTGAAGAAGAGAATCCTGCGCGTGATTGCTCACTGTAACAAGCCAAAGGTAAGCCGGCTGCCCATGGAAAGAGGGTATGCAGGAAGCTGGAACGTGGAGTTGACAGGAGCTATTGCTCAACATTCTTTTGCCGTCCAGGGCTGTGTGTGAGGTCTAAGAAAGTAAATGGCTAGAGCAAGTGCAGGAAGTGCCACGGTTAGAAAATTCTATAACAGAACCACCCTGTTCTGGTGATTTGCCTGTGGCCAGGCTTCCTTCCCCTGTCTGACTGACTTATTCTGGTGCTTTTGGTTATATTGTTGCCAGGCTCACAGTCAGGCTGCCAGACACAGACTGTAAAAGGTGCTGGTTTATCTGTGTGTGCATATTATGCAAATGTGAAACACAGTCAGAGGCCTGGGGGCACGGCTCAGTGGTGGAATGCCTGCCTAGCATGGGCAAGGCCCAGGGTTCAATCCCCAAGACCACCACCAAAAAAACAAGAGATTTATACTTGCTAGTACACACTTAGATCCATGACATTTTAAGTTTTTTAAAGCGGGGAGGTCTACAGTGTAGCTTGGTGGTAGAGCACTTGCCTAGCTTGTGGGAAGCCCTGGGTTTGATCCCCAGCACTGCAAAAAAATCAAATTCAAAAAGCCACAGGGAGGCTTAAAAATGACTCTTGGACCTATAGATATGTATGGATACGAGATTTGACCAAAATTCTGGAAAAATATATAGCAAAATGTGGTTTTATTTGAATGACATTATAGCTGATTTTCACTTCTTTGCCCTCTGACTTATATTTTTGTTGCTAATTGGAAGAAAAAAAATGTACACTTTCTCCACATCAGTTTTCCTCCAAGTGTTTTAGGAAGAATCTAACAGCTGGAGGTGCGGCTCCATGGGAGAGCATGTGCCTAGCAAGTACAACGCCCTGAGTTCAGTCTCCAGCACCCCTTCCACAAAGAGAGAAAGAAATGAAACTATACCATTTAATGTCCTGAAGAGCAGGGTAAAACTGATTTGCAGAACTGCCTAATGAAGATTAAGGGTGATCTGGGCTGGGGATGTAGCTCAGTGGTAGAGTGCTTGGTTAGCATGTACAAGGCCCTGGTTCAATCGCAGCACAGAGTAAGGCAGGGTTAAATTGTGCTTTAAAATGTGCATGATTTTTCCCCCCAGGACTAGGGAGTTGAACCCCAGGCCTCACACATGCTTTTTGCAAGTGCTCAACTATTAAGCCACACCCCCCAGCCCGTTTTTCACTTTTTATTTTGAAACATGGTCTCACTGAGTTCCACAGGCTGCCTCTAGCTTCGAACTTGTAATCATCCTACCTCGACCTCCTGAACCACTGGGATTAAAAGCATTTGCCACTGGGCCTGGCATGATTTGGTTTTTAAATACTGCTGCAAGTACAATGTGGCTTCATGGCCCAGGAGACACCACAGCCACTCATGACTACCTATGGGGGTGGGAGGCGCCCTGAGCCCTGAGGTTGCTGCTGCCCATCAGCCCTGCAGAGGCCCAACAACCTACCATCTTCTCTCATCCTCAGTACAAGATCTTGCTATACGGCTGCTGGTACGAACTCTTCGGAGGAAACCCTGATGACTGCTCGACCGAACTGGATGGTGGGGACCAGGGGGCTCTGGCACGGCCTCTCCTTGGGGAGCAGAGCCTGCTGACATCTGGCTCCCCAGCCTACAGCTTCTCCAGCGACTCCCCCCTGGATGCCTCCCCCAAGTACCCGCCGTTGTTCCCGCCAGGCAGGATCATCTATCTGGAGGAGGAGGGGCCCTCGGGGAGGTGAGTGGCCCCTGGGGGGCCTGGCATGGGCGCAAAACGTGGATGGAGGTGGTCACGTCACTAGCTGCTGTTCTTTCTGTTGAAGGTTTGGCTGCTGTTCCGCAGCGCAGTACCGGGCGCGGTGGTCTCACGAAGGGGAATTCAGCAGAATCCTCATAGGCCCAAAGATGTTAACGGACCACATCCCAGACACCGTAATGAAAGCCCTGGATCGTGTGGTGACCAGCAGAGCCGCCTGTGTCTCCTGTGCGGGCCAGGGTGGCCCTCCCATGGATGTGGTGTAAGCGGGCCTCCTGGGCTGCCCACAGCAGTGGACTCCGTGCTTTTTCTCAGGCTGACTGGGAGCGACTTCCGGGAGGTCAGCACACTGGGGTCCCTCGGTGGGAACCAGAAGGGTTCGCGATTTGGTGGGCTTCAAAAGGCCCAAGCTGTTTGCAGGAACTGCTTTTAATCAAAGTATTATCAGGACCAGGAGAGCAGAGAGCACAAAGGTGATGGCCTCCCAGGAAGGCAAGTATGGGGGAAGCCCTTGTGGCCACTGGAGAGCTGCCCCAGAAGGGCAGGAATCCAGCAACCCCTTAGGACCCTAACTGGACCTGTAGCCTCCGCTGCAGGATCTCTTCAGAGTGGCGCACTTTACTTTTTAAGCTGAGCACCAAAGGCAGCCCTGTGCTGCAGCCCTGAGGACAGAGCCAGGCCCGGAGCCAACTGTTTAATCCTCACGTATTATTTTGGCTCTGAGGCGGGAGCTGAAAGAAAGCACTTACACACCCGAAGCATCTGTACGGGAACGTTACAGGCACCCACGTGGCTGGGTGGTCTTCCAGCAACCCTGTCTAACTGGTATTGTACTCTGTCCACTATAAACAAGAAGAAATGAACGCAAATGCTGGCTGTTATGGCAGGCACCTATAATCCCAGAGTCCAGAGGCTACATGCAGCCTGTGCAACGTAGCCAGATCCTGTCTCAAAAAAAGGGGGTGGGGATGTAAGCTGAGTGGCACAGCATTTGCCTAGTGCAAGGCTCTGGGCTCAATCCCTGGTAACACAAAAAAAGAACAAAAAGTTTTTCTTAGTTTCCTGGATGAAGGTTGAAGGCGCTACAAGCTTCGGATTTCATCACCTGGAACCCTAATGCAAGGAGAGCCGAGGGATTCCTGAGCATCAGCTTATCGACCTGGATGGGACAGAAGAGGAACCACTTCATGGCGGGGGAAGGAAACACCAGTGCGCATCAGGCTCCTGCCTGATTGCTGAGCCTGTGAATGGAGGTGACTGTGGGACAAATCTGCCCCTTTCTTTTGCTCTGGGTAGAGGGTGGGGACTGGACACCAGCAGGTGAGCAAAGAGGATGGCCTTCTGTGGCTCCCTGAACTTGAAGGAGACGCCTCCCTCAGGGCCCTCGGCTACTGCAGCCACATTGCCAAATAGCCTTGATAAGCCTGCCAGGAGCCATTTAAAAACCAGTTGAAATGCTCTAGGGGACATCTCTGAACACAGTTGCTGCATTTCCCTGGAGGCAGACAGGTAAACTCTTGTGTTTCTGTGACCACCTCAACCTGAAATACAAACCAGGGGTCACCAGACACTTGAGGAACTAGACCAAAAGCAGCAAAGAGGAAGCTCCAAATGACAGAGAAAGTGCTGAGACCACAAAGTTGCCCCAGGAGGCTAAGAAGTAGAGATCTGGATTCAGAACAAACTCCTGAAAACAAAGCATGAGATGAAAGAAGGTGTCCCATGAGGGCAAACAACATTTCTAGAAAGAACAGAAAGCTGGAAGACACACTTTTCCAGATGGAAAGCACCCAAGCACAGAGCACAGCCACTAAAAGGCACCCCCTAGGGTGTGGAGAACCTCACCAAATTCACAGGTAACAAATACGCCAAGGAAAACAACAGCAGAACTGCCTTCAGAAACCCAAGAGGAATTATTACCAACCTGGAATCTCAGACCTGGCCGAAAGCAAAATGGCTGTCTTCAAAGGGCCAAGACTCGGAAATACATACTTCCCAGTCACTTCTTCCCAGGAAGCCCTAGAAGATATTCAGGATGGTTATCGTTGTCGTTGTCGGGCTGGGGTGCAACTGAATTGGTAGAACACTGCTCCACACTGTCTGAGGATCTGGGTTTCATCCCCAGCACTGCAAAAATGGGAGGATGTGGCAATCTACTCCCAAAGCAATCCCGAAACAATCAGCTGCTGAAAATCCTAAGACACACAATTGTTAGGTACAACTCATACTGACTCTTATGTACAAGGGAAGGAAACACTCCCCAACACTGTGCCCTGCACACCATCTTTCTGTTTGAGCCTGTTGTTGCATACACTATGTTTCTTCTCATTTTGAGTGGTGCCATATCAGCAAAAGGCAGTCCCAGGGGCTTTACTCCATTCCTGTCATCAAGGTCAGCTCTACTCTGAAGAGGCAACTCTTCTCCAGTCACTTCTTGAAAGCCTTCCAACCTGGGGGACTCATTTTCCGGCACTGTATTTGACAGTGGTTCTCTGCTATTCATAGGATTTTCAATGGCTAATTGTTTCAAGAGTGGGCTACTATGTCTTTCTCCCTTGTCTGTCTTAGTCTGGAAGCTCAGCTGAAACCTGTCCACCTTGGGGGGCCCTGCTGGGATCTGAGATACTGGTGGCATAGCTTTCGGCATCACGGCAACACAAACCTGCACAGCTCAAGCAGACAGATGGGGATGGTTATAGGAAATAAAAAGTCAGCACATAAGATGTAAAGGTCAGATGTAAAGGCCTTTTGAGACAGGGAAATGAAAATAAAATGCATAGTACATCTTAAAATTTAGACAACAGATGGAAGCTCAGTTATTAAAAAGCACACAGAAAACTAAGCAAATTCAGCACCACTTATATCCAAGGAAACCAAATGTACTGTATGTTACTCTATGTCACAGCTATTAAATAGGTTACACATTAATAATCATGTAGATCCTAACCACTCACCATATGGAGAGAATGGGCAACGTGTTGAGTGGAGTGTAGTTGGGAGAGAAAGGGCCTCCCTCACATCTTCCGTGAAGGGAGTCAACAGTGATGGCTGAACCTGAAAGATTCAACTAAAGCAGCATATGATGTAGGCAGATGTGCAGCTGGGGACGTAGCTCAGTGGTGGAGTGCTTGCCTAGCATGCACAAGGCCTTGGATTTCATCCTTAGCACCACAAAAACAAAAAAAGACATCTGGTGGAGGTAAATAAAAATGAAGCTGGAAATGCTGCCTCTGGAGAGGGTATAAAGGGAAGATTATTGTTTTTTAGCACACTTAGAATTGTTTTTACACTGCTTATTTACTTTTGCTAAAGAAAAAAAAAAAGATTCAAAATATAGTCTTCAAAGAAAACTCATTGTAATGTGACACTTTTTGCAGTTCAAGTTCTGGCTCTTGAAAGGATTTCAGGCCTTATGATCCACCCACCCTCCTCCCTGCCAAGCTACGCTTGGATCTCAACATCCACATCTTCAGTGCTAAGCTCTGGCTGGATGAGGCCCAAGCTCCCACACACACGTCCAGGTGCACATGCCCCGCGTGGGCACCTCCATGTGAGCATCTTGCAACAAGTCATAGGCCCAACCTGAACCCCACCCCTGCCCCTGCTGCAATGCATGGCTGGGGACTCGCCTACCTTTTCCCCTGGAAGTGGCACTCCCTCAGTCCCTTCGGCGTGAAAATGATCATCTCCAACAACTCGAGATGTTATAGTGAGGCAGACAGGCAACACCAGGAGCTTGGAGCTTGTTCATCAAGTTCTCAAAAAGTCAAGTATTCCCAGTCGTATGATTCAAGGATTTATTAAGTCATACATGCAAAACATACTGCTAATTGCATTAGCAAAAGATCAATGTAAAAACACTCCACAATTCTGTAACTGTCAATTTAAAAAATTTTGTTCTAGTGGTTGAAAGGTCCAACATTGTGTTCTTGCCAGTGAGTTAAATTGTACAGAACATCATTAGCACTAGCACAGTTTACAGAACCTCACACAGACCCAAAGGAACATCATTAGGCAAAGCCACGACAGGATGTGCGTGTCTGCGTGGGCGAGGTAAGGAGGGTCAGTATTAGTCACGTGATGTGTTGGTAATCTGGCAAGACAGCGATGTTAAAGAGGTTCATAGTTTAGGAATATCTGAAATATTTTAAAAACTGTAAAGATGCAACACATGATTTTTACATCTAGTTACTAGAAAACTAAGGAAAGCACTTAGCTTTGAATAAAGTAATGTGAAATAGGAATGCACTTCTACGAATCTACAAAAAAAAAAAAAAATGCGTTATCAGAAAGATTTTATAGTACAAGTAGGAGGCATATTGCTCGTTAAGAAGGGGTTCTATAAGAAAAGTACTTACTAGGTTAGCAACTAAGATAATGACCAGTTCAAAGATGAGTCAAATGCCCAGTCCTGGGAGGGGCAGTGAGTGTAGGAAAAAGGAAAAGCTTAGGAAAAGACACTGATGATACGGACCTACCTTCTTCATCTACCGCATTTGACAGTAATTAATCTTTAGAAGTCTTCACCCATGACACTTTTATCCAGGTGAATTATTCCATATGCTATGTAGTGTAAATTAGTCTCCATTCTTATTTTGTCAAAATACTGTCTTCATCCTTCCATCACGTCATTTTTCACACACTCCACCCAGTACACCCATGACTAGGAACAGAATACTTCATTGGAGGAAACAGGAATGAGCGTTCTGTTCAAAGTCTTAACTGATTCCTTTTTTGCGGGGGGGAAAAAAAACTCACCACAAAATCAAAAAGACTGATCCAAAGAGCTGAGTTGTTATCCTCATTCATTATGACATACAGTACAAAGTTATGTAATGAACATAGGCTGACAGATTACTGATGCATTAAGTGGCAACATTTCATTAAGGAGGCTGGCTGCGTCACGCACCTAAAAACTACCTGGGAAGGGTCTGCACCTCCTGAGTCCAGAAGCTGCAGTCTTCTTAAAGACAAAGGTCTTTCAACAGTTAGTGCTTAGTGTTCTCAGCACACAATACAACTTAGTTCAGAAGGGATTTTGGCAACTCTTTTATCTGAGCAAGAATAGGGGCTTTTGAAAAATAAGGCTTTAAGAAGGCTTGTGTTTTAGGGCTTAATTTTAATAGAATGTGAGTCTGAACTCTTAACATTTCAAGGAAAACCTTAAAATCACTGATTGGTTCAAAATGGTTTTATGGAAAAATTAATCTGTAACAAAAACTTGGCATTGAGTGCGAAGGCTCCACCGTTTCTGAGCAAAGCATACAAAGGTTCCAAGGGACAGGACCAAGAACGAGGGGCGTGGACGTTTACAATAGCAGGCATTTTCTCTTCCTCTTCTTGACAGGAGGTGGGCAGAGAACTGCTCGGATAGCTTCATCAAACACTGTCTTGAGGCCTCGCTGTGTGAGGGCTGAGCACTCCAGGTATTTTACAGCACCTACGAGAAACACGGCCAAACACCAACGTACACTCGACCTGGCTCTTTTCCGATCAACAGCAATAGGCAGCTCCCCTGGGACCTAGCGCCTTCTGCCGGAATGGCACAGTAGAGCCAACTCTTTAACACTGCCTCCACCTCCCAAATGCCAACACTAAGGCCCAGAAGGGCCTGGCTTGGCTGGTTCCCCAACATATTCTCCACTTCCCCAGACTGACTCCAGCCTCCGTCACTAGAATGTAAGACGGCAAAGCAGACATGGGAAGTGCAGGGTTCATACCGATCTCCTTAGCCATGGCTAACCCCTGTGGGTAGGTGATGGGAGTCAGCTTCTTCTCCTTCAGCTTCTCGATCGTGTCTTTATCATCCCTAAGATCAAGTTTCGTTCCCACTAGGATGATGGGAGTATTGGGACAATGGTGTCGCACTTCTGGATACCACTGGATGTGAAGAAAGGAACAAGGCTGGACCATTCTCCTCCTGCACAGCCTCGCTTCACCTTGATGACAGGCAGCAGGTACCACACTGCCAACCACCCCCCTGAGCCTCTGTGCCCTTCACACCTTCCATTCATGCCTTAAAGAAGTGTAAGGAACATCCCAATAAGCGAGGACTCCCGGTATGAAAGACACACAGAGTAGGCACTACATGTCAAGGAACATGGAGGAAGGACAGGAGTGGGGGAGAATAGGGAAGAATGCAAGGTGACCCAACAGGAAATTACATGGTTTTGGGAAAAGAAATCCAATGCTTAGGGCCATTTCAGGAAAGTCGGCATCTATTCAGGGATGGGAATCACGAACTTCCCAGGCAAGCTCTTGGCTATGCCGGCCCTGATTGCTCCAACAATAGGGTCTCATTCATTTTCAGTAGGCTTGTGAAGGGTGCTGGAATTAGAATGAAATGGTCATTAGACCAACTCTGAAGTGCTTGTTATTTTAGTGAGAAACACCCATCTGTAAATGAGACCGAGAGCTTTAAGAATCCATATCCGAAAGCCATATACTTAAAAACTGAGGATATACCTAAGGAGTAAAATTACGAAAATTAATTTCAATAGCTGGAGGTTCCTGGCAATAAAAAAAAATTTTAATTTTTCAGTATTTCTTTCTGAGTGAAACTATGTAACTATATATATTTTTAAATCCCCACTCACCTTTGCACGGACATTTTCAAATGATGCAGGACTCACAAGGGAAAAGCAAATTAAGAATACATCCTACAACAAGGAAACACAAGAAACATTCAGAAATTGTTCTTGAAATGGTTAACATGCTTTGCTTTCTAAATGCTGCTTAGAAGCTGGGCGCAGTGGCAAAAACCTATAATCCCAATGACTCCGGAGGTTGAGGCAGGAAGACTGCAAACGTTCAAGGCCAGAGGCAGCCTGCGTGAGTGAGTGAGACTCTGTCTCAAAATAAAAAGTAAAAAGGGGGCTGAGGGTGCACCTTAGTGCTAGAGCACTTGGCTAGCATATATCCAAGACCTAGGGTCCAAACCCCATGCAAATTAAATAAGTAAGTAACTAACTAGCTAGCTAGCTAGCTAGCTTTGGCTGTATCACGGGATGTCCTGGGTGCCTCCTGACACTGGGAATGGATGGCGGGAGCCTGCTAATCCCCACCAGCCCCTCCAGGCTGCCAAACAGCTCCCCAACCAGAGCCAGAAAGTCAAGCAACCAAGACTTGTGAGAAAGGGGATGTGGATGAAGAAGTAATATTCTGGAAGGTACCCGAGGGGTAAGGGGCACCAAATCAGACCGCAGGAGGCCTCTTTCCATCACACCCAACTCTCACAGGGAATGTAATCATCTGTTCTGAACAGACAAGACAGCGCTGCTGGAGGGTCCCACTATGGCTGTAAAACATGCTCCCTCAGTTTCCCCAAAGCTGTCAATTTTAAAGATGGTACCTACACGCGATTCACTTTCACTAGGCTCCCCACATGCCTGGGCAGTCCCAGCTCCTTCACATTACCAACTTCAACTCCGATGCCCTCACAGTGCTTGCCACACAGCAGGGGCTCAAGTATTTGCTCACCCCCAAGGGAAAGTGTGGCAGTGACATCTTCCCAGCTGACACCACCAACAGCCCTGGCACTGTCACAGCCTCCCAAGCACAACCAGGACCCCTGGAGAACTCGCCCCAGGCAGAGTCACTGAAGCAGAGGAAAAGCAGTGCAGAATCTGTTTCCAGAGAACTTCTGGCTAAATACAAAATATTTGCGTTTCTTCCCATCTGGTGCCGTACACAAAGTAAAATTCAAATATTTACCTGTATTTAAAAATGCCCAAGAGTTTCTAAAATGCTAGGTTTGTAAAATGTATCCCTAGAGAAGGCACTTATGCTACTTTGTGAAATGCACACAATTCCCAAGCTAGCACTATACACCATCCAGCTGGTATCCTGTACCTGCAAAGGAAAGAGACATCCCACACAACAGCTTTTCACGTGACATTGTTCAAATGCTGGCGCATGCACAAACTTGTCCAAGAATCACCAGGATTTCCCAGCACCCAGGCTGATTCCAAACCCTCTCAAGCACGGTTGGTTAGCTCACCAGCCCTGCAGAGCCGCCCCGGACAGCCCAGCACACGGGACACCACAGCGAAGAGAGAGGCCCTGGCAGCAAGGTTAGTCCTGGCCCGGCTCAGCACACAGCCACCCACGTGAGCTCCAGGGGGGTTCTCCACACCTGCACCTCCCTCCTTTCACGTGGGAGGAGGGAGGCAAGCAGTTCAAGAACTGCCCCGTGAGAGCTTATGTATCAAGCAAAACCCCACCCTGAGTGAATTAAACGTAAAACACTCAAGGAACGTGAAGCTCAGTGAAAACTCCTAGGAAAACTAAGGGAAGTGCAAGAAGAGAAAGCTGACGCTGACGTCAGCTGAAGGCTTACATACGGCAATCGGCTTGTCTTTGCCCCTGGACGTCCTATCCTTACCATACGTGTCTCCAACCTAGTAATGCACGAGAACTCTGTCTCAGTTCAGTACACACCGAGGAAAACAAAAATCAATATAACCTCCTATTCTTTTATCAGAATTTTGTTTCAACCCACCCATGGGATCCAAAAGCATATAATGACCTGACATATCTTCAATGCCAAAGGACACCACATCACTCTGGGAAGCCTGGCATCAAAGAGCTGGGCCTGTGCAGTTCCCCAGGCCTGCAGTGAAGGCTCCTTCTCCCTCCAGCAGCACTGTCCAGAATCCAGCACACTCCAGGTGGCTGGAAATGCTCAGAATTGTCGTAACCTAGACCTACTCATGTGTGTCGTTGGCATCCACTAGCGACAGGCACATCTTCAAAGAGCTCCATAAGTTCACAAAGACAAGCCTAGTGAAGCCTCAATGCACAGGGCCGGCGCATGCCTGGGGAAGAAGAGTCCCACAGGACAGGCCTGAGGGCTGACAGAAACAGGGTTCCTGTCTGCCCTGGTTCTGGGATGTCTGCCCTGGTTCTGGGACTGTGGCTAGGGTTCATGGCCTTGCATTGTAAAAATGAACAGTGTTGCTCAAACTAAAAGCTTCTATTCCAGGCCCCTTTGCAGATCTGATGACAAGTTTCAGAAGTTATCACAACGCTTTTGATTCATTTCTTTGTTCCAATAAAACCCAATACACTAATACAACCCTGTAATTCTTCTAAGAAAACAAACACAAGAGTATTTTAATTTCATCTGGCTCAAGCTCCTCCAATTTATAATTCAAAGAGAATATTAGTTTCTGTGACTATCCTGGTTTATCTATGGGGCTGTTTTTAAAGATTTTTCCTCCCAAAGACTTGACCTGGAGCCAAATCTTTATTGTCATACAAGCACCTGGAGATCAGTCACAAAACCCACCTTCACCACATTCTCTGACCACATTCCTTGTGCCCCTTTCAACGTGTGCCCATCTCCGCTGATAGAAGAGACAGGCACAGCCGGAGCAAGACAGCTCCACTTCCCACCCCTCGAGAGCGAGCATCACGCCATCTGTCTGGACCTTCTTGTGCCTTTTTCTTCCCCTGGCCTAAATATAGCTTTCAGAATCCATGACTGTGCTCCTGATACTTATTTTCTACCATCGATTCCTTCCGACTTTGCCGTTCTGACACAGGGGCACACAAAGTGGTGCTGGTTGGCCCTGGTTGGCAGTCTCTCTTTCAGGGGTTCTTGTATACAGGTGACGTGTTAGATTGCCCCTGGTCCCCGGCCCATCCTTCCTGGAGACTTGACTGTGACTTTTCTCAGATCACCAGGACATTTCTAACCATACCAGATGCCCAATGTGCGTTTCAGGAATGTGGTGAGTCTCAATGACATCATCACAAGCCACCACTTCCTCACTTGGCCAAGGCACAGCTGGAGCAGTTCTGCCTGCTGCCCTCTGCCTGCCAGCAGTCAGGTCCACCTGCCAGGCCCGCTCCAGCAGAGTGACACAAGGCAGCTCAGGGGGCGGAGGTCCCACACCCCAGGCAGCACTGTTTCTTCCATTTTCTTCCCTTCTGAATGCCTTCCACCTGCACTTTGCTTTCAGGCTTGCATGTGTTTAAATTCATGCATTCTACGCACAAGGAGAAGGACCAGGATATATACACAGGGTAGAGGAAGGCTGAACTAGGAGGAGGTGGACGCGTGTCAAAAGGGAAGTGCTTCTAAGGAAAACAGCTCAGGAAAAGAATGGCAAAGCCTGAAATCTGGGGCCTAGCCTGGTGCCCACAGCTAACCACAGGCAGGATGTTCCCACCAAATAGCACAGCCTCCCAGAATATCGGCGGCACACACAGCTGCCATGGGGCCAGGCTGAAGGCACATAAAAAACAAAAGACCGCTTCCTAATTGTGTCCAAGCTCCACAACCCAGGGACACTGCACACACTCCGAAATTACCTATACATCCCTCGCCCAGTCAACACGAACAACTTCTTCACCAGTAACATCTCTAGCCTCGCTTCACTTCTCCACCTTCTAGACAAGAGTGTTTTTTTTTTTTTTTGGTGGTACTGGGGGTTGAACCCAGGGCCTCGCACATGCATGCTCTGCAAGTGCTGAACCACTGAGCTGTGCCACCAGCCCATTTTTTTACTTTTTGAGACAGGGTCTCGCTAAATTACATAGACTGCCTCTGGTCTCAAACTTGCAATCCTCCTGCGTCTGCCTCCCCAGCCGCTGGGATTACAGGCATGCGCCACTGCGCCCGGCTAGACAAGAGTTCTTAAAAGACAATCACAGAACTACTCTGCTTCCT
The DNA here is from genome assembly GCA_007922755.1 of Pedetes capensis. Classification (NCBI taxonomy): domain Eukaryota; kingdom Metazoa; phylum Chordata; class Mammalia; order Rodentia; family Pedetidae; genus Pedetes; species Pedetes capensis. The sequence continues at coordinate 206,672 of VMDO01000002.1, forward strand.
GGCTTCCTTCACCCAAAGCAAACCCCTCCTTTTCTGAGCCCTGCCCATCCAACCACCCAGCACAGTCCCCAGGTGGGTCTCCCTCGTGGCAGAGTAACAAACTCAATCCTGCTTATCTACAGGTGTGTTCCTGGTGACCCGTGGCTGCAGAACACTGACGCTTGTAAGAGCCAATTTAACAAAGGCAGATGCCTTTTGAAAATCAAATCAGCCCAGTAAAATAGTGTTTTTTTCATTTTATATAATGTTACAGCAGTCTAGCCCAGTATTTAAAACCTTCCTCTAACAGAGCACCGTGGACCACGCATGTGATCCAAGCAGTTGGGAGGCTGACGCAGGAGGATCACAAGCTTGAGAACAAGGGCAGCCTGCACAACTCAATGAGACACCATCTTAAAATAAAAAATAAAAAAGGCCAAAAGTGTTCTATCTCGGTGGTAGTGTATTTGCCTAGTCTGGGGGAGGCCCTGGGTTCAACCCCCTAGTACTAGGAAAAAAACAGAAACAGGACACAAAAACCAGCCCTAAGTCAGAGCATATAAAGAAAATGCAAATGGTGGTGCAATAGGCTGGGGCCCTGGCTGACAAAATGGCTGCCCAGCCTGGTCAGACACCCACAGGTGAGGGCCTCATGACATTGGCACGGCACTCACGTTCTCACTGAAACTGCCAAATTCTGCTAGGTGGAAGCAAATACAGGCAGCCTACAAAATGTGAGGCATTGAACCTGACTGTTCCACTTATCTACCCTGACTCTGGCACACCAACTCAAGATGCATAGGCAGAACTACAAAATACTGCTAGAAGAAAATGGAAATAACTTGTTGAAGGATAGAAAAGGCCCAAGGATTGCTTAATTTGGGGGGGGGGGGGAACTGAAGGGCAATTTCAACTGAAAATGGTTACTATCTGCTCACTCTCTTTTGGAGAACCGAGTAGAAACTATTGGCTTAAACTGATTTAAATGTTACACGGAAGAAGGGCTGGGATTTAGCTCGGCTGAGCGCCGCTCCGCAGCCTCTGAGTTCAATTCCTAGCACCACAAAAGTGGGAGATGGACATGGCAATCCACTCCCAAGGCAATCCTGAAACAGCCATTGAAAACCCTCTGAGGGTTGCCATGAGTCGGATATGGCTCAACAGCACCTAATAGCAACAACACATGCAAGGAGCCAGCAGAGAGGGATGCCCACGTGAAACACCCACAGGAAAAACCTGATTTCCTTCTCAGATCCCAGGAGCCACACCACAGACCAGCAGCCCAGAGAGCAGAAATCAGAGCCTGTGCTCCACTTGGCAGCACGTTCAGAACTTCTCCATGTGTCAAAAGAAGACCACATATCGGGCGGAGCTCCCTGGCCTGCTCCTCTTGGTAGGACAGGGTGGCCCAAAAGCACCAGTATTTGAGCGCTTGGGGCTCCGCCTTTCGGGGTCCAGGGGAGCATTCCGCCACTAGCTGGGTGATCTCAAGCCCTCACTTGCCCACCCTGTCCTGGTTCACGGTGTATCACATAGTAACTGGCTCAAGGGGCGCTTCCCTGGGCTACTTGAGAGCAAAAACCACGTCTCACTCCCTTCTTGTCACTCAGGTACTGTACAGGGAACAGTTCAATGTCACACACAGAAAGACATGGACAGGTCAAGTCTTAAGCCCCAGGAGGACGACACTCACTCTGATTTCAGGCCATACGTGGCAGCTTTGTTCAGTCTGAGTCTGCCTGCCTTACAGATGGGGACTCCTGCCAAGTCACCTTTGCCTCCCTGTGACTGACTCCCTTAGAGGAAATGGCCTCGCCCTACCCTGCACCCCCTGACTCATGGCAGGGTGGGTCTCACTTCTCAGAAGTCACGCCACACCCTCTAGATATATCCAGCAGGCTGGAGACTGCTACTGCCTGTCTCAATCACCGTTTTTAAACACACTTCCAATCTGCAATTATTCAACATTCAATGGGTACAGGAGTTTCCCAAGACACAGAAGGACCTGAATCATTTGATGATGATGGACTATTTCTGGCTTGATTTGGGTTTGTTGTTTGGAGACAGGGTCTTTCTATGTGGTTAAAGTAGGCCTGGGACTCGCTCTGTAGAACAGTCTGGCCTCCAATCTGTGTTCATTCCCCACCCCCACCCCCCCACCCCCCCTCCACCACTAGAATGCTGGGATTACTGGCAGGCGCCACCACACTGGGCTCTATAGGCTGTGACTTTTCCCCCAGGCCATGGAGAATAAACCCACAGCCTCGAGCCTCTTTGCAAGCTCTCTACTACTGAACTGCAGCCTTAGCCCCTTTTTAATTTTTTTTTTTGTTTTGTAACAGGGTCTCAATAAATCACACAGGCTGCCTCCTGCCTCAAACTTGCAATCCTCCTACCAGCACCTCCACTTCCCAAGCTGCCGAAAACAGGCATGTGCCACCATGCCCGGCTGTGGGCTGGTTTTTAATACCTTATCATAGTTAACTTTTAGCCGTAGATTAACTCAGAGACCATTCAACTTGAACTTTCCACATTACATTTTTGATCTATATTTAGCACTGTTAACAAAAACTCAGCTAAATGACAATTAGTAAAAATCTACAGCTGAAGCAGACTGGCTATGACAATACTTCCAGCAGGAAACAAAATGTACAAGATGATGGCAGAGAGAAAAAAGTGTATCCAAAAACTTAAAATTACCACTAAACAGGAAGTTCATTAAAAAAAAACACAAAGATTTGGGTAGCTTGGAACTGATTAATTACTGACACTCCTACTATCTAAGAAAAAGTAATGGTTAAGCCAATTAAGGCTGCCCCATCAATCAGGCCTCAAAGCCTGCCTTTCTTCCACATCCCCTTGGCTAAAGCTGGCTTGTAGGGAACCCTCATAGCAACATATGCATCTGTCACAATGCAGACCTGAAGAGTCTTCAGACAGATCAAACCCTATCAATAAGAACAACGAAGCATCCAAATAGCAGCTAATGCTGGAGTGTTTGTGACATGCAAGGGACAGTTCTGTGTGCATTATATGTGTTAACTATCTCATCCCAGGGGCAAACAGACAGAGACCAGAGTTGAAGGCACTGCCTAAGGTTTAGCACAGTTATAAAGTGGGAGGGCAGGATCTGAACCTAAGGAATTTCCTCTGCTGCCTGCCATCCATATTTAAGTTTGGCTTTAAACAGTTAGTCACTGTCTCCAAAATGACTCTAAAATACATTCTTTATTTATTTTTGCAGTGCGGTGGATTGAACTCAAGGCCTCATGCATAATAGCTAGGCAAGCACTCTACGGCTAAGCCACACCCTTGCCCTAAAAGACACTTTTTTGGGTGGTGCTGAGGGTTGAACCCAGGGTGTCACGCATGTTTTTGGATGTGCCTTACCCAGCCCATTTTTTACTTCTTATTTTGAGACAGAGTTATACAAGCTGCCTCTGGCCTCTAACCTGCAATCCTCCTGCCTCCGCCTCACAAGTCACTGGCATAGGTGTGGGCCACTGTGCCTGGCAAGAAGATACTTTTTAAAATAAAGAATACATATTAAGATAAATAAATAAGCCGAGCATGGTGGTGCACATCTGTCATCCCAATGACTCAGAAGGCTGAGTCAAGAGGATCGAAGGTACAAGGCCATAGGCAGCCTGTGTAAGTTAGCGAGACCCTGTCTCAAAATAATAAAAATAAAGATAGGGGACTGGGATGCAGCTCAGTCGTACAGCCCCTCCCTAGCACATGTGAGGCCTTGGGTTCAACACCCTAGTACTGGGGGGGGGGGGGGGAACTGTTCTAATAAAATGAAAAGATCCATTTAGCTGTCTTACACAGAAGGAAAACTAATTCAAAATATTTTCTGATTGGACATAGGATACATTTTACAAAACTGAAACCTCAATACACACTAAAAAGACTTAGGTACTGAAGTCTTGGAATTATGTGCTTTTTAGAAAAAAAAAATCAAACCCTAAGATTAGTTACTAACTTGGCTTGAAAAACCTTAATACCATTCAATTCTGTAGTACAAAACAATTCCAAAGGAATACATCTTCAAACTAACTGCTGTGAAAATATGCTTTGTAAGAACAAAAACAAGACAATCTGTTTCATATGGCTGTCCTAAAACTAAATGAAAGAATACAAAACACACAGAGCCAAATAACCGGTAATGTCCAAAAAATGGAAATCTGGCTTGTATCTAGTGGGATGCTCACTACTCAACTAATTTAACTTTATTTGCTATTACTCAATATACCCAAGCCACAGCAACCTGAGTAAAATCTGCAGGTGACACACATTAATTGGACATTTAAGAACTGTATACTCTAAGAGACACATTAGAAATCAGTTGTGCGCCTTACTGTTTGTGGATAGGAGAGGGGGCGTAATCTGTCATAATCTTCTTGTCCAGCGGTATCCCATAAACCCAGATTCACTGGTTTTCCATCTACCATAACATTGGCAGAATAGTTGTCGAAGCTGCAGGATGGAATAAAAATGGTTAGGCACAGACAGGACCTAAGTCAAGGCCCTCACCGCATCACAAAGAAGGTGTGCTGCACAGACAGCTAAGGCAGGGGAGGGGCCCAAAGACACCCTGAGGCAGGAGGAGGAAGAGAAAGGGGTGGAGGGGAAGGGCATGCTGAAAAGCAGACAGGTAACCTACCAAACACACAACCTGAGAAAGAAAAAAATGCCTAAGAGACAAAGGACAAGCTACTAAGTTTAAGCAAAGCCAGCCACTATCAGTAAGTAAAGATTCTTCTCTCCCAGAGAAGAAATAAAGTGTGGAATTAGTCCCATCTCCAAATCCCACTTGCTGAGTCTTGTCATGTGTGTTATTCATTTGCAACAAGGGTACTTTGGTAAAGTCTAGGTCATCTCTGCCTGCAAGCAAAGAGCAGTGGTAACACAAAATGCACCTGATTTCAGAAGTGAGTGTACCTGTTCATACAAAGTCTAAACTAACCTGAAGCTGTTACATACAAATTAGTTAACCACAGGAAGCGGCAACCCAGGAAGAGCCTAAAGGCTGACAAGAGGGAAAGAAGGCTGACATTTAAGAAGTACTTCTGGTATCAAGGAGGAGTCTTTAAAAAAAGAGGTACTGTGATTTAAACATGGCAAGTAGCTTAATACATCAGTTTTTAAAATAGAAGCCAAGGATTTATTTTTACATATTTGTTACACTAAAACTGTAGGGCTCTTGCTACACTGAAGAACAGAGTCAAGGTCCACGTAAAGTTCCAATGTGATTTATAAAATGTAAGGACTAAACTAGCTTTCATAAAAAGGTGTAGCCAGGCATATGCCTGTAACCCCAGCACTTGGGGAGCTGAGGCAGGAGGACTGAGAGAGTTCAAGGCCAGCCTAGAATGCACAGGAAGATCCTGTCTCAAAAACCAAAAACACAAAGGTTTGATGAATGTGGAAATTCTGCTTCCATGAGGAAAAGATACATTATTCAGTAAATGGTACTGTGATGCTTTTCCACACTGGAGAAAAAGAAATCAGAGGCTTGCCTCATACTATACCAAAAATGGAATAAAGATAAAAACTCTAGCTACAAAAAGCCCAGAAAACCCAGAGACTATTCTAGCTCTATTTAAGTAGGAAGGGCCTTCCTAAGCACAATATAAAACTCTGGAGTGAGAGAGTTAGCAACATTTACATAAAAATGGCAAACTTTAGGGCTGGGAAAGGCAGCAGAACTCACTTGCCAGCTTGCACCATGGGTTTGATGATCCCCAGAACAAAGAGGGGGAAAAAAAGGTAAATTTCTAGGTGGCAAAAGGCAGAAGACACCATAATGAAGCTCAAAGACAAATGAAAGACAGACTGATGAGAATGATATATTTTATTTATAAGAAGTTCCATCAGTACAAAAACATTTCAGTAGGATAAGTAGTAGTTTCTGACACACAATTCACAGAAAACTACAAATAGACAGCAAACATTCAAGATTTTAACCTCACAGATGAACAGAAATGCAAACGATAAGATAACTTTTGTCAACCCACACTAACCACAGTAATCTATCGAGGGACCACTTTGGTCACAGTTGGCAAAGTGACAGTACTTTGGACAGCCATTTGGGAATAGGAGGTGAGTCTCTCATCCCAGATGACTGGAGCAGTAGTGTTTCAAATTTCAGATTTTTTCCAGATTTTGGAGTATCAACACATATATAATGAGATATCCTGGGGGTGGGACCCAAGTCTAAACACAGAATTCCACCCTGTTCCCTAGGCACCTTATATACATAACCTGGGGGTGATTTTATACAATATTTTTACCAATTCTGTGCATGAAACGGAGGTTTCAGGGTATGGAGTTTCCACCTCCTGGCATCAGGTCAGCACTCAGAAGCTTCAGATTTAGGAACTGTGTTTAGTACAAAATGTTCACCTTAGGGATGCTCACCAGGTATCTATCAAGGTCTACAACATTCATTCCCTCCCAATTTGGCACAATCCCACTCCTATTGCTGCCAGCTGTGTGCAAAGGCATGTGGGATGATAGCTAACACAACACTGTTTGTGATGGGGGGTGGAGTGGGTTGCCACGTCCTTCTCCCATTTTTGTGGTGCTGGGAATTGAACTCGGGACCTCAAAGACTGCAGAGTGGCACTCTACCAACTGAGCTAAATCCCAGCTCATTACTTCTAGAAGTACTAATTTAAGTTGCTGCCTCTAAACGGCATTCCTCAGAACCACTGAGACCCAAGTGACCCACTGTATCTCAGCTGTAGTACTTCAAAGTCGGTAATCCTCACTGATGTAAGCTCACCTACACACGGAGGTCAGGAAAAGCCCCACCACACATCCAGGACAAGGAGGAGAGAATGAGGACAGAACTTCTCGGCTCGCATTTTTAAATGCGCAGGGTGGGGTGTACTCAAGCAGGGCAAGATTCCAGGCGCCCCTCCCTCCAGGACTCTGCCTTCCAAGGGCCTCACCAGACGAGGAGGGCGCAGCACTATGGAGCTGGCCTCCTGGTGGCTCTCCTAACCCAGCATCAGGAAAGCCCTCCTCCTCCACCCAGGTCCACTGCCCAGGTCCACCCAGGTCCACAGGGAATGGGATGGCAAGGGCCAGTCCCACCCTACCTCCACACCCTGCTTGCAACTCCAAAGCCCTGTAGCTCAGCAGTGACATGGAACCAACTGATGAGTTGCCAGAAAAGCCCAATGAAAACCTAATGTAATCCTACATGTTCCAGTTCCCACAGAGCCAGATGTGTCAGAAACTGACACTGACAAGGCGGCTCCCTCACCCCGCTGTGCTCAGATTCTTTCTCTTTACATTACCTAGTCTCTCCGCTTCTCAGTTAAGCTTTCTTTCGTTTCCCAAGTGTCTAAAAATCACTCAGGAAGCTGTGTTTGTTCTGTCATATGAGAAAACTATCCGTTAAATTGAATATTTTTTAAAAGCCCCAAATCCCTTACAATTAGATTCCAGTCAATGTTTCAGAGGAAAATAAATGGTATCCGTTCATGCAAGAATTCAGAAAGGCTTTATACCGAAACAAGCGGTCAAAGGAATCAGAAAACCATCCCAGGCAAGTTCCTTTTTGACCTAACTGCAGATACTTACACGGTGGGGATGTATTCTCCAGGAAATGCATTGGTTGTGTAACTGATCAGGAGGCAAGTTTTACCTACAGCTCTACAGGGAGAGGAAAAAAAAAACTGCTTAGTCAACATGAACGTCATGTAACTCTAGCTTTCATTATTCTCTTAAAATAACTTCTAGAAAAACCAAGGAGTATATACATCATAATCTCAAGAATAAAGAACCACTTTCTATGACCTCCAGCACCATACACACTTTATCCTGAAATTCAAAGCCAACAAAGGCAGATCCAGGAACCATCTCATTCTGTTAAGGTCTGTGGCACTGGCACCAAGAGTCAAGAAAAATTGTTAGACAAGTACAAGATTCAAGAGAAACAATTTTTCTTTTTCTTTTTATCTTTTTTGAGACAGGGTCTGTGTAGCCCAGGCTGGCCCCAAATTTTCCTAGATCCAAGAGAAACGGTATTTTAAAAGTTAAGAAGTCTCCAGGGAGAACGTTCATAGAAGCCTTTCATCCAAGGATTTTAAGTTCTATCCTCCAGGAATGGCAATTAATGCTAATGTGCAAACATAGCTTGCCCTTCCAACTTACACTTCATTACTTCTGTTGTTGTTGTTAGGTGCCATCGAGTCGTATCCGACTCATAGCGACCCTTATAGGGTTTTCAACGGCTGATTGTTTTGGGATTGCCTCGGGAGTGGGTTGCCACGTCCTTCTCCCATTTTTGTGGTGCTGGGAATTGAACTAGGGACCTCAAAGACTGCAGAGCGGCACTCTACCAACTGAGCTAAATCCCAGCTCATTACTTCTAGAAGTACTAATTTAAGTTGCTGCCTCTAAACGGCACACCTCAAATGCCCATTACCTGCCTAAAGCGCACCCCCAACCAGTAATGGCTGTTTTATTAGAATAGATTAGTGGCCAACAAACCACCACACAACTGTTCTCACACCAGTTCATCTGTATGTATCTGTTGCCGCCCCACCCCCAATCCTCCTGTCACCCCAAGCTTTTTCAGAAAGGGCTAACCATATATTCTAGAAATGATTTGATGGTGCCGTGATAATGGCATTAAACTTCTGAAACAGGCACAAAGAGAAGCATGTGGAAGTGCACGCACATGGTGGGAGGGCTGCCTGTACACCTGGGAAGCAGCACAGGGCGGATCAATTTTACCAGTGTGCCATCAGGCAGACCTGAGGGGGGAGTGAAAGGCTCCTAACCACTTGAAATTTTTTTCAAAAGAATATTCCTGCAATGGCTGCACTATTTACTGACAACCACCTCTGAAGTTTACAACATTCACTGGCTGACTCAAGTGGCTGAGCCTCTGGCACCTTGAGGGCTCAATTCCCAGGCTGGTCTCCATAATGAGCCCCACTCCCTCTGTCTTTTGATGGCTTATCAAGGTCAAGATGACACACTGACTGACTTGTGAGGTTTAGTTGTTCAACCTCAACTACTATGAATTAGGATTCACCATCAAGGAGGTTAAGTGATTTTTATTTTCCCTCACACTCTTTAAGCTTAAAGCAAAAATGTCTCAGTAAGGGCGGGCTGCAGCAGTCTTGCCAATACTTGTTTTACTCATAACGTTACTAAGGGCTTAACAAAAGCTGGAACTCCCCAACCCAGAGACCTCGAAGTCAAGCATTACACCATCAGGAGGGAACTTCCAACTCTTGAAGGCTTTCCAAACAGAAATGACTCACTGGACATACACTCCGTGAAAGGCTTACAATGTCAAAATAAACCTGAATGGGCAACAGCCTAAGATTTGGCATCAGAAGCCTGGATCTGAGACCCAAGGCCAGCTCTACTACTTGTAATTTTTTTGGGGGGGAAGGGGTTGCGGGGGGTAAGGCTCAACTTTCTTATATGCCTCAGTTTTCTAGCCTAAAAAAATGAATGCAAACCTACCAATTCCTTCACCAAACTAATGTAAGTATTAATTCAATTTCAATTTATATCAAATGAGTGCTATGCCTGGAAGCATACTAGGTGCTAAAGATACAACAATGACAAGACCTTATGGAGTACATGCAGTTATGAACTGAAAAGTGAAGAATGCACAGGACATGGTGGCTCACACCTGTCATCCCAGCGACTCTGAAGGCTGAGGCAGGAGGACCATGGGCTTGAGGCTAGAGGGTAGATGGTGCCAATTAGCCAGACCCTTTCTCAAAAATAAAAAATGGGCTGGAGGTACAGTGTGGTGGGAGAGCACTTGCCTAACATGCACAAAGCCGTGGGTTCAACCCCCAGCACAGTGGCCATCACGTCTTACCTTTCATTTAATTTTTAATTAGCAAAATTAAAAGGTTATTTCCTTTCCGTCAGTGCACTTATTCATTCCTTGTAAACACATAGCATAAGTCAACTCTAGAAGCCACTAGGCAAAGGAACATGGAGAATGAAAGCTATATTTGGCCATAATCATGACTGATGCTGCTGCAGAATTTCTGAGTTCCTATTTACTTTGGAATTTCCAATCTTAGACATTTAACTGCTCAATCCAACCTCTTTTTAATCCTTGAAAGATACTACAACTGTAGAAAATGAACATTGTTGTTGTTAGGTGCTGTAGAGTAGGTGTCCGACTCCTAGCGACCCTCATAGGGTTTTCAATGGCAGACTGTTTCAGGATTGCCTTGGGAGTGGATTGCCAGGCCCTTCTCCCGAAAATGAACATAGGCCTACCAAAAGCAAGCTCATGTCAGTTCTATATTGGATTTCCCCTAGATCATGACATTATACTTTTTAAAACCTATCAGTGCTTCCCCTGCCCTATCCTGTAGAAATAACCAAAATTAAAGCCAACAACTTATGTTTCTATTATGTTCTTTATTTTTCTATTAAGTGCCTTTTTTCCTTTGGCCAAGTTTAGTATTACTTCCAGAAATCTAAAAACCAAACCTTAAAATTACATATAATCAATAATCTGGAAACAGTGGCAATTTCCTCCTGTTAAAAAAATAATAACGTTGAAAAGTAAGGGATTGGCTGGGTATGTAGCTCAGTGGTAGAGCATGTGCCTCGTGCTTACAAGGCCCTGGGTTTCATCTCTAGCACTACAAAAAAAAAAAGGCGGGGCGAGGGTAGGGCGCGCCGGGGTAGAGGGGTCCAAGAAGCATAAAGAACTTTTTCCACGACCTTTTAAGATCCTAGGACAGAAAACCCATATTCTTCCAATGAAAAATGTAAATAAACCAAGATATAGAGCATGCAATGTTGCCTGAAAGTACATAAATCATACAACGGAATAAAGTAGAAACATGAGTTACAATTATCACATATATACTCATAGTTACTAAATAAATGAAAGACTTTTAATAGAGCTTCTAAATTTAAACTGAGAAATAAGGTATGGGATTAAAACAAAAGGACTTCAACCAGTACACACCTATGAAAAGCCTATATCCAGAAAAACACGAATAAGCGTAGTTCAGTGCTATGAAAACACAAAACCCAACCTGAAATTCTGAAGTTCTACTCTCAGAAAGAGACGTCACAACCAATGTACACAAAGCTAGTCATTATCACCACTACAGGCTTCGAAAAATTAAGATTCTGCACAATATTTCTTGAACACTGAAGGCTGAAGATGCTACCTATAACACAGCTGAAATCTAGACTTATCAAATCCAAAGATGTCATCGTGGATATGAGTCAGTTAAAGATACTGAGTTCAAAAACAAGAATTTATTTCTACTCAACACCCTATTTTTCAAAAGCAACTCCATTAAATGTTTTGACAATGAAAAGTCATTTGATAAACCAAATAGAACCAAATGTTAATTTTAGATTCTAGGTAACAGGCATATGGGTGTTGACTACACAACTCTTTCAATTTTCTATGATTGAATTTTTTCATATTAGGATGCTGATTGAAAAATATTCCTTCTGATGACTTGTGGTAACTGCACCGGGAGCAGGATTCCTGATAAAACATCTCCTTTCTAGGAAGACTACAATTAAATGATAAAGCTATCTGGTGGTGAAGAACCAAGAAAGTAGGAAGTACTAAGACAGTAAATGACTAATGCAAAAGACACAAAGTAGAAAGAGTGGGTTGCCAGGTCCTGAGATACACGCCCACAATCCCAGCATCTCGGGAAGCTTTGGCAGAAGGGTCCTGAGTTCGAGACCAGAGGCAGCCAAAGCAATTTAGCAAGACCCTGTGTCAAAATAAACAATAAAAAAGGGGTGGGAGTGCAGTTCCCTAGTGCTTGCCTAGCACGGGAGAGGCCCTGGATTCAACCGCCCAGTACCACAAAAATACACACACACATACACACACACACACACACACAATACCATGTCACAAGAAAATATATACAGCTGGACAAGGTGGCGCATGCCTGTAATCCCAGCGGCTCGAGAGGCGGAGGCGGGAGCATTGCAAGTTCGAGACCAGAGGCAGCCTGCATAACTTAGCAAGACCCTGTCTCAAAAAGTAAAAAAATGGGCTGGGGGTGCAGCTCAGTGGTCCAGCACTTGCAGAGCATGCAAGTGCGAGGTCCTGGGTTCAATCCCAAGTACCGAAAATAAATAAATAAATAAATATACACACAACACACACACACACACACACACACACACACGGGCGATTCATGACACATGTAAATAAATTAATGGATCCTGCCATCACTGCTCAATGAAGTAGAGTAAATGGTGCATAAGTTTCTATAAGGATGATGTCACAGGAGGCATCTACCAAACTTGACTCCTGGACAGCAAAATCTAAGTCAGATATGGTCTTGGACAGATCAATAGCCATTCTGTATAATGAGTGAAATAAGGAGGGCTTCAAGGTATTCACTCAGCCCTCTGGTTCACAAAAGCTAAAAGAGCACTATTAGAAAATGTTGGCCAGTCGTCATGGTACCTGTAATCCCAGTACCTTGGAGGCTGAGGCAAGAGGATCTAGAATTCAAGGACAGCTGGAGCTACACAACCAGATCTTCTCTTCAAAACCAAAACCAAAACAAAACCACTACTGGCTGGAGGTGTAGTTCAGTGCGGTGTGGTACATGCTATACAATCTTGAGGCAGAGGCCTTCCAATTAAAAGATACTGGCCCCATATTCAGGAAAGACTATCTTAGAAAAGGAAAAATTAAATCTTATCTCATTTTTTATACGCAATGACAATTAAACTGCTGTATAGGAAACAATCCACCAGAAGAATACAGGCTGACTCTAATTATAACATAGTTATGACACAGTTTATAATTATAATTCCTCAGAATAACTTCCAAATGAAAAAGCTTACAATTTGTGGAACTTCAATCAGCTTGCCCTCACTGCTTATACTATCATTAATTGTTTGAAATTCCACAAAATTAAATGACTTTCAGCCCCATAAAATTTAGGCCCATTATTGTGGCTTTAACAACTTCTGAGTAAAAAAACATTCCAATTATAGCATCAAGAATAGTTTATTTGATTAAAAATAGAAAAATGTTTTGGTACCAAATATTATGAACCTAAACTTCACAAAAGTAATGTTTGCTATGCACCATCCCTTAAAGTCATAAACTTTTGTTTTAAAAAATGTAAAAGTGAATCACTTATAATATCACTTAGCCCTATCAACATCAATGTCAAACGCAGTATTAAAAAGCAGACTCAAAAACCTCAAGGCCAAGAACTCTGTTTTTTTGTTAATACTCCCTTCAGAGAGCTTCACAGTACCCCACCACCACCAATAACAACAGGGGACAGGGATGTAGCTTGGTTGTAGGACATTTGTCTAACATGCAGGCAGCCAGGCCCTCAGTTTGACCCCCAGTACACAAAAAAATAAAAAATAATAATGGTAATCAGCACTTACTAAGCACTCAGCAAGCAGCCAGTCACTTAGGAGCTCTTACTATCCAACACCTTTTTTGTCTTTACTTCCCCTGAGCCACCTCTCTAGGGAAACTAGTGACATGCTCAGGGTTACCCAGTAAGTTAAGGATGGGGTGGGGACTTGAAAGGAGGATAGAGAAACCACAAAGGCATTCAACAAGTATTTGACTAAATAAAAAAGCCAATACAAGGCTGGGGGTGTAGCTCAGTGGTGGTGTAGTTGCCTAGAACAGGCCAGGCCCTGGGTTTGATCCCCAGAATCGCAAAACAACAAAGAACAAAACAAAAAAATGCAAACAGTAGAGCCCCATGATTTGTTAAGTTTCAAATAAATGAAATGTGTCTGCTTTGCTTACATTTTATTGCCTCAGAAAACTTCAAATATTACATACTATGGTTTGGTATTGAATAAGGAGCAATTTAACTGATTTAAAAAACAAGTATGTAGTACAGTGTTTTGTAGTCTAAGCATCACTGACTCAGCATTTTTAACTTTTAAAGGAAGCTCAGATAACTTTAAATGTTCCTAGCACAAGGTGTTCGTTTAGTCAATTCACTCTGCAAAAGGATCAATGTTGTTGTTGTTGTTAGGTGCTGTCGAGTCAGTACCCGACTCATAGAGACCCTCATAGGGTTTTCAATGGCTGTTTCGGGATTGCCTTGGGAGTGGATCGCCGGGCCCTTCTCCCATTTTTGCGGTGCTGGGAATTGAACTCCGGACCACGGAGACTGCAGTGCAGCGCTCCACCAACTGAGCTAAATCCCAGCCCAAAGCTTCACTTAATTCACTGATTTCACTGTCAAACCAATTAACCGAACATTTTTTCCCAAGTAACAAAGCTTTCTTTTAAAAAGTTAAAGTAAAATACGTTTTCCTAGGCAAATGAAACTTACAGTTTTTAGCTACAATCAGACCTCTGTTAATTCTCCTTCACATTTACAAGACAAATCCCTCAGATTGGCATTTTACAAAAATCCCTTGTCCGTTTGCAACTAAATTAGTTATAGAAACAATTTCAAATGCTTGATGTAGAATCATCTAAATAAGCTGAAAAGTCTGTAAGTAGACTTAGAGACATAGAAGCAAATCAGTCCTAATGGCAATTTTGGAGAATATTAACCAAAAGCTGTGACGCTACAACTCTTCCTTCCACTTTATCTAACTTGAAAATGGGTACCAGTTGCGTTCTGAGTTTGACGAAACTGACAGTAATTCTCGGAGCTTCTTGGTTAACACTAACCTACACAAGTAAGGCTGAGACATGCAATTTTGTTCCTTTTTACACTGACATTCTTGTTTCTATGGGAGAGGGGAAAAAAAACCTTGCATAACACGAGTCTTGTCTTCCTCAAGGGCCTGTAACCACCACGGACAGTCGTGAAAAGAAACGCCTTGACTCACGGGGGGCCAGTTTTGCTACATCGATGCAAACGTACTGTGCTAACTGAAGGCTAATTTAAAGGGTTGTATTTTTAAAATTACTACACCATGTTGAAAGGAAAAAGAAAAAAGAAAAGAAAACGAAAGGAAGGAAAGGAAACCAAAAGAAAAGAAAAAAGGAAAAGAAAACAAAGGAAAGGAAAAAGAAAAGGAAAGAAAAGAAAAGAAAAGAAAGAAAAGTCTCCATCACATTCAGATCCCCACTGCTTGCATTTCAGAAACTCCCCCCGCGGAAAGTGCGAAGACGATCGTTTTTAAGGATCATACAAGTGACTAACTACAAGTCCACGCAACCTGGCCACCTAACAAGTTTCTCGGGTCACCTAAGTGACCGGTGCCAACACACATCGCTTGTAAAGCCGGACTCGGCAGCCGCTCCCCGCCGCCCCAGCTCTCGGGGGGCTCGAATGCAAAAACCCAAGACTCCCTTTTTCTAGATAAAAGGCATAAAAAACCCTCCAAGCCCGCCGCAGCTACGTGCCGGCGCGGGCAGGGCGGAGGGCGGCGTCCGGCCCGGGACGAATGCGCGAGGGTGGAGTTCACTTTTCCCTCTGGCTGCCGGGAGCCCAACCCTCCCCCACCAGAAAGCCGGAACCAGGCCCGCGCCGCCGACCGCGGGGGGCTGCGAGGTCAGCGCCCCGCGGAGCGGCCCGGCCCGCGGCCTATGCGAGCCCGAGGCCCGAGGCCCGCGGCCCGCCTGGCCGCCCGCCGGCCCCGCACTCACCCGTCTCCCACCACCACACACTTGATGGCCTGCATCTGGGCCGCTCGCGGGGCCGCGGCGGCAGCGGCCGGGCGCTGGAGCGGGAAGCGGTGGGCGCGCGGAGCGGCGGGCCGGCGGGCGCGCGGCTGCGGGCGGCGGGGCGCGGGGTGCCGAAGCCGCTGTCCACGCCGCCTGGCCCTCCGCGGACTGGAAGCCCGAGCCGAGCGGCGGCCACCACCCAACGCTGAGGAAAACTGCAGAGAAACAGGAAATGGCCGCTCCGCTCACATCCGGCCGCCCCTCCCCCCGCGCCGGCGCCGCCGCTCCCAGGCTCCCGCCCGCGCGGCTCCCGGGGTTCCTCGGGGCTTCGGCAGCGCTCGGGAGCGCTCGGGAACTCTCGGAAGAGCTTCGCCTCGGCCGGCCTGGCGCGCCTCCGAGGGGAGGGTGGGACGCGGCGGCCGCCATCTTTGAGCGCTACAGAGACCCGCGCGGAGTGCTTCTGGGGTGCTCCCTGTCGGCGTGTAGCGTTTGGGCCTCCAAGCGGGGCGTCGGTTGCAGGAAATGCGCTCCCCCCATCACCTCCTGCCCAAGCCTTCCGAAGGGCGTGGATCCTTTTATTACCCTTTTTATGTGATAATTATAACTTATGTCGTGACATAACCAACTTGGTGCTCGGGAAGCTGAGGCGGGAGGATCGCGCGTTCCGGGCCACGCGGGGCGTCGCGAGACCCTCTCTCAAACCTCGCGTGATCTCGCCTAAAAGTGGGGGAGGAGTCTGGCGTGGGTGGTGCAAGCAGTGGGGAGGCTGAGGCAGGAGGACTACCGTGAGTTCAAGGCTAGCCCGGCCTACACGGCAAAACTCTGCCTCCAAAAACAAAAGGAGAAATAAAATATAACTCATTCGTGAACAAGAACAGGTTCTGTTAGAAAACAAGCGCGTTCAAGGTTTCATTTTGCGTTGTTTTTGTTTTGTGATGCTGCGGATCCAACCGCAGGGTTTTAAAAACGAACTGTACCAATGAGCTACATCTCCAATCCAAATGATTTTTTTTTTAATTCATGGTATTAAAAGGCAACCTTGCAAGCCAGTCACGTGGGTCACGCTTGTCATCTCACTGGCTCAACAGACAGAAGCAGAAGGATCGCAGTTTGGAGCGCAGAGGCAACCCGGGTAACTTAGCAAAACCCTGTCTCAAGATAAAAAGTACGAAACCCAGCAAGAGGCCTGGGATTCAACCCCCAAGTACTGGGGGTGGGGGGAAGGGGAAGGCAACCAAAGCAACCTAGCAGAAATGAAAAAAAAATAGAAATGTTGAACCGTCAAGTTGTAGGAATCACTGACAAGACCCAAAAGATATGGATAGATGGAAAATAGGGAACAGAATGATAGAAAACCAGGCCAGGAGGTCAAACCATCCTAATAAGAACCTTTAATGGAAGAGAAAGAACAAAGAAAAACCAAAAGAAGGAACATCCATGAAAATAACCAAAGGAAATTTCCCATAGCTGAGGGACAGGAGTTGACCTATGGAAAATGCCGCCTAGTGAATGAAATTAGACACACCCCAGAGTATATCCTTGTCAAACTTCAGAACAATGCAAACAGATAAGATCCTCCAAGCTTTCCAAGAGAAAACACAAGTCTTAAGGAAGCAGGAAATTAAAATGGCTTTGGGTTTTTCAGCAGTTAGGCTGGTGGGACAACGCCTTCAAAATTCTGAAGGAAAATGATGTTCAAACTAGAATGCTACCCAAAACCGAACTATTGATCAAGTGGGTGGGTAAAATAAGAACATTTTCAGACAAATACGTTCTCAAAAAAGTTTTACCTCCCACATGCCATGTCCCAGGAAGCTACTGGAACATATGTTCCTCCAGCAGGAGAAAAATAACCCAAAAGAAGCTATAGGGGTAGAAACTAGAGCTCCAACAGAGTAGAAAAGAGAAAGGTCACCCCAACTCACAGTGACTATTGCATAGCCAACCCACATTGGAGCACAGACAATTGGTGGCCTCTGCGCATGCAGGATCTGTGCCTATGGCTACTTACTTGAGGATAAACAGCTTAGCACAGCAAGACATACCACCACACGCACCACCACACACACCACCACGTTGTTCACCAGCTCTTCTCTGGGAGTGGAGGTGCAATGAGAAGATAAAGAAGAGACAAAGAACTGCTTTTTTGTGGGCACGGTGGCGCACACCTGTAATCCCAGCACTCTGGAGGCAGAGGCAGGAGGATTGATGTGAGTTTGAGGCCAACCTGGCCTACACAGCAAGTTCCACTGGGCTACACAGCAAGACCCTGACTCAAAAAGAAAAAACAAATTGCATTCTTAGCAGGGAACAAAAACTAAAGGGCAAAGGGTATATACCAGATTCCTTCAAATCTCACTTCCTGCCAGGCACAGGGTTGCACACCTGTAATCCCACTGATTTGGGAGGCAGAGGCAGGAGGATCATGAGTTTGAGGCCAGAGGCACTCTTCATAACTTAGTGAGACCCTTACGCAAAATAAAAAGTAAGTTAATATTTAAAATGGGATGGGGGGGGTGCAGCCCAGGGGTAGAGCATTTGCAAAGTATGTGTGAGGCCCTGGGTTCAACCCCCAACTACTGCAAAAAATTAACTAATTAAATTTAAAATTTTTAAAAAGAAATCTTAGTTACTGGTGGCCCCAAGAAAATGACTGGCTTCTGTTAATCACATGGGCCTTGTTGACATTTGATGTCAGAGGCATGGCACAGTGGGACAGGAGCCCTCACCTCCACCAGCCTGGCTCCAGCTCATTACCAGTATGCTTTGTAACTCTGCTAAGTCACTAAGCCTTTTAACTCATCTGGGCAACAAAAAGAATAAGCTTTGTGCTCTCAACTCTTATTGGTCCACAAGCCCAGCAAGGGCTATAAAGAAGGAGAGGAATAAGCCACTTCCAAGAATTAGTTACTTTATTACTTGATTTTTAAAATTAAAGTCACAATGAGACAGATCGGAGGGCCCCACCTCTTGCTGGGGCAGAGGAGCAGGAGGTAAGTACTGCTAGAGTGCCATTAAGTACTGTTAAGTCACTGTTAATGATAAGCCTTTCTGCTAAGCACCCTTTTTAATGTTTATTTTTCCCTTAAATGGGATAAGATATGGAGGGCCAGACAGATTTGATTGACAGCTGTTAGACCTCCCTGGTGTCCAGCTGCCCTCATGCCAGCCCAGCTGCTTTGAACATTCAATGGCTGTCTTCAGGAAGCCACACACCAAGCTCAGCTGCTTGCTGCCAAAGCACTGCAAAAGGCACTATCCCAGCCATGACTGTTTCAGTTTGTGGTGATGTTTTTGTCATCACGAGCCTCTGTGACGTCTGTATGTTAAGTGCTGTCAAGTAAAATCTGACTCATAGCAACCTTAAAAATGAAGCACTACCCAGCACTGTGCCAGGTACATGATCATTTTATATTGGAGCCCATTGTTGGAGCCACTGTGTTTCATCTCATTTTGAGTTGTGCCACATCAGCAAAAGGATATCCCAGGGGCTTTACTCCATCCTCATCATTAAGGTCGACTCTACTTTGAGGAGGCAACTCTTCCCCAGTTGTCTCTTGAATGCCTTCCAGCCAAGGGGGCTCATTTTCCGACATTATATCTGACAGTGCTTCTCTGCTAGTCATAGGGTTTCCTATGGCTGGTTGTTTTAGGAATGGGCAGCTGGGTCCTTCTCCCTAGTCTGTTTTAGTCTGGAAGCTCAGCTGAAACATGTCCACCCTGCCTGGCCCTGCTGGTATCTGAAATACCAGTGGCATAGGTTTCAGCACCACAGCAACATGAAAGCCCCATAGCACAACAAACTGACAGATATGTAGGTGATTTCTAGCAGCCATTTTCACCAAGGCCAGAGGGAAAGCATTTCCTCTGGTGGTACAGGAGGCCTGTGATTAGTGCAAACACAGTCCTTCATTTGAATGAAGGCCTGCTATGATTAGTAAAACACCTTTACCATGCTCCCTTTCTGGCTATATAAGAAGGTTGTTAGGCTCACTTTTTGGGTCATGTAGGATACACCCTCCTGTGTTGCCCCCTGATATAATATTAGATCCAATAAAAGGCTTCTTTTGAGTGGTCTTTTCTTGCTTACTTTTGATCCTTATCAGTAGTAAGCAGGCTGAGCTGGTAACAGGAAGAGGAAACAGTAGCAGCAGAGTGGTAGCAGCAGCAACTGTAGCTACAAAAGGGTGGCTGAAGAGTTCCAGAGAGCAGCTGAAGCAGAAATGACAGGGAGCAGAGGCAGTGGACATAATGAGGAATGGCAGAAGTAGAGAGAGGGCAGAGAGCTGAGGTGAAAGACAGCTGTGAAGAGCCAGAGGTAAAAAAAAAAAAATGCAGGTCCTGGTCACTGTAAGAGTTCCAGAGAGCTGTTAAGACTTTAGGGGTAAGAGTCTCCAAAAGCTAGGTCTGAGGATTATAACACTAGCCACTGTTCAGGGCTAAGGGTCTCAGACAACCTAGGCTTGAGAGTTATGACACTAATCACTGTAGGAGTTAAGGGTCCCAACACCTAAGGTCCACCCAGGAGCTGTAACACTTACTGGTGTTGCCTTCCAGTCCTGCTGAAACCTTGATCTTGAACTTACCAGCCTCCACTATGAGAAATAAATTTCTATTATTTATATATTACTCAGTCTGTAGTATTTTCTTACAGCTGCAGAGACTAAGACATCAACTGTGGGTCTTATATTTGAGGTAACAGAGAGCTTAAGATGAGAGAGACAGAGAGAGACAAAGAGACAGAGACAGAGTCAGAGAAATAGAGATATATGGGAAGAATATGTAGCTCACAGAATCAAAGGAACACTAAAGAAAAATCTGAGTAACCAGGACTCAGAAAGGACAGAGTCTAGGACTGTTCCGGGGTCCATGAGGATTTTATTTTGGTGGCATTAACATCACAATAACTGAGACCCATCTGCCTCATGGGCCCTGCACCATTCCCTCCAGGTTGCCATTCCAGATGAGGGAAAAGAGGAGTCTTGGTTGTCTGGTTGGGTTGCCTTCCCACGCTTTACGGAAGAAAGGGACTCAATGACTCACAGAACCACAAAGAATGGGGTAGAGGAAGTCCTCTCAAAGAATGAGAAGTGTGGCAGGGCTGGAAAACTCAAGAGATATCCACTGATTACCTCAAGAACAACTTTTTAAAACCTATAATCCCAGCACCTGGGATTCTGAGGCAGGAGGATCACTCCAAGTTCAAGGCTACATAGTAAGCTCTCTTAATTTATAGGTTCCCTTCTACTTTCGCTCATTTTTCATTTATTTACTTGTTTATCTATTTATTTATTTAAGATGTGATCTCACCATGTGACGTAGGCTGAACTCAATCTCCTGGGCTCAAGTGATCCTACTGCCTCAGTCCCCCAAGTTGCTGAGACTACAGATTTGTACCACCACAGCTGATTTATTTATTTATTTATTTATTTCGTACTGTGGGATTGAACCCAGGTTTCTAGCATGCTGTGCATGTGCTCTATCACTGAGCAGCATCTGCAGCCCCTTTTTCACTTTGAGACAGAATCTTCATAAATTGCACAGGCTGCCTCTAGCCTTGAACTCAGTGTCCTCCTGGCTCCACCCCCCAAGTCTCTGGGATTGCTGGTGTGCACCATGGCGCCTGGCTTCTCTTCTGTTTAAGTACCATTATTTAAATGTCATACTCTTGATTTTGCTGACTTACCCACTCTAATAATTTTATATATTCTTCTGGTAATTAGATGAAGAAATTTGATAGATTCAATCTTTTTTTTTTCCCAATAAGATTTCATCAGGAGTCACGTCTAGAGGTTTTTTTTTTTTTTTTTTTTTTTTTCTCTTTTAGAGGCAGGATTTCTTAGTGTAGCCCAGGCTGACCTGGAACTCACTATGTAGACCAGTTGTTGTTGTTGTTGTTAGGTGCCGTGGAGTCAGCATCCGACTCATAGCGACCCTCATAGGGTTTTCAATGGCTGACTGTTTCGGGATTGCCTTGGGAGTGGATTGCCGGCCCATTTTTTGCGGTGCTGGGAATTGAACTCGGGACCTCAGAGACTGCAGCGCAGCGCTCTACCAACTGAGCCACTCCCAAGGCAATCCTGAAACAACCATTGAAAACCCCATAAGGGTCGCCATGAGTCAGACTCGACTTGATGGCACCTAACAACAAGCTGATCTGAAGTAGGGATCTGTGCTTGGGAGGTCTGATGTAGACCAGGATGGCTTCAAATTCATGTTGAGCCCCTGCCTCGGCCTCCCAAGTGCTGGGATTTTTTTTTTTCCAGCAGGGCTGGGGATTGAAAACAGGCCCTTGCAAACACTAGGCAAGTACTCTACCACTGAGCTACATGCTTACCCAGTGTGACTTTTTGGTAATCATCTTTTTGGGTAGTTAGCAACTATTGGTGATCATTGCTGAGTTTCATTAATTCATTACCCTGAGGCACAATTTCTATAAATAGGATGAATGCTCCATTGTTTTACTTACTGGTTTACAAAAGGTGAGTAGGTCTCTAAAGCTTTTTCTTTTTCTTTTTTTTTCCTCAGTACTAGGGGTTGAACCCAGGACCTCGTGCTTGCATGCTTTGCAAGTGCTGGGCCACTAAGCTGCACCCCTAGCCCTTTTTTTTTTTTTTCCTTTACTTTTTGAGACAGGGTCTTCCCTGTCTGAGACACAGACTTCCTCTGGGCTTGAACTTGCGATCCTCCTGGCTCCGCCTCCCAAACCACTGGGATTACAGGCGTGTCCACCACGCCCGGCCTCTAAAGCTTTTTCTAAAGCTGGAGATGGAGGTCAGTGGAAGAATGTTTGCAGTGCATGCATGAGCCCTGGGATTTAATCCCCACTACTGCCAAGAAATATGTGAGATGCAGTGTAGCCACCCTTGCTTCCAAGGAGCACTCAGGTTGCACTTCTTCTAGGGCAGATCTGTTGGTTCTTTTGCCAGTCCATGGTATATTCAATAATCGACTCCATCACCATAATTCAAAAGCATCAGTTCTTCTCCTGTCTCCCTTATTCAACACCCAGCTTTCACAAGCATACGATGCGAATGAAAATACCATGGCATGAGGCTGGTGCACCTTCATTTTCAATGTGACATCTTTACTTTTGAACACTTTAAAGAGGTCTTCTGCAACAGGTTTTCCCAATGCATAATCATGTTTTATCTTTCTCTTTGGGTTGCCTATGACCTATGACTAAAGATTATTAATCATAATGAATGAGTCATGAGGAAGCTGGGTGTGGCGGAGCATGCCTATAATCCCAGCACTCAGAAAGCAGAGGCCACAGGATGCCAAGTTCAAGGCCAACCTGGGTTAGACAGCAAGGGTCTCTCAAAAAAAAAAAGTATTGATCAACTAAACTTCCTGTTTCGGGACTCAAAGTTTCTGAGTATGAAAGCAGGTACCACTTTCTGGTTGCCCTCTATCCTCTGGGGACTGTGCCCAGTGCTGTATACCTGATCTCATTTACTTCTCACAAATACCCTGTGGGATAACTGTCCTATCCTCATTTTATAGAACCAGGTCACAGGAACAGTAGCAGGAAGGGAGACTGTAGACAAAGCAGATAGATCCTGTTGATCAGTTGTTAATGAAATTATTTTCCTACTAGCCTCTTCTTATAATGCTTTGTGCCATATGAAAGTATGTTTCACACAGACATTTATAATTAGCTCTCTCAAATTATAATCAAGAATGTCTTCTTAGAGTTGTTCCATGAATTGGGGCTGGGTGGAATGTTGTCATGAGCCAAGACTAACAGCTACACTACAGCTTGAAACTAGCTAACCCTGCTACAATCTGACCCTTCAGATACTATTAGCTTTCCTTTCTTTTCCCTTGGACCTCCTATTATGTGCAATTATAACAGGCTTCCTACCTAGTGAAATTTAATTTTGTGTACCACTTTCCATGGCAACTGAATGGCTTTGTTGAAATGACTCACTGCAGCCAGGCGCAGTGGCAAAAGCCTGTTACACCAGCATTTGGGAGGTTAAGGCAGGAAGACAGCGAATTCAAGGCCAGCCTAGGGTATATAGAAAGTTTTAGGCCAACTGGGGCTATGATACCCTGCCTCAAAAAAACCAAACCAAAACAAACAATCCCCAAGCAAAACATCATTCCCTCAACAGCATTTAGGGACAAAGAAATGAAGCTTGGTATAGTGGTACATGCCTGTAATTCCAGCACTCAGGAGGCTGAGGCAGAAGAATTGACATGAGTTGGAGGTCAGCCTGTGAGTCTCAGGCCAGCCTGGGCTACACAGTGAGAAAAAGAGAGAAAAGAGAAGAGATGAGAGAATAGAAAATAAAAAGAGAAGAAAAGAGGAGAGGGAGAGAAAAAGGAATGAATGAATGAATGAATGAATGAATCAGGAAGGAAATATATTATTTATATCTATCTATCTATCTATCTGTATGTATATATGTATGTGTGTATATATGTTGTTGTTGTTGTTGTTAGGTGCCGTCAAGTCGTGTCCGACTCATAGCAACCCTTATAGGGGTTTCAATGGCTGATTGTTTTGGGATTGCCTCGGGAATGGGTGGCCACGTCCTTCTCCTGTTGTGTGTGTGTATATATATATATATGTATATATAATGCCATAGCCCATCTGGTCTTTCAATACAGTTTAAATAAACAATTTTCCACCAGTGAAAGCCTTTACATGCCCAAGAATAAATTTAGGTCATCTCCAAACCTGTTAACACATCCAAATTAATTTTGTGTCATTTGGCAGATTTTCCATTGAGGATTCATTAAAATCTTCTAAGTTACTTTCCTAAATACTGCATAAAGACCTTTTCATTTTGCTGTTTTTTAGGGAGTAGCTTGAAAAACAAGGACCATTCAGCAGCATATGTTCTGCAATGCTCAGCAATGGCAACAGATGTGCGCTGAAATGAAAAAAACAGCTCATAAAAAAGGAAGTGAGGTTTTTAATGTCAACCATAAATGTGGCAAAATATAGTGCTCCAAAAATAAGAGAAAGCGATGGTTTGTGAGAAGTCTTTGAAAAAAAAATTATTTTGATAATAATGAAGTTTTTAGCTTTGGTCTAACTTCATTATTATCAAAAGATCTATTCAATACAATCTTGTCCCAAAGGACAACGGGTGGTAAATTCAGTATTGCTGAGCATCCAAAAGTATGACTCTTAGCTCGGGATGTAGCTCAGTGGTAGAGCACTTGCCTAGCAGGGGCAAGGCATTGGGTTCCATCCCCAGCATTGAAGAAGAAAAAAAAAGAAAAAGTATGATTTTTTAAAAATACAGTAGAGCCGGGTGCGGTGGCACACACCTGTAATCCCAGCGGCTCGGGAGGCGGAGGCAGGAGGATCGCAAGTTCAAGACCAGAGGCAGTCTGCATAACCTAACGGGACCCTGTCTCAAAAAGTAAAAAAAATGGGCTGGGGGCGCAGCTCAGTGGTCCAGCACTTGCAAAGCATGCAGGCGCGAGGCCCTGGGTTCAACCCCCAGTACCACACACACACACACAAAAATAATACAGTAGACATTTATAGAAAAATGACAATGTGTGCCGGGTGCAGTGGCGCATGCCTGTAATCCCAGCATCTTGGGAGGCGGAGGCGGGAGGATCGCAGATTCAAGACCAGAGCTAGTCTGTGTAATTTAGTGAGACCCTACCTCAAAAAGTAAAAAAAAAAAAAAAAAAAAAAATGGGCTGGGGGGGCAGCTCAGTGGTCGAGCACTTGCAGAGCATGCAGGCGCAAGGCCCTGGGTTCAACCCCCAGTACCGAAAAAAAAAAAAAAAAAGGCAATGTTAAATAATAGTCGTACTAGAAACAACCTTCATGATATATAATCTTTCTTTTTGAAGTATAGATGAATATTGATTTTTTAAAAATGATTTTGATTGATACATGCCTATAATCCCAGCTACTCCAGAGGCTGAGGCAGGAGGACCTCAAGTTTGAGACCAGGGGCAGCCTATGCAATTTACTGAGACCCTATCTCAAAATAAAAAAATTTAAAAAGAAGTTAGGAGTGCAACCCAGTGGTAGAGCACTTGCCCACTATACTCTGAAAAAAAAACTGTTTTTGAACATGCATCCATTTCAGGGCAAGCATTTCAAAATGACTTTTAAAAATGATTATTATTGGGCCGGGCGTGGTGGCGCATGCCTTTAATCCCAGCGGCTTGGGAGGCGGAGGTGGGAGGATCGCAAGTTCAAAACCAGAGGCAGTCTGCGTAATTTAGCGAGACCCTGTCTCAAAAAGTAAAAAAAAAAATGGGCTGAGGTGCAGCTCAGTGGTCCAGCACTTACAGAGCATGCAGGCGCGAGGCCCTGGGTTCAACCCCCAGTACTGCAAAAAAAAAAAAAGATTATTATTACAAGTCCATTTTGGGGTAAAGGATTTCAATATGAAATAAATCCATTTCCACATAGTTCTTAAAGGACAGTTCATCAGTGACATGTTTTCCCCTTCTTGTACCAAACTCTCAGAATTTCTCATTGATGGGCAGAAGTAATAAGTCATGAAATAGCCTGAAAGTAGAAGGAAAGTATACATATTCATACCATGGTAAACTTTTAATAGAAAGCTAGATGCTTAGTTCCCCCATGTGTCTGTCAGCTTGCTGTGTTGTGAAGGCTTGCGCTGCTGTGAAAGCTATGCCACCAGTATCTCAGATACAAGCAAGGCCACCCAGGGTGGACAGGTTTCAGCTGAGCTTCCAGACTAAGACAGACTAGGGAGAAGGACCAAGCAGCCCACTCCTGAAACTATTAGCCATTCAAAATCCTATGAATAGCAGAGAAGCACTGTCAGATATAGTGTTGGAAAGTGAGCTTCCCAGGCTGCAAGGCATTCAAGAAACAACTGGGGAAGTTAGTCCTTGGGACTTCAGGTTGCTGATGTGGCACGTCGGAAAATTAGAAGAAACGGTGTCTGCAGCAATGTGCTCACACGAAAAGATCGTGTGCATGGCACAGTGTCAGGGAGTGTTTCATTCTGTTGTACATAGGGTCGCTATGAGTTGGGTCCCACTCGATGGCACCTAACAACAATAGATTCTTAGTTGGTTGTGATGGTGCACGCTTGTAATCCCAGCACTCTGGAGGCTGAGGCCAGCCAGGGCTACACAGTGAGATTCCAGTCTAAAAAGCAAGCAAGCTAGATGCCTAAATAGCAATGTAAGAACTCACTATTAAAAACCAACCAACAAAACAAAACAAATAAAACAAACAAAACTGATGACAGTAAGTTTTGGGAAGTTTAAGTATTTTTTACTTTTTACATCAGGGACTTTAATTAACATTATAATTATTAAAAGATCCAATTATGTATCTTTGGACACTGAACTAGAATGGCTGGGACCCTAGGCAATCCACAGAGGGAAACTGTGGACCTGTTAGCCTCCTCCCCCAAGCGTCCTTTCATTATTTTTTTAAATTGTAGTAAAACTCGCAAGACATAAAATCTGTCACTGTAAGCATGTTTAAGTGTCCAGTCCGGCGGCATGAAGTACCTTCACGTCGTCCTGCGGCCAACTTCGCGGCTCACCCTCTTTGCTTTTATTTCCAGTTTCACCTTTACGCTGCGGCCA